>WHVA01000060.1:0-330653 GCA_015179125.1 Gautieria morchelliformis | reverse complement strand
GTGTTGAAATTGAACCGGGAGAGAAACTCCCACCATCTGACCTGTCGGTCAGATAGGCTCTTTTGGGTCTCAAAGTACTCGAGTCCCTTGTGGTCTGTGACAAGGGTGAACCTTCGCCCCAGCAGTTTGTCCTCCCATTTCATGAGAGCCTCGAGCACCGCGATAGTCTCGTGCTCATGAGTCCGATAGTGTTGCTGAGCAACGCTGAACTTCTTTGACAAGAAGCCGGCTGGTCGACAAGTTTTCCAGTCGGGACTTTGGCCGTAGACCGCACCGACGCCGGCTTTTTGATCTGTCGGTGATCACCCAGATCGGCTCTGGGCACCTCGCGTCTACTGGATGCAGGATCGGGGCCTTACAGGCCAACGCCTTAATGCTTTGCCAGCATTTGTCGAGCAGAGGCATCCATTCGAATGGACAGTTGTTACGCGCACAGCCCGATAGCGGGTGGTATATGCGCTAACATCCGGCATGTAGTGTGCCAGATACTGTACGAGCGCGAGAACGCTGGACGTCGTTGAACGTCCGTGGCCTGCGCCACTCGTGGATGCGTTCCATCTTATCCTCGTCGGCATGTACCCCTCGGCCATCGATTATATGGCCGAGGCACTCCATTCGGATGGAGTAGAGTCCACCTTTTTCTTGCTCAGAAAGAGGTGGTTCTTCCTCAGTCTGTCAAAGACGATGTAGAGGTGCTCTTCATGCTCTTGTATTGAGAGCGAGAATATGAAGATGACGTCCATGTATACATGGACAAAGCGACCTATGCAGTCGCGGAAAATGGCAGTCATCAGCCGTTGGAATGTTGATGGGACGTTACAGTCCCCCATCTGTATCACCTGGCTCCTGAAGGTGCCAAGGATCGTGGCAAAGGCTGTCTTTGCTACGTGATCCGGATGGATCCAGATCTGCTCGTATGCTTCTGACATATCGAGTTTAGTTCGATATCGGCCGCGAGCCATGTCGCTGCATATGATATCCTGATCCGGGAAGGGCGTGACGTCCTTCACCGTGTTCTCGTTCTGCTGGCACAGATCGAAGATGGTTCTCAACATACCGTTCTTCTTTGGCACACACAGCATGGGCACTGCCTGCTGCGCTACTGACGGAATCCACCACTTTGCAGTGGTGTATTGTTCTATCTTTGCCGACAGTTCCTCTCGGAAGTGTTCGGGGCATTTCGGTAGTCGATACCGCATGTGCTTGTTGGGATCAATGAGGTTGATCTCATGGTTGATCTCCCGCAGTGGCGGGAGTTCTAATGGAATTCCACTGACTAGGTCAGTGATTCTTTCCATCCATTCCTCGCGGAGGCGAGGAAGGTCATCATCCGTGAGGATGATGGTAATGGTTGGCTTAGAAGCCGTTAGGCGCTGTTGGCGTCTATTAGGTCCCGCAGCGCGCGGGCCCGCTTTCCTCTTTCCCATCGCTTTCACCGTTAGGTGAGAGCGTCTCTCCCTACGACTGTAGGGTGAGTTCGAGGACGAGTCGTCCCGCGACTCATCCTCCTGGCTTCAATGAGCCAGGTTCAGCGTCGGCGCTTGGGTGATACTGCTCACCCGTGGCCCTTCGTCCTTGTTCTTCGATTCGTCGTCGTTGAATGAGACCTTGCCCGTGGGGATCACTTCGTTTCCCTTGGGGATCGTCCCTGGGCTCAAGAAGTCCAGGGTTATTGTGAGGGCAACACTAATGACAAAGCCACAACCAAAGATACTCAAGGAGATAAGAGCCGATACTAGGACAATGACCAACTGTGTAGTGGGTATCCTGAGTTTATAACTCTACCAACGATAGATACATGGGGACTTGCCTGTGTAGTGGGTATCCTCAGAGATCAAGCTGAGGAAACGCCACCACACAGGCTACAGTCTTATAGCGCTGGCAAGGCTTACATAATAGGGGAGACGGAAACTTGTAGAAGGTTACAGAAGGTGACGGAAAGTGATGGAAGGTCACGGAAAGTGACGGAAAGTGACATATGATGGAAAGTGACAGAGTGTGACAGAAGGTGACGGAAAGTTATGGAAACTGACGGAAGGTTATGGAAACTGACGGAAGGTGACAGAAACTCATGGAAGGAAATAGAAACTTGTGGAAGGAAATGCGTGAACCCTGACAGTTATGCCGAATCTCCTTAGGAACGGTGTCCCTAAGATAGCGTCGTAATATTTGACGTTTGCTACGTCGAAGTATTCGTCATATGTCCCACGACCAAACTTGATGGTCGTGTTCATTCCATAGTTGATCGTGGAACGGCTGCCTATGCAGGCTAGCTGCAGCACGATTGGTTGCTCCAGGGAGAATGTCTTCATCCCTGTAGCTCGCGTGAATTCGGGGGACAGCAGTACCCCTTCGCTGCCGCTATCTAGTAGGCAGTGGGCTTTTACGCCATTTATTTCCCAGTACCCCGATAGGGTATGGTTCTCACTACGCGGACGTGTTGGCCACGTTCTGTGTTTGCTTTGGTGGTGATACACCGGCTTGGCCGCCTTGTCTGGCGTGACCGATGTGCGAGCCGCCATGACTTTCGTGGCGGTTTCGTCTTCCAACGCGAATCTGATCGTGCTGGACCTGTAGGTGGTATCCTCCACCTCTTCGTCCCATTCATAGTATTGGGACGGCTCAGGGTCCCACTCTTCAGCGGGTGTGTCTCCGTTATCCGGAGTGTCGTTGGGTTGGGGATCACCCTCCCCTCTTCATCAATTTGTTGAAGAGAGTTTTGATCGGGATCCGTCTCCGGATCCTCGGCCTCACCGTCGTGCCTCACGGCCGCTGTCCTTATACCGGACCTAAGCTGGGGGCACTCTGCCTTCTTGTGGCCAGGTTGGCCACATTCAAAGCATGTGGTGTTGCTTTGGCTGCCGCCGGGCCTGTCGTTGGGCCGGCCCGACGTTTTCGTCGGTGGGGCAGGTCGCGGGGATGATCCTGACGCTTGAGGCTGTTTAGCTTCAGGCGGGCGTCCAGTTTGTGCTGGGCGTGAGGGCGGTAGCCGCTGTCCTGTTCCGCTTCTTGTGAACAGGCTGGGCCTGGTCAGGCCCGTTTGTGTCAACGGCTTGCTCCCTGTGAGCCGGGCGGCGCTTGCCGTTGCTGCTGCGCTTTCCGCGCGGCGCATCCCCATGTTGTATCGGGATGCTTCCTCGATCATTCGGGCCGTCTCGAAGAGTTGCTCTATTGAGCTGCTCTCGGCATTATAGCCCTTTTTGAGGACTTCGTTGCGCAGCGTTTCGCGTAGCGCTGATACGAACCGTCTCCGGAACGTATACTCGTCTGGCGGCTGTATCATACGTGCCGCGTATTTCGTGAGCTCGTTCAGCATCTCCTGAACGGTTTTCATGCCTTGCATGACCGCGTCGAATTTATTTGATGCGTGATGGTATGTCAGTGTATGCAGGAACCTCTTTTGAAGGCCTTGCATCACTGACTCCAGCGTCCAGCTGCGGATCTGGCGATCGAATCGTTCAACGTTTCGAAAGAACCACTCCTGGGCTTCGCCAGTGAGGCGAGTGCCCACATAGCTGACCTGCGTGTCAATGCTGGTTGGCCCTAGGAGGCAGTTCATTTTTAGCCATCGTAGGATGGCTGCCACGAAGACTTCAAACTCTTCGAGGTCCGATCCCCCTGCATATGGCTCGGGGTGGGCCAATTTCACGCCGGCCTTCGCTAGCACAGACTTCTCCGGGTCTGTGTCCACGGCGTCTGCCAGCGCCACGCGGATCATCCGTGTGATCCCGTCGTATGGCTCCATTGGTACGACGTCGGCCTGGTCAGGGATTCCCTGGCCTTCCGTTGGGGCCATGGATCGCTCGCGCGGTTGTGACGCCGCGCGGGGCAGGCTGTTATATGCCCTGACGGGCCCCGGGCCCGGGTCGGGCTCGGGATCGGGAGCATTTTGTGCTCTCGGTTCCGGGGGCGTTTTGTGCCTGGTGTCCCTGGTCAGTCCCGCGTTGCGGATCCGTAGCCTGCTGTTGTAGGCTGCGCGCGCTTGCCGTGCGTCTTGTATGGCTTGCGTGAGCTGCTCATCAGGTAGCTGGGCAGTGTGGCTGTGGGCCACCGTTTCTTCAGCGTTCTTCACTAGTAGTTCGAGTGCCCGTGTGTGGCGGCGCGCGGCTGCGGCTTCTTTACGCTGCCAGTGTGCGACTTCGAGCTCCAAGCTCTCGGTCGTCGTTTCAGAGTCAGGCTCTGAGGCGACCTGATCCCTAACAATCTGTTGGATCGTTTTACGGCTGTCCGTTGGGGCAGCCAGTTGTTCCTAAGGTTCATTTCCGAACCTTACGTCCTGTTCGACCGGGACGGCTGGCGGCGGCATTCGCTGCTTGTCTCGCTCCTTTCGGCTCGCGTCGTGACTGCGTTCATTAGCTGCGGACTGTCGCGAGCTCGGACGCGTTGCGTCGTGTTCCCCACGTGGGCAGAGTGCTTTCTGGACGTCCTCCAGCGTGGCTGCGTCTTGCAGCCTGATCTCCTCCACCTGGTGGAGTTCCTTGCCGATTGCCATTAGGGCGGCGGAGGTGTTGTCAAGCTGCGAGGCCAGCTGATCGTGCTTGAGGCGCATCAGCGTACTTCGGTGCAGCGCAGCCTGCACCTGTTTGTTCAAGGCCTCTGCCGTCTCGTGGTCAATGGCGTGAGCCCTCGAGCTCTTGCGACTAGAGCTTGAGTATTCCGAGTCCTGACCATCGTCTGGGGCTCGTCTCTTATGCCGTCGTCCTCCTTCAGGGACGATCGTCGTCACTCTACTTCGTGAGCATCAGTTTGAGTCGTGGCTTTGTGCCCGCCTCGACGTTGTTGCTCTACCGTCTGATGACGGCGAGACTTCTCTGCCCTTTCCTTTGTCTTTGGGCAGAGAGGGATGGGGGGGCGGCGCCGACTCATTGCCCGGCGTCGTCTCTTCTTCGGCCACGCTCGATGAGACTTGGTCGGGATTTTCCTCGTCCTCTGCTGAGGGGACGAGGGCGGTGAGATCTACGATCTCTCCGTCTTCTATCGTCCTGGTCTCTTGGTCCAGGGTAGCGTCAGCCGTTGTGTCACTGGGCTGCGCCTGGGGTGTGGATCTCGAGCTCGTCGCTGGTGTCCATCTTCGACTGTGTGGAATCATCATGCTCGCAGCCGACAGTAGAGGGTCTACTGGAGGGTCTCAACGATGTTTAGTCGTCGACGCAGCGATCTTTTTCAAGATTGCTTCGAATCCACTATCGGTTGGTTGCGTGGCGATCAACCGCAGGATAGTTCAAAAAGGTGTAAAGGGTGTCTATCTTAGGCCTCAGGTCACAAGAGCATGACAGAACTTGACCAAGGTGTGGTATTCTGATGCTACGTAGTGACAGTGTAAGGGTAAGATGCGATGAGAACCGCTGGCCGGTTCCCACGCATAAACTATACAGTGGGTCCCTAAGGGGCCCACTGGGATTATGTAATAACTAATGTACATGTAGATACACAGGTTATTTACAGGCTGGGCGTCTCGCACCATGACACCTCTAGTTTTACATGTTTGGCCAGGTTGATGGGGCATACCGTCCATTGATGCTGGCTACCTCGAATAGTGTTTTCTATGTCCTGGCTAAAGCCCTGGCCTAGCCCGAGCTGGGCCACTCAAAGACCGAGCCAGGACGGGCCCAAGCCGTTATGGAGCCGGCTTTGAGGTCCCATCCCTGGATCCAGAGAGCCAGAGCCGGGCCTGAAAGCCACAGCTTTTGGGCGCTTCTCAGGCAATGCTGGAGCCAGCTCTTTACCCAGAATAGACAGGTCGTTACATGTCTTTGTTACTACTAATAAGTGAAAAAATCTGCTTCCATATTTCTTATCGCCCCCTATGCCTTTGCCCCGCATTTCCAACAGTGACAGCAGCGAAGAGGAGGTCATCAAGGTTGCCATAATTGTCGTTATAATGCGAGGAGGGAGACGGAGAGAGACAAAGGCTAGAACAGAACTCGGTGAACTGAGCGTAGAAACAGACGGAACTCGAGTGTTAGCTAACTCTAGCTGTAACACTAAACGGAGCCGCAGTGCAGCTGAAAGGGCTGAAACCAATGGATTTGTTGTAACTACTCGGCTAGCTACTTATACGAGTGTCAAACGTATGGGCGCTCGGTCAGGGATCAGCGGAGTGGGAACTAGATAGGAGTTACATCCGAACATGGATAGCACCGGGATAGTGCCAGTTTTGAGTACACCCCTGCATTCTCGGATTGAAGGAGAGCCATAATCAGTTGGCGCAAATCAATGTCATTGTCATTATCTGGGTGAGCATGCCAAATCCAATATCGCGCAGCATATGAACATAGTGGATGGGATATGTGTGTATTGTTGCTTATGCAACCATGCTGGTTGAATTGCAGGAAGTAGGCTAGGCATGTCTTGGCCATGAACGTATTAGCCTGTTTTTCGTTGCAGTGATAGATGGCCAGCTTCAAGTGGCTGTAGAGGCCTTCCGAGACCAAATATTCACGCACAGAGAAATGTGCTAGCTTTAGTTCTGTGAAACTTCCCTTGTCGTTGGACTCGAGATATTCTGGCTTTGGCTGCACGACGCTAAAGGTGACCAGGCTTGAGCATATGGCCAGGATGTCCCGTGGATCATCAAACCGCCGATCTCGGTCGAAAATGGGATCATTTATGGCGTCAGAATTCGTAGCGAGTACATCCACAGCCTCGCTGAGCGACACCCTGTCGACCGCAAAAGCGAGCCATTGCAACAATTTGAGAGCATGTCCTTTATCGCACTCATCGATGTGTAGGAGAATCCTATCGTAGGTCTCGTATAGAGTCGGTGGTAGATTGGTGAGTGCCATCTGGAGCTCTTGGGGAGATCGGCACTTTCGTAGTGAATCCAGCTGACAAACAACCCATCGAAACCTGGCTGACTCGTTAGTAGTGGTCCCCGAGAAAGTAAAAATGATCACATACATGCCATGCGCACCATCCATTAAAGTAGTCTCGATGGTTTCCCTTTTTCTTCCGAGTATCTACTAAATTTGGGATCTTTCAATTGTCTTGACACATAGACTTGGATGTCGCCGTCGACGAGACTCTCATCCATGGGCACCTGATGTGAAACCAAGTCCCTCAGTGTCTTCTCAATGTCTTGCTCGTACCGACTCGTTGCTAGGAGGTGTAATTTCTCAAAATTCCATCCTTGGATTTCTGTGATCAGTTTCAGAAATTGAGGTCGATCCGGGCATTCGTCAAGGGCATCAAAGATGATATACACCTCATTCTCGAAAGTCCCAATGATGGCCTTGAGTGTCGACTCCAGTTCCTCGGAAGATGGGGATTGCTTCCCATCCCCTTTTTTAGAGTATACGTGTTGAGGACAGGAATTATAGGCAGTAGGTATGGACTTGTTATCCAAAAGAGTAGACTAGAAATCAATTCACTCTCTCAGTGAATTTAGTGGTCACTCTAAATATATTATACACTACCTAGAAATCAATTCACTACAGAGGATTTCTAGGTCAACAAATGCAAAGACTACTAGACTAATTTACTTGCCTCTCTCAGTGAATTTAGTGGTCACTGAGAGAGGGGGAAATGTGTTCCACTGCGCATGTACTACTACCCGGCCCTTTAGCGCCCAAGAGCTCGCGCGTCGAAGTCATTTCAGACTCCGCTGGGTGCAGCCGCTTGTGAAAGTAGGAATAACAAGATGAAATAGAGAGATAAGGAATGAGTGGAAAATTTCGAAAATAACCAGAGAAATGGATGCATAATACAAGAACAATGTGAGAAGAAATTGGAAGGCCACACAACAAATTGGATATATTATGCTTGATTTTGGTGCAGGAGCATAAATGCACCCAACACGCCCCCTCAAGCTTAATATATTCCAATTTGCTCGTTGAGAATCTTCACTCTAGGACTAGGAAGTCCTTTAGTGAGGATATCTGCCAACATTTGTTCGGTTGGCAAATAAACGAGCTTGGCTTGTTGATTTTTGATTATATCTCGAAGGAAATATAATCGGATGTCGAAATGCTTGGTTCTCGTGTGTTGTTGGGTGCCATACGTGATGGCAATGGCTGATTGATTGTCTGAATAAACTTGGATGGGTCTGTTCAGTGGTTGGAATATTTCAGAAATAAAATGGCGCATCCAAAGAGCCTCTTTGCCCGCATGGGTCAGGGCGACGAATTCGGCTTCAGTTGATGAGAGGGCTACTATCGACTGTTTCTGGCAACTCCATGAAACAGTGCCTCCATCAATCTGAAATAAGTATGCCGAATACGAACGCCTATGACTCTGTGAACCCCAATCTGCATCTGAATACCCCATCAAGCCGTCTTGATTTCTTCCAAGTGTGAGTTTGTAATGCTTCGTGCCTTTCAAATATTTGAAGACACGTTTGACTGCATTCCAATGTGTGCCACCTGGATTTTCAAGGAATTGCGAGAGTAATGACACCGCAAATGCAATGTCAGGTCGAGTGGCTACAGCCGCCCACATCAGTGATCCTATAGCTTGCCTGTATGGAAACTTCGACATGGCTTTCTTGCCTCTCTCTGTAGAAGGACATTGGTCTTTAGATAATTTTACGGCTGGATCAAGAGGCGTAGCATAAGTCTTTGCATCTTCGAGATTAAATTTTTTGATGATCTTCTCGATGTATGCAGGTTGTGAAATTGCAATGGTCTTCTTCTGCCAGTCTCTTTCGATTTTGAGATTCAATAGCCAATGAATCTCGCCTAGATCTTTCATACTGAAGACCTGAGCAAGATCTCGTTTGACTTCGTCCAGGACTGACTGATTCTCAGCTGTGATGGTAAGGTCGTCCACAGCTGTTGCAATAATCACATGCCCCTTTCCGCCACGTCTATAAAATACAGCCCCGTCTGTGGCTGACATAGTGAATCCTAACTTGTGGAATTCACCACTTAGACGTTTGTACCATTCTCTTCCAGATTGCTTGAGGCCATAGAGTGCTTTCTTCAAAAGTAGCACTTCGCCTTTGTCTCCTGACTCATATCCATACGGCTGCTTCATGTAAATAGGTTCGGGCAACGTAGCATTGAGGTATGCATAGTCCACGTCCATTTGATGAATAGGCCAGTCATTCCTAGCAGCAATGGCGCATATAATCCGTAGGGAGGATAACCGAGCAACAGGTGAGTATGTCTCATCATAGTCGATTCCAAACTTCTGCGTGAAGCCTTGGGCGACCATTCTCGATTTAGGTACTATTGGTTTCCCTTCTGGATTACGCTTCCAAAGGTAGACCCATTTATTACCGACAATATTGGCTCCAGGAGGTGGTTTGGCTCGTTCCCACACTCCCTTGTCGATTAGGGCCTCATACTCTTTGTCCATTGATTTCTTCCATATAGGATTATTCAGAGCTTCGTCTGCATTGCTAGGTTCAATTTGACTCAAATCCGGCGCCTTGTTATTGTTTTGACCGTCGGTTAGAAACGCACTGATGGCACACTCATAGCTACTGATGCCATCAATCTCGGAGGATAATTCTTGGTCGAATAAAACTTCTTTATGGTCCTCAACGTCCTCGTAAGCTAGCGTAGTCATATGTGCGCCAGCTTGTCTCTGGGTTTGAGATCTTGTTACGGGACCTGATGGGGCCGGCTGCACTTGTTGTTGACGGATCCTTTCGCTTCTCCTTATCGGTTCAGCTTCTCTAGGTCTGTCATCAACTCCCTGAATAGGTTGCAGCTTTTCAAGATATTCTTCCGGTGCACTTTCATCAATTTCTTCGATCTTTGCCTCTTCGCTGACTAAGCGACCGGGCACAGGCACTGATGCCGGAATGGCCTTCTTCTCTTCTCTAGACGTAGGTAGCTTGGATTCCTCAATAGAAATGATTGGGACCTTTCCCTTCTTCATCTCTGAATCAAACACAACGTTCCGCTCGACAGAAACTTTGTGCGAGTCAGGCCAATAAATATAATGACCATGGCTCTGCGCAGACATTCCTATCCACCGAGCTCTCTTGGCACGAGCTGCCAATTTATCTCCCTGAGTGATTTTAACATAAATTTCAGTTCCCCACGCGTGAATGTCTTTGAGATTCGGTTTTTCATGGTGAATCATCTCGTAGGGCGTTTTATCTGGTAGAGCTCTTGTATGCGTCCTGTTCCTAAGATAATTGGCATGCTGTATCGCATAGCCCCATAATATCTTAGGAAGGCCTGATTCTAGCAGCATGGCACGAGTTCTCTCAGTGAGAGTTCGGTTCAGGCGTTCCGCAACACCATTGGACTCTGGTGTGTCGTGTACCGTCAACTGATGCTTCGTGCCTTGTTTGGCTAGATGCTGTTCGAATTCAGAGCTCATATACTCGCCCCCTCGATCAGAAACAAGTGCCTTGATGTGCACATTTCTCTGTCGAAGCATTAAAGCCTCGTAGAGCTTGTACTTTGAGAATGCTTCAGATTTGTTCGCCATGAGATAGATCACCGATTCTCTTGAGTAGTCATCGATAAAGGAGACATAATATGACTTCTTATCGATCGTGAGGTGTCTTGCAGGTCCCCAGACATCAGAATAAATTCTGTCACCGAATTTTGATGTTCGGTCTCTGGGTTCTCGAGGAAGAGGTTTGCGCGCAATCTTGGCCTGAATACACGCATCACAGACAATTCTATCGCCTGTGGAGCTCAGTTCAATGCCCAATATCATGCCATGATTTAATAGATGTTGTAGGGACTTCTGCGAGATGTGCCCCATCTTTTGATGAATTTCCATGGCAGATAAACACATATGGGCTTGAGCACTTGGTGACTGGAGGTCTAGTCGATATAAACCATTGACCTTCGGTGCTTGCATCAATACCTTTCCAGTAGCGTTAGATATTGTGCATTTCTGGCCACCGAGTCGAATGTCGTAGCCAGCATCATCGCACCGACCGATCGAGACAAGGGTAGCAGCAATTTTGGGTGCATAGTATGTATCTTGCAACGTGACTTCTACTGTTCTATCTCCAACCTTATTGGATAATACGAGCAGTCCTGAGCCGAAGGCATCAAAGGTACCTTTGTTGGCTGCTCGGATAGTCCTCGGCTGTGAGAATTGACAGTAGTTCCTCAATAAATTTTTGTGAGGAGTCATATGCGATGTCGTTCCGGTGTCGAGTATGACTATAACTCCTGAGGATGTGCTCAAATTGAAATTAGAGCACTCGTCGAAATTGGTGAAGGCAAGATGCCCATCACCACTTTCCTCAGAAGTAGACTCTTCTTCGGCAACATTCGCTTTTGCTTTACCCTTCTTCTTCTTCTTGCCTTTGGCTTTCTTCTTCTGACGTGGTCCTTGACCTTCTTTACCACCTCCTTTAGCCCAGCAATTTTCGATGGAATGTCCAGGCTTTTTGCAGTTGGTGCATACATGCGCCTTCTGCCCCTTCTGGTCCTTCTTAGTAGATGAACCAATAAACACCTGCTCTTCTTGCGGGAGTGTTTTCTTCCTGTCATACTGAGCCTTTAGTACCCTAATAATATTATCAGGGACCAATGGCATCCCGCATTCTTCAAGCGAAGTTGTAAGGGCATTCATGACTGCCTCATAGGATGGTGGAAGTGACGCAAGGATTATGTCCATGAATTCTTCTTCAGAAACTCTAGCTCCCATCTCATTAAGACGAGCATATAGGTCTTGGGCCTTGTCCAAGTGATCTCTCAAGTCTCCATCCTCAGGACATCTCATACTGCGGAGTTGTCTCTGCAGGCTGGTGAGGACCATCTTGGGCTTTTTGGTCATTTCATTGACCAGTGCATCCCAAGTCTCTTTTGCTGTCTTCTGCTTCTGTAGCATCAGGGCTAATGACTCTGACACTGAGACGATGATTTGGGTCTTGGCTTGTCCTTCTCTAGCAAGGTATCTCTCCAGCTTCTCCTCAGCCTTATCCATCTGAGTTTCCTCAGCTTCTGTAAGAATATGGCCTGGGGGCATAACTGGAGGATCAGGAGGTCTAGTGACTCTCCCTTCTACATGCTTGAGTAGATTTTTGGACTCGAAATAGCTGATGAGAGTGGCTCGCCACAATGGCCAATTACTTCCATCAGTAGCAAGCTTCTCAACACCCAATAGCTTCTCAGAAGTGTCTCCGGGGCCCATAACCCTGTTGAGGACAGGAATTATAGGCAGTAGGTATGGACTTGTTATCCAAAAGAGTAGACTAGAAATCAATTCACTCTCTCAGTGAATTTAGTGGTCACTCTAAATATATTATACACTACCTAGAAATCAATTCACTACAGAGGATTTCTAGGTCAATAAATGCAAAGACTACTAGACTAATTTACTTGCCTCTCTCAGTGAATTTAGTGGTCACTGAGAGAGGGGGAAATGTGTTCCACTGCGCATGTACTACTACCCGGCCCTTTAGCGCCCAAGAGCTCGCGCGTCGAAGTCATTTCAGACTCCGCTGGGTGCAGCCGCTTGTGAAAGTAGGAATAACAAGATGAAATAGAGAGATAAGGAATGAGTGGAAAATTTCGAAAATAACCAGAGAAATGGATGCATAATACAAGAACAATGTGAGAAGAAATTGGAAGGCCACACAACAAATTGGATATATTATGCTTGATTTTGGTGCAGGAGCATAAATGCACCCAACAATACGTCCCCCAGATAGTCAGGGATCTTCGGAGATGTCTTTGCAGAGGTCCTCGCGGACAGCTGTTTAATCAGTGCACGAAGGACGGCAGGTGGCTTTGTATCCTTGCTGTGAAAATCAAAATAGAAGAATGCGATTGCGAGCGAGGAGTCTGATTCGCAGTGACGGGAGATCTCCCTAATGATGGTCGAGCTTGATACAGGCATTTGTTAGCATGATACCTAGATATCTTGATAGGTTTGAGTTATATACCATAAGATAGTCTTCCCTGCACCAGCTGTGTATACTAATCAGCGACGACCATCAATAGCTAAGCAGAGAACGCACCCTTGCCATGAAGCCATAGGAACGACTTGGGCTTCCCTCTCCATTCCTGGAAACAGTCTCCCTGCACAAACCACGCGCCGGTGTTTCCTTCTCGCTCCCTGACGGCAGTCAAATGTTTCGACTCGTAGTCCGGAGCCTGCAGCCAATTATAGATATCCTGACAACGTTGGTTTTCATTTCTCTTCAGCACCAAACGTCTGTCAACATGAAAGGATCAGCCGCAGTCCGCGGTTAGGCAGTCGAACCTACATGTGATCAATGGTCAATGCCGTATTAAGCTGCTGCTGGAACCTCTGGAGGTTGTCGAGAGTCTTGTTAACCTCGGCTTGCTTGAATGTGTAAAACAACGCTTCCATGTGAGATGCGCGTATATCCTTTGTTTCTAGTTTTTTCGCCAGGCTCTGCAGCTCGTCGTGACAATCCCTAAGAACACGAGGTAAGCTCATGCGATCATTGTTGCTGTCCGACACATTCCCTGCTGTATTGCTACCTTCAGTCGCTAAGGCATCACTAGTTATCGCAGGGGCGTGGGCGATTCCATCTGTGCGTTCAACATGGCTTTCCGACGTATTCCTGGAATTGCTAGTTGTCCCAAGGGGATACCCTATGCCATCTGTGTGTTCATACTGGGCTTCTATACTACTCCCCCGTCCTTTGCGCTTGAATTTCTTCAAGAGGCTTTGCAGGAGACTCGCATGCCCAATTTGCATGGATTCGGTGGGCCTATTGCCGGCTCGCGAGCTATCCTCATTGTTTGTCGGCTTGGGAGGCCTGCCAGAAGTGTGAGGCTCATTGGATATACTGAGCGCGGCCATCAAAGTTGGCAATCGAGAGGACCCCTCGGCCTCTATGAGCCCATTAAGGTCAAGGAGCACCTGACGTAGCCCCGAGATCTCACTGTAGAAACAATAGGCGCTGTATACCAGCGCTTTTCAAGCCAATGCCGCTGAGACGCTCCTTTTTGCACTTGCCAGA
Source organism: Gautieria morchelliformis (assembly GCA_015179125.1). NCBI lineage: Eukaryota > Fungi > Basidiomycota > Agaricomycetes > Gomphales > Gomphaceae > Gautieria > Gautieria morchelliformis. Next base: position 316,795 of record WHVA01000060.1, on the reverse strand, counting down.
CACCCCTTAAATTTTCAACATAATCAAAAGCTGAGGTACTGATCCTAGGCTTGGATTAGGACTTGTATCAAGGTACAAAAATTTCAATGTACACAAAGTGAAATACATTTTATTTGTATACACAAGAAGTGAAGGTAAATTGCCGTTTACCTATTCCTGATCGTCTACCACATCAACTGTACAAGAAAAAGTGCCACTTTGGTCGATGATCCCCACTTGCTCCCACGTCGAACTTGACCCACAATGCATTCCCTACCGATGCAACCAAGTTCAAGTGCGAGTGTGGGTCTGAAGGGAGCTCAGGAATATGAGTGCGGGAATACGAGTGCGGGAGTCCAAGTCCGAGTCCGGAGAGCGAGCGCGGGAATGGGAGAATTCGAGTGCGGGAGTGTGAGAGTGAGTGCGGCACTGTGAGTCTGGGGGTCCCAGGAGTGGGAGTGGGACTGCCAATGCAAGAATGCAAGCGCGGGGATGCATGTCTGAAGTGTTAGTGCTGGCAATGTACTCATCATTGACCGGTTCATTATATTGGGTGCGCCGAAAGCACAAGTTCCAGAGGATATCGAAGCAAGTGAGCCCCAGGCACAAGAGCTAGAATTTACACAGTCTACTGAGATCCTCGGCAGATGACCCGACCACAGGAAATGATTTGACACAGCAATGAGGCTGTAAATGTGGTATGTGAAGGAGAACATAGCTGGCGGGGTTGGGAATGGGAAGCCCGCATATGGCAACTGTCCTGAGACAGTCTGCTCAGCAAACAGTGAGTCGAGGCCATTGGAAACTGAAATCAAATCGTATGTTGAAACTGCGATAGCAGGGAACGCAACCGCCTGATCTAAAATAGCATGAGCCTCTAGCAAAAGGGGGATTGCGAGAAGACTTGCATAGTCACCAGGACAGACGAGTCTGTCACGTTTTGCGCCATCGATGACCGCGCTGGAACCCTTCGTAATTGTAGTATTGAGGTAGGTCAGTGATCCGAGTCAATCTGATCGTGCAACTGCGAGTTGGAAGTGCGTTATGAGTTATGAGGAATCTGAATCCAACCAACTGGAGTAGGCAATTGAACATCGTATGAGAGCTAGACCTTGAACCGGGGAACCATCACCTTGATAGAATTTCCCAGGAACTGAGTCAAAGTGCCTCTCAGCATCCAGATCTCTATTGGCGCTACTAGGGCTTCCAGCATCCGGGGAGTCTCTTGCACAGCTTAGTGCAGCTTGCACCCGCTTCCGGTGACATTGACGTTGAACTCATCCGAGTTCCGTGGTACAAGAGGTATGCAGAGGAACGGTTCCTTGTCCGCCATGGGTGATGGTCCTGGTGTGGGACTAGAACACACTCATCTCTTACAAATTTTATTTCGAGCTCCGGAGTAACCCCAGTTGGACTAGAAAAAAAAGCTCATGTCATTTCGACTTCCGCAGGCTTATATAAGCGCATTCTTTCCCCGCATCACCCAAACCACCCCTCGCACTCTCACCTTTTCCGCCATGATTCACTCTCACAGTCTCTGCATGCGTGAACCTACTGCATCCACTCACCATTGCCTCTTTGTTGTCAGAATGCATCCCAGACTTTCTTTCATCTCGATCCTCAATTGCCGACACGATCTCCGTTTTTCACCACACTCAATTTGCTCTCGATATATTCCTTGCTCGTATGATTTACCCTAGATTTCCATCCTACCAAGCGCTGGATACGGCAACCTGATCAAGCTTTCCAACGTGTACATCTCCGCGTCCTATGGCCTGACGATGAGTGCCGTCATTGCCGTCATCGTACAGTGGTTCTTCTGTTACCGAATCTGTTCATTGAGCAAATCCTGGTTGCTCGCTAGCCTCATTGCAGCGGTGCGTATATGCTTCTCGTCAACTCACATTGTTCTAAGACATGTCCAGATTTCTCTGATGCAGGGTGTCGCCTTGCTCATTATTGGCATTCGGGTTTGTAGTTTTTTGGCATTTGGCATTTGTCCTATTTAACTCTCTCGTGTCGACAGGGCCATATTGTTGGGAATTTCTCCGTGGCCTGCGCTCACATTGATCTGGTAGCACTATATGTAGGTGTCCCAGCAGTCGTCACTGAATTGTCACTCAAGTTACCTTGTATGCAGATTTGGCTTATCATTCTATCCCATCCATAGATCGTTTATTCCAGTGGGTGCAGATGTTAAGAAGTAACATCGTATCGCTTGTCCATCTGCGTATTCATTTCGAGGAACGAGTACTGTCGGGGAGTGGGAGTGGCCACCTTTGCGGGTCTGCTGCAGTGGGTTCAAGTTCGTACCATTTCTTACAGCATGATTTGACCGTAATATTTCATTAGGAGGCCGAATTTCTGGAAAGAGATCAAGTCGGCCCATCTCCACTGCCTACTCGCTTCGATTCCGGCACATTCAACAATGATGCTTGACTCTGCACGCTCAACTTTGGACACCCGATTATTGCCATCTAGCTATGATTTTTCTCTCTATTCTGTACTCGATGTTTGCACCTACGCTTTGCTATGCGATAGCCCGCCCTGTATTTATGACCTGAAATAAAGTTCATTTGTGGCTATATACAAGTCCCAAAAGCACTTGAATACCATGCAAAGACCGCAGCCGGCAAGCCACAAAATGCGCTAAAATGTTCATGATCACTACTGAATTTCAGCCCGTGCCGACCAGAGGAAAAAAACTTAAGGTAGCCGGTTCCAAGCTCCTTTTGAACTTCTTAGCAGTTCCTTATGAACTGATTCTCCAGGCGCCAATTGTACTGATTTTCAGGGGGTACTCTTCCTGCAGTGATCTGGTCGCTGAGTCTGCTCATATCCCTGGACGCATTCCTGTACGCAGTTCCATACGCGGAGCACTTGCCGATAACATCTTCGGTGAGCTGGACAACGGCAATGACACTCGCTGAGTGGATTGATGAGCATCGTAGTAGAAGGAAAATACGTATAGCCAACTTGCCTGCTACTCCCAGACCTGCCAGAGCTTCAGCCATCAAATAGAGTCGATGGTTATGGGGTGCTCGACAGTCCAGCGCTGCCATCTCATATATAGACATTCTGACGCTCGTCGTGGCAATGCGTTAGTGCCGTTTAGGGCTGTGACAATCAGCGCTATGCGCTGCGCCCGTGAGGTTGAAGGGTCCACACAGGAAACGGTTCACACGACGCGCCCTGAAGCCTAAAAAACTTCGCCGTCTCCATCTCCCCATCGCAGCACGCTGTTACAGTGCCAAAATGCGACCTCGAGATTTGGTGACGACTTGCTCATAAACAACCGCTTACATGACTGGGGACAGCTGTTCGCAGGAGGGTTCCCGAAGCATCACGACATACCAAGAAACAGTTGGCGGCGCGACTGAGCATGCTCATCTCTTCAGTAAGATAACGCCCCAACAGACAATAGAGACAGCCTTCTTTAGTCAGAGAAGATATATCCAAGGTAGACAGATCGCAACGGTACAACAGTTCAACATGTCACAAGTCTCAAACATCGTCAAACACTCGGATGTGAAAAAGCCTTGACGATACTTGCGTGAGCAAGAACTAGAGAACAGATCAGCAAGTACCGATCTATAAATAAGAATATCAGTTTAGAGAATCTATTTGCCGGTAGGTGAAGGTGAATAGCAGAAGGTGGCGATGCGGGCTGTACATTCGGTCCTGGCCTTTATGTATAGATGATACAGGTTAAATACCACAGCCGATATACGACACGAATGAAGGGGCTAGTTGATCAAGGTTGGCATTCTGTATATGAGAGTGTCATCACGCATATGAACGTTGAAGTAGACCATCACATACTATGCCATTTTCGATCCGCATTGAAATCGCTGTAAGTGTGGAAACAGAAGCAAAATCATATCACAATCAAGGTCTTAGCCGTTGGTCAAAATTGACCATGTTTAGTGCTTGCTAAATGTTCTATCCGCGTGCGGCATTTGCGATGAGCCACACATCTCGGTCAGGTATTCACTGGGCACAAGGCGATGGAGTACCTATTCAGGTACATAAACGACACAGGGAGGTTCAAGGAGACATATGGGGACTTAACCCTAATACAAGGGACAAGGAAGGAAAAAAGAACGAGATGAGGAGGGACAGAGACGCGTGCGGAGCAAGACATCGTTAAACCTCGCCCACATAGGCACGGGATTGCAGGGCCTCGCCCAAAGAGCGTAAGCAGGGATGGAGGTCGAAAGGAGGGAAGGAAAGAACGCGGGAAGAAAACTGTATTTACCGTCTTACATAGGGCAATGCCCCAATAGACGTAAAATTGGATTAAAAAAATGATAATAAAACGTATTCATTGCAGCGATGGGCCTTGTCGTTCAATAAGTCGTTCAATAAAGATATTTTACAGACCGAGCTTTCCCAAGAGCTCCTGGCACCTGCCACATCACATGGGAGATCAATCTCAGCCACGTCCGGATGCTCCATCAACCACCGCGCCTGCTCCTTAGCTGATACGCCTACGGCCGTCGAAAGCCAAAATAAAAATAAAAAGTTAACCGCAAAATTCGTGATGTGTTTCAAACGTCCTTACCCTCACACAATACACCATACACGCCAAGCGCTATCGGCACATGCATGCCCACTTTCAGTCAATAATGGTTTTTGCACCTTTGACTCCGCGACGCCTTCTGCGACACTCCACAAGCTTCCCGGTACCGCGTCGAGCTGCTAACCGCGCCCTAACCGATATCCAACCGTGAAATTTGGGCTCGTCTTCGAGCTGCATGTGAGCAATAGGTCGCGGACGCCAGCGAGGCCCAGATGTCAGCGGCGCCGCGGCACCGTACGCCCGGGTTCCGATGTGCGTCATCTCCGCCAGGCACGCACATAGCGCGATCGAAGATGCTTACACGCACGTGACAGCCCGCTAGGGTCACCGCCGTGCGGAGGTACAGAGGCGATCGCAAGTTCTCCGTGGATTTCGGTGACGTGCGTTGTTTAATATTACATTATGCTAACTGCTGTAATATTGAATATCTGTCTTGATCCTAGCTTCAGTAGAATTTAGATTACTATATAGCCTAGCTAGCACACCCAAGGTGTAGCGTTGGTCTTACCTTCGTGTGCCAGAGTCAAAGGATGCTCAGGCGTAAATGAGATTATGCTACGGGTCTAGCATGCACGCGACCGTTGCCTGAAGTACCAACGGCAAGTACACTATGCAAACGAATGGTGCGAACCAGATGGCCAAAACCTGCCAATCCCATATAGACTGAGACATTGGCGTCGCGAGTAACGGTCACCAAATGGGGAACAGTAACATATAATACAACATGGCTATGGCCATCTTGGATATAAGGCCTAGTTTCGGCGAGGATACAGATAGCGGTATTCCGAGTAGGATAGCGAGGGAAGCTGCGAGAGAAAAGTTGAGGACAGGTGTAATGGATATGACTGGGGATACCAGGCAGAGAATGGATGCTTTGAGAGGAGAGTACAGCGGCACCGGAGAAGGCTCGTCAGACTGAGAGTTTGTGGGCAATATTTTTAATGTTTGTTTATATTGATTTTTTATGTAAAGAGGTATTAATACTTGTAAAATAAATTTTCTACGAAACCGTGTCACCGCCTCCGACTCATGTGCGTGAGACGTGCTAAAATGGGTCAAAGAGCTTTTGAAGATCATTAAAGGGTTCTTGCGCTTCGGCGGGAGAATCTGCGGGCGAGGGTTGGAGGCAGATGGGGAGAAGGGGAATGCCAGTGTGGATATGCGAGTCGCGTGCGATATCAAAGAAGGATAGGATGCACGCAGAAGATCCTTGAGAGCGGAATTTGGAAGTGGGGCGTTGGTTAGAAGGAGAATAAGGGAGGCCGCAGATGTGGGTCTAATATGAGATGGTTAACTCAGCGGACACGCGAGAGATGAGAGGCTAACCGGTCGATGAAGAGCAATGATTTCTCGCTGAGCAGCTTGGCTAATATATCAAGCACAAGTCTGGCCTTCTCGACCAGCTTGGCCACAAGATGAATATACCCGTCTGCAGCACATGGTGTGGCATGCTTCGGCCTGCCTGAAAGCGCGCTTGATTTGAGCTTCGCTGGTTTCATTTTGATCTCTCCGGGTTCCTGGGCCGTCCTGGCGATGTTCGGGCTTGTTTCCTATCGCCCACAAACATACCACCTCTCAAGGCGCGGTCGATGATCCTCTTTATACGGCGTGGGACGTAGTACGGCTGCGATACAGGTAGCATGGAGGCCAGCATTGCATGTGTGAGGCTAAGGTTGGGCCCCAGGACAAATAATGAATGGATCTTTCAACGAGGAAACGAAGATGTCAACAAGCAGGTAGCTGATTCAACGGAGGAGCTCACGGACTACGAGATCTCCTAGCTGCGCTTCAAAGTAGCCTCTCCAAGCTGTCCTCTGTGAGAGCTGCAACGCACTGAGTCCTGCATCGAAGTTTGGGGTGACCATGCTTGGGTCAATCTTGTATTCATCCTGAAGGTTTGAAGGTTTGAGAAGGACGTGGGATAGGGATGAATAGAGGAAAGTGATGGAGAGACGATAATTTGACCATGCGTCAAGAATGGCAGCTGTGCGTTGGGAGACTGGTCGGGATCTGCGGGTTCAACTGTGGAATAATGAGCTGGCAAGGCCAGGTGAAGATATATGATGGCTTCGAGGCATCGAGCATCGATAGACGGTAGGCCCCATCGAGCCGGCCAAACCATGTAGAACTAGAGGCATCGTGGTGGTCGGCGCCCGCCCCTTCAGAACCCGAAGGTCCGACGCGATTTACAAGACGCCCCGCACGCCCTCCCTGATCCTTGTCCACACACTCCTTTTCCTACCTCTTTCCCTGCCTTCACCCAGACCTAGCACGAAATCACGAAAGACTAACAAATAATGAGCCGAAGCCAGGTCATCAAGTGTAGCAACCTCCTCCATGGGTTGCCCTGGTCAAATGAAATGATGAAAAGAAATAAAATAAAATAAAATAAAAAATAAAAGAAAAGGTCACATGTGTAGTACACCTCCATGCTCATCGATCTAGCAATGCCACATTCAGATATAGAGTATAACATGATGCGAGTTTCCACTGACCCAGTGAGGGCTCTTCTGTTACCATCATTCTTGCAGTCAAATGCATCAAGAGGGGCATGATCAAGCATCAGGCTGAGTGTCTTCGACCTAGTTCTCCATATGTGTGGCACTGATCAAGAGCAGGTCACCAATGGCATGATGACCCTCTGATGTTGCCGCCTGAAGTGCACTGCCATATTTGCCACCTTGCGCATTGACATCTGCTCCCTCGTCCAGGAGCAGCTCGCCAGTGGCCTCATGGCCCTCTGATGACGCCGCCTGGAGTGCATTTCCATAATAGCCACCTTGCGCATTGACATCTGCTCCCATGTCCAGGAGCAGCTCAACAGTGGCCTGATGACCCCCTGATGATGCTGCCTGGAGTGCATTGCCGTACCAACCACCTTGCGCATTGACATCCGCTCCCATCTCCAGGAGCAGCTCAACAGTGGCTGGATGGCCCTCTGATGACGCCGCCTGGAGTGCATTTCCATAATAGCCACCTTGCCCATTGATATCTTCTCCCTCATCCAGGAGCAGCTCAACAGTGGCCTGATGGCCCTCTGATGACGCCGCCTGGAGTGCATTTCCATAATAGCCACCTTGCGCATTGACATCTGCTCCCATGTCCAGGAGCAGCTCAACAGTGGCCTGATGACCCCCTGATGATGCTGCCTGGAGTGCTTTGCCGTACCAGCCACCTTGCCCATTGACATCCGCTCCCATCTGCAGGAGCAGCTCAACAGTGGCCTGATGGCCCTCTGATGATGCTGCCTGGAGTGCATTGCCGTACCAGCCACCTTGTGCATTGACATCTGCTCCCTTCTCCAGGAGCAGCTCAACAATAGCTTGATCACCCTCTAATGATGCTGCCTGCAGTGCATTTCCATAATAGCCACCTTGCGCATTGACATCTGCTCCCTGCTCCAGGAGCAGCTCAACAGTGGCCTGATGACCCCATGATGATGCCACCTGGAGTGCATTTCCATCCTCACCACCTTGCGCATTGACATCTGCTCCCTTCTCCAAGAGCAGCTCAACAGTGGCATGATGGCCCTCTGATGCCGCCGCCTGGAGTGCATTTCCATACTTGCCACCTCGCACATTGACATCTGCTCCCTTCTCCAAGAGCAGCTCAACAGTGGCCTGATGCCCCTCTGATGACGCTGCCTGGAGTGCATGTCCATACTCGCCACCTTGCGCATTGACATGTGCTCCCTTGTCCAGGAGCAGCTCAACAGTGGCCTGATGACCCTTAATGACGCCACCTGCAGTGCAGTTCCATACTTGCCACCTTGTGCATTGACATCTGCTCCCTTCTCCAGGAGCAGCTCAACAGTGGCCTGATAGCCCTCTGATGATGCCGCCTGCAGTGCATTTCCATACTCACCACCTTGCGCATCGGCATCTGCTCCCTTCTGCAGGAGAAGTTCAATAGTGGCCTGATCACCCCTTAATGATGCCACCTGGAGTGCAGTTCCATACTTGCCACCTTGCCCATTGACATCTGCTCCCTTCTGCAGGAGCAGCTCAACAGTGGCCTGATAACCCCTTGATGATGCCGCCTGGAGTGCATTTCCATACTCGCCACCTTGCCCATTGACATCTGCTCCCTTGTCCAGGAGGAGCTCAACAGTGGCGTGATGACCCTTTAATGATGCCACCTGGAGTGCATTTCCATTCTCGCCACCTCGCGCATTGACATCAGCTCCATTGTCCAGGAGCAGCTCAACAGTGGCCTGATGGCCCTCTGATGACGCCGCCTGGAGTGCAGTTCCATACTTGCCACTGTGCCCATTGACATCTGCCCCCTTGTCCAGGAGCAGCTCAACAATGGCCTGAAGACCCCTTAACGACGCCACCTGCAGTGAATTGCCCCACCAGCCACCTTGCGCATTGACATCTGCTCCCTTCTCCAGGAGCAGCTCAACAGTGGCCTTATCACCCACTGATGACGCCGCCTGGAGTGCATTTCCATAATAGCCACCTTGCGCATTGACACCTGCTCCCTTGTCCAGGAGCAGCTCAACAGTAGCTGGATGACCCACTAATGATGCCCCCAGCAGTGCATTTCCATACTCACCACCTTGTGCATTGACATCTGCTCCCTTCTCCAGGAGCAGCTCAACAATAGCTTGATCACCTCCTAATGACGCCGCCTGCAGTGCATTTCCATAATAGCCACCTTGCACATTGACATCTGCTCCCTTCTCCAGGAGGAGCTCAACAGTGGCCAGATGACCCCATGATGATGCCGCCTGGAGTGCATTTCCATCCTCACAACCTTGCGCATTGACATCAGCTCCCTTCTCCACGAGCAGCTCAACAGTGGCATGATGGCCCTCTGATGACGCTGCCTGGAGTGCATTTCCATACTTGCCACCTCGCGCATTGACATCTGCTCCCTTCTCCAAGAGCAGCTCCACAGTGGTCTGATGCCCCTCTGATGACGCAGCCTGGAGTGCATTTCCATACTTGCCACCTTGCGCATTGACATGTGCTCCCTTGGCCAGGAGCAGCTCAACAGTGGCGTGATGACCCTTTAATGATGCCACCTGGAGTGCATTTCCATTCTCGCCACCTCGCGCATTGACATTAGCTCCATTGTCCAGGAGCAGCTCAACAGTGGCGTGATGACCCTTTAATGATGCCACCTGGAGTGCATTTCCATTCTCGCCACCTCGCGCATTGACATCAGCTCCATTGTCCAGGAGCAGCTCAACAGTGGCCTGATGGCCCTCTGATGACGCCGCCTGGAGTGCAGTTCCATACTTGCCACTGTGCCCATTGACATCTGCCCCCTTGTCCAGGAGCAGCTCAACAATGGCCTGAAGACCCCCTAACGATGCCACCTGCAGTGAATTGCCCCACCAGCCACCTTGCGCATTGACATCTGCTCCCTTCTCCAGGAGCAGCTCAACAGTGGCCTTATCACCCACTGATGACGCCGCCTGGAGTGCATTTCCATAATAGCCACCTTGCGCATTGACACCTGCTCCCTTGTCCAGGAGCAGCTCAACAGTAGCTGGATGACCCACTAATGATGCCCCCAGCAGTGCATTTCCATACTCACCACCTTGTGCATTGACATCTGCTCCCTTCTCCAGGAGCAGCTCAACAATAGCTTGATCACCCCCTAATGATGCTGCCTGCAGTGCATTTCCATAAAAGCCACTTTGCACATTGACATCTGCTCCCTGCTCCAGGAGCAGCTCAACAGTGGCCAGATGACCCCATGATGATGCCGCCTGGAGTGCATTTCCATACTCGCCATCTTGCGCATTGACATCTGCTCCCTTCTCCAAGAGCAGCTCAACAGTGGCATGACGGCCCTCTGATGACGCCGCCTGGAGTGCATTTCCATACTCGCCACCCCGTGCATTGACATCTGCTCCCTTATCCAAGAGCAGCTCAACAGTGGCCTGATGGCCCTTTGATGACGCCGCCTGGAGTGCATTTCCATACTCGCCACCTTGTGCATTGACATGTGCTCCCTTGGCCAGGAGCAGCTCAACAGTGGCGTGATGACCCTTTAATGATGCCACCTGGAGTGCATTTCCATACTCACCACCTCGCGCATTGACATCAGCTCCATTGTCCAGGAGCAGCTCAACAGTGGCCTGATGGCCCTCTGATGACGCCGCCTGGAGTGCAGTTCCATACTTGCCACCGTGCCCATTGACATCTGCCCCCTTCTCCAGGAGCAGCTCAACAATGGCCTGAAGACCCCTTAACGACGCCACCTGCAGTGAATTGCCCCACCAGCCACCTTGCGCATTGACATCTGCTCCCTTCTCCAGGAGCAGCTCAACAGTGGCCTTATCACCCACTGATGACGCCGCCTGGAGTGCATTTCCATAATAGCCACCTTGCGCATTGACACCTGCTCCCTTGTCCAGGAGCAGCTCAACAGTAGCTGGATGACCCACTAATGATGCCCCCAGCAGTGCATTTCCATACTCACCACCTTGTGCATTGACATCTGCTCCCTTCTCCAGGAGCAGCTCAACAATAGCTTCATCACCTCCTAATGACGCCGCCTGCAGTGTATTTCCATAATAGCCACCTTGCACATTGACATCTGCTCCCTTCTCCAGGAGGAGCTCAACAGTGGCCAGATGACCCCATGATGATGCCGCCTGGAGTGCATTTCCATACTCGCCATCTTGCGCATTGACATCTGCTCCCTTCTCCAAGAGCAGCTCAACAGTGGCATGACGGCCCTCTGATGACGCCGCCTGGAGTGCATTTCCATACTCGCCACCCCGTGCATTGACATCTGCTCCCTTCTCCAAGAGCAGCTCAACAGTGGCCTGATGGCCCTTTGATGACGCCGCCTGGAGTGCATTTCCATAATAGCCAATTTGCGCATTGACATCTGCTCCCTTGTCCAGGAGCAGCTCAACAGTAGCTTGATGACCCCCTAATGACGCTGCCTGCAGTCCATTGCCGCACCACCCACCTTGCGCATTGACATCTGCTCCCTTCTCCAAAAGATCCTGGCATGCTCTTGCTAGCCCAGCCATTGACATATAGTAGATGGGAGTGTCTCTCTCTTTGGCATTTGGGTTTTTAAGCTCAAGCCAATTTGAGTACACCCCTGTATCCTTTGATTGAAGAAGAGCCATAATCAGTCGGCGCAAATCAATGTCATTGTCATTATCTGGCTGAGCATGGCGAATCCAGTTTCGCGCAGCATATGAACATAGTGGATTGGATATGCGTGTACCCTCGCTTATGCAACCATGCTGGGTGAATTGCAGCAAGTAGGCTAGGCATGTCTTGGCAATGAATGTATTAGCCTGTTTTTCGCTGCAATGATAGATGGTCAGCTTGACGTGGTTGCGGAGGCCTTCCGAGACCAAATATTCCCGCACGGAGAAATGTGCCAGCTTGATCTCTGTGAATCCTTCCCGTTCCTTGGGGTCGAAAGGATTTGGGTTTGGCTGCACGACACTAAAGGTGACCAGGCTCGAGCATATGGCCAGGATGTCCCGTGGATCATCAAACCGCCGATCCTGGTTGAATAGGGGACCATCTACGGCATCAGCATGCGTAGCGAGTACATCCACAGCCTCGCTGAGTGACACCTTGTCGACCGCGAAAGCAAGCCATTGCAGCAATTTGAGAGCATGCCCTCTATCGCGCTCGTCAACGTGTAGGAGAATCCTATCGTAGGTCTCGTAGAGAGTCGGTGGTAGATCAATGAGTGCCATCTGGAGCTCGTGGGGAGATCGGCACTTTCGCAGTGAATCCAGCTGACAAACAACCCATCGAAACCTGGCTGACACATTAGTAGCGGTCCCCGAGAAAGCAAAAATGATCACATACATGCCATTCGCACCGTCCATCAAAGTAGTCTTGATGGTTTCCCTTTTTTCTTCCGTGTATCTACTGAATTTGGGATCCTTCAATTGTCTTGACACATAGACTTGGATGTCGCCGTCGACGAGACTCTCATCCATGGGTACCTGATGTGAAACCAAGTCCCTCAGTGTCTTCTCAATGTCTTGCTCGTACCGACTCGTCGCTAGGAGGTGCAATTTGTCAAAGTTCCATCCTTGGATTTCTGTGATCAGTTTCAGAAATTGAGGTCGATCCGGGCACTCGTCAAGGGCATCGAAGATAATATACACATCATTCTTGAAAGTCCCAATGATGGACTTGAGTGTCGACTCCAGTTCCTCCGAAGATGGTGATTGCTTCCCATCACCTTTTCTAGAGAATAAGTCCGCCAGATAGTCAGGGATCTTCGGAGATGTCTTTGCAGACCTCCTCGCGGACAGCTGTTTAATCAGTGCACGAAGGACGGCAGGTGCCTTTGTATCCTTGCTGTGAAAATCAAAGTAAAAGAATGCGATTGCGAGCGAGGCGTCTGATTCGCAGTGACGGGAGATCTCCCTAATGATCGTCGAGCTTGGTACACGCATTTGTTAGCAGGATGCCTAGATATCTCAATAGGTTTGAGTTATATACCATAAGATAGTCTTCCCTGCACCAGCTGTGTATACTAATCAGCGACGACCATCAATAAGCTAAGCAGAGAACGCACCCTTGCCATGAAGCCATAGGAACGACTTGGGCTTCCCTCTCCATTCCTGGAAACAGTCTCCCTGCACAAACCACGCGCCGGTGTTTCCTTCTCGCTCCGTGATGGCAATCAAATGTTTCGATTCGTAGTCAGGCGCCGACAGCCAATTATAGATATCCTGACGACGTTGATTATCGTGTGTCTCCAGCACCAAACGTCTGTCGACATGAAGGGATCAGCTGTAGTCCGCGGTTAGGCAGTCGAACCTACGCTTGATCAATGGCCAATGCCGCAACAAGCTGCTGCTGGAACCTTTGGAGGTTGTCGAGAGTCTTGTTCACTTCGCCTTGCTTGAATGCGTAAAACAGCGCTTCCATGCGAGATGCGCGTACATCCTTTGTTTCTAGCTTCTTCGCCAGGCTCTGCAGCTCATCGTGACAATCCCTAAGAACACGAGGTAAACTTATTCGATCATTGTTGCTGTCCGACGCATTCCCTGCTGTATTGCCACCTTCAGTTGCTAGGGCATCACCAGTTATCGCAGGGGCGTGTGCGATGCCATCTGTGCGTTCACCATGGGTTTCCGACATATTCCCGGAATTGCTAGTTCTCGCAGGGGGATACCCTATGCCATCTGTGCGTTCATACCGGGTTTCTATCGCATTCCCCCGTCCTTTGCGCTTGAACTTCTTCAAGAGGCTTTTCAGGTGACTCGCATGCCCAATTGGCATCGATTCAGTGGGTCTATTGCCAGGTCGCGAGCCATCCTCGCTGTTTGTCAGCTTGGGCGGCCTGCCAGAAGTTTGAGGCTCATTGGATATACTGAGGGCGGCCATCAAAGTTGGCAATCGAGAGGTCCTTTGGACGTCCTCGGCCACTATGAGCCCATTAAGGTCAAGGAGCACCTGACGTAGCCCGGAGATCTGGTCACTGAGTCTGCTCATATCTCTGGACGCATTCTTGTATGCAGTTCCATACGCGGAGCACCTGCCGATAACATCTTCGGTGAGCTGGACAACGGCAATGACACTCGCTGAGTGGATTGATGAGCATAGCAGTCGAATCTAAACGAGTATATAGCACACTTGCCTGCTACTCCCAGACCTGCCAGAGCTTCAGCCATCAAATCGAGTCGATGGTTGTGGGGGGTGCTCCACAGTCCAGCGCTGCCATCTCATATATAGACATTCTGACGCTCGTCGTGGCAATGCCCTAGCGCCGTTTAGGGCTGTGACAGTCAACGCTATGCGCTTCGCCCTCGAGGCAAGGGTCTACACAGGAAACGGTTCACACGTGCACTGAAACGTAAGAAACTTCGCACTCTCCATCTCCACATCGCAGCTGTTACATTACCAAAATGCGACTTCGAAATTTGGTGACGACTTGCTCATAAACAACCGCTTACACGACTGGGGACAGCTGTTCGCAGGAGGGTTCCCGAAGCATCACGACATACCAAGAAACAGTTGGCGTCGCGACTGAGTATGCTCATCTCTTCAGTAAGATAACGCCCCAACAGACAATAGAGACAACCTTCTTTAGTCAGGGAAGATATACTTCGCCGTCAGACGTTCGGATGTATAATTCTCGTGAGCAAAAACAAGATCAGCAAGTACCGATCTATAAATCAGAATATCAGTTTAGAGAACCTCTTTGCCGGGAGGTGAATGTGAATAGCAGAAGGTGCTGCTGGCCACGTAGGCTGTACATTCGGTCCTGGCCTTTAGGTATAGATGATACAGGGTAAATACCACAGCCGATATACCTCGCGAATCAAGGGGCTAGTTGACCAAGGTTGGCATACTGTATATGAGCCGTCATCACGCATATGAACGTTGAAGTAGACCGTTACGTACTATGCCACTTTGATCCGCATTGAAGTCGCTGTACGTGTGGAAACAGAAGCAAATTCATATAACGATGAAGGTCTTCGCCATTGGTCAAAAGTGACGTTGTTTCCTAGATGTTCTATCCGTGCGCGGATGAGTCGCACATCTCGGCCACGTATCCACTGCACCCATGGGCCTTGTCATTCAATAAAAATATTTCACAGACGGAGGTTTCCCAAGAGCTCCTCCGCAGTACCTCCCACATCACATGGGAGATCAAGTTCAGCCACGGCTGGATGCTCCATCAACCACCACGCCCGCTCCTTAGCTGGTACGCCTACGGCCGTCGAAAGCCAAACAAAAAATAAAAAAAGTCAACCCCAAAATTCGTGATGTGTTTCAAAATTCCTTACCCTCATACAACACCCTTCGACGTCGGGACGCCTTCTGGAACAGGGAACACTCGCCAAGCTCCCCAGTATCTCGTC
This sequence comes from Gautieria morchelliformis, assembly GCA_015179125.1. Taxonomy (NCBI): domain Eukaryota; kingdom Fungi; phylum Basidiomycota; class Agaricomycetes; order Gomphales; family Gomphaceae; genus Gautieria; species Gautieria morchelliformis. The sequence goes on along the minus strand of WHVA01000060.1, from coordinate 301,412 downwards.
GAGCTGCTTACCGCGCCCTAGCCGATATCCAACCGTGAAATTTGGGCTCGTCTTCGAGCTGCATGTGAGGAATAGGTCGCTCGACCCGGCACGCCAGGGGTCAGAAAGGTCAGCGACCCGCGCCATACGCCCGGGTTCCTATGTGCGTTATCTCCGCCAGGCACGGTGATGCTTACCCGCACGAGCTAGGGTCACCGCCGTGCGTAGGTACAGAGGCGATCGCAAGTTCTCCGTCGATTTCGCTGCCACAAGTCGGTGCATTGTTTATAATATTACATTGTGCAAGCTGGTGTAATATTGAATGTCTGCGTCTTGATTCTAGCTTCGATAGAATTAACACGACTACATATATAGCCTGCTAGAGCTAGCGCAATGTGTAGTGTTGGCCTTCGTACGCCAGAGTCAAAGGATGCTCAGGCGTAAATGAGATTATGCTACGGGTCTAGCATGCACACGACCGTTGCCTGAAGTACCAACGGCAAGTACACTATGCAAACGAATGGTGCGAACCAAACACCCAAAACCTGCCAATCCCATATAGACTGAGACATTGGCATCGGGAGTAACGTCCACCAAATGGGGAACAGTAACATAAAATACGACATGGCTTTGGCCGTCTTCGACGTAAGGCCTATTGTCAGCGAGGATACAGACAGCGGTATTCCGAGCAGGATAGCCAGGGAAGCTGCGAGAGAAAAGTTCAGCACTGATGTAATGGATGTGAGTGGGGATACAAGGCAGAGATTGGATGCTTTGAGAAGCGAGTACAGCGGCCACAGAGAAGGCTCGTCATGCTGAGAGTTTGTGGGCAATATTTTTAATGTTTCTTTATATTGATTTTTTAAAAAGGTATTAATACTCCTGAAATAAATTTTCTACGAAACCGTTTCACCTCCTCCGACTCATGTGAGACATGCTAAAATGGCTCAAAGAGCTTTTGAAGATCTTTAAAAGATTCATGTGCTTCGGTAGGAGAATCTGCGGGCGAGGGTTGGAGGCAGATGGGGAGGAGGGAAATGCCAGTGTGTGTATGCGAGTCGCGTGCGACGTCAAAGAAGGATAGGATGCACGCAGGAGATCCTTGAGAGCGGAATTTGGAAGTGGGGCGTTGGGTAGAAGGAGAATAAGTGAGGCCAAGGCGATGTCCGCAGATGTGGGGCTAATATGAGATAGTTAACTCAGCGGACACGCCAGAGATGAGAGGCTAACCGGTCGATGAAGAGGCATGATTTCTCGCTGAACAGCTTGGCTAATATATTAAACACAAGTATGGCCTTCTCAACCAGCTTGGCCCAAAGATCAATATACCCGTCTGCAGCACATGGTGTGGCATCCTTGGGCCTGCCTGAAACCGCGCTTGCTTTGAGCTTCGCTGGTTTCATTATGATCTCTCCCGGTTCCTGGGTCATCCTGGCGATGTTCTGGCTTGTTTCCTATTGCCCACAAACATACCACTTCTAGGCGCGGTCGATGACTCTCTTTATACGGCATGGGACGTAGTACCGCTGAGGGACAGGTAGCATGGAGGCTAGCGTTGCATGTGTGAGGCTAAGTTGGGCTCCAGGACAAACGATGAATGGATCTTTCAACGAGGAAACGAAGATGTCAACAAGCAGGTAGCTGATTCAACGGAGGAGCTCACGGACTACGAGATCTCCTAGCTGCGCTTCAAAGTAGCCTCTCCAAGCTGTCCTCTGTGAGAGCTGCAACGCACTGAGTCCTGCATCGAAGTTTGGGGTGACCATGCTTGGGTCAATCTTGTATTCATCCTGAAGGTTTGAAGGTTTGAGAAGGACGTGGGATAGGGATGAATAGAGGAAAGTGATGGAGAGACGATAATTTGACCATGCGTCAAGAATGGCAGCTGTGCGTTGGGAGACTGGTCGGGATCTGCGGGTTCAACTGTGGAATAATGAGCTGGCAAGGCCAGGTGAAGATATATGATGGCTTCGAGGCATCGAGCATCGATAGACGTTAGGCCCCATCGACCCGGCCAAACCATGTAGAACTAGAGGCATCGTGGTGGTCGGCGCCCGCCCCTTCAGGACCCGAAGGTCCGACGCGATTTACAAGACGCCCCGCACGCCCTCCCTGATCCTTGTCCACACACTCCTTTTCCTACCTCTTTCCCTGCCTTCACCCAGACCTAGCACGATATCACGAAAAACTAACAAATAATGAGCCGAAGCCAGGTCATCAAGTGTAGCAACCTCCTCCATGGGTTGCCCTGGTCAAATGAAATGATGAAAAGAAATAAAATAAAATAAAATAAAAAATAAAAGAAAAGGTCACATGTGTAATACACCTCCATGCTCATCGATCTAGCAATGCCACATTCAGATATAGAGTATAACATGATGCGAGTTTCCACTGACCCAGTGAGGGCTCTTCTGTTACCATCATTCGTGCAGTCAAATGCATAAAGATGGGTGTGGTCGAGCATCAGCCTGAGTGCCGTCGGTCCTATGCTGCATATGTGTGGCACTCATCAAGAGCAACTCAACAATGGCCCGATGACCCTCTGATGATGCCGCCTGGAGTGCACTGCCATATTTGCCACCTTGCACAGTGACATCTGCTCCATTCTCTAGGAGCAGCTCAACAGTGGCCTGATGGTCCTCTGACGACGCCGCCTGGAGTGCATTTCCATACTCACCACCTTGGGCATTGACATCTGCTCCCTTGTCCAGGAGCAGAGCAACAGTAGCTTGATGACCCCCTAATGACGCTGCCTGCAGTGCATTTCCATAATAGGCACCTTGCACATTGACATCTGCTCCCTTCTCCAAGAGCAGCTCCACAGTGGTCTGATGCCCCTCTGATGACGCTGCCTGGAGTGCATTTCCATACTCGCCACCTTGCATATTGACATGTGCTCCCTTGTCCAGGAGCAGCTCAACAGTGGCGTGATGACCCTTTAATGATGCCACCTGGAGTGCATTTCCATACTGACCATCTCGCGCATTGACATCAGCTCCATTGTCCAGGAGCAGGTCAACAGTGGCCTGATGACCCATGAATGACGCTGCCTGGAGTGCATTGCCCCACCAGCCGCCTTGCACATTGACATCTGCTCCATTCTCCAGGAGCAGCTCAACAGTGGACTGATGACCCCGTGATGATGCCACCTGGAGTGCATTTCCACAATCACCACCTTGTGCATTGACATCTGCTCCATTCTCCAGGAGTAGCTCAACAATGGCATGTTGATCCACTAGTGATGCCACCTGCAGTGCACTGCCATATTTGCCACCATGGACATTGACATCCGCTCCCTTGTCCAGGAGCAGCTGAACAGTAACTTGATGAGCCCCGAAGGATGCCGCCTGCAATGCATTTCCATACTTGCCACCTTGCGCATTGACATCTGCTCCCTGCTCCAGGAGCAGCTCAACAATGGCCTGATGACCTGCTGATGACGCCGCCTGGAGTGCATAGCCCCACCAACCACCTTGCACATTCACATCTGCTCCCTTCTCCAGGAGCAGCTCAACAGTGGCCTGATGACCCCATGATGATGCCGCCTGGAGTGCATTTCCATACTCCCCACCTTTCGCATTGACATCCACTCCCTTGTCCAGGAGCAGCTGAACAGTACCTTGATGAGCCCCTAATGACGCCGCCTGCAATGCATTTCCATACTTTCCACCTTGCGCATTGACATCTGCTCCCTTCTCCAGGAGCAGCTCAACAATGGCCTGATGACCCGCTGATGACGCCGCCTGGAGTGCATAGCCCCACCAGCCACCTTGCACATTGACATCTGCTCCATTCTCCAGGAGCAGCTCCACAGTGGTCTGATGCCCCTCTGATGACGCTGCCTGGAGTGCATTTCCATACTCGCCACCTTGCGCATTGACATGTGCTCCCTTGTCCAGGAGCAGCTCAACAGTGGCGTGATGACCCTTTAATGATGCCACCTGGAGTGCATTTCCATACTCGCCACCTAGCACATTGACATCAGCTCCATTGTCCAGGAGCAGCTCAACAGTGGCCTGATGGCCCTCTAATGACGCCGCCTGGAGTGCATTTCCATACTTGCCCCCTTGCCCATTGACATCTGCCCCCTTGTCCAGGAGCAGCTCAACAATGGCCTGAAAACCCCCTGATGATGCGGCCTGGAGTGCATTTCCATACTTACCACCTTGCGCATTGACATCTGCTCCCTTCTGAAGGAGCAGCTCAACAGTGGCCTTATCACACACTGATGAGGCTGCCTGGAGTGCATTTCCCCACCAGCCGCCTTGCACATTGACATCTGCTCCCTTGTCCAGGAGCAGCTCAACAGTAGCTGGATGACCCACTAATGATGCCCCCTGCAGTGCATTTCTATACTCGCCACCGTGTGCATTGATATCTGCTCCCTTCTCCAGGAGCAGCTCAACAATAGCTTCATCACCTCCTAATGATGCCGCCTGCAGTGCATTTCCATAATAGCCACCTTGCACATTGACATCTGCTCCCTTCTCCAGGAGGAGCTCAACAGTGGCCAGATGACCCCATGATGATGCCGCCTGGAGTGCATTTCCATCCTCACCACCTTGCGCATTGACATCTGCTCCCTTCTCCACGAGCAGCTCAACAGTGGCATGTTGGCCCTCTGATGACGCCGCCTGGAGTGCATTTCCATACTTGCCACCTCGCGCATTGACATCTGCTCCCTTCTCCAAGAGCAGCTCCACAGTGGTCTGATGCCCCTCTGATGACGCTGCCTGGAGTGCATTTCCATACTCGCCACCTTGTGCATTGACATGTGCTCCCTTGTCCAGGAGTAGCTCAACAGTGGCGTGATGACCCTTTAATGATGCCACCTGGAGTGCATTTCCATACTCGCCACCTTGCGCATTGACATCTGCTCCCTTGTCCAGGAGCAGCTCAACAGTGGCATGATGACCCTTTAATGATGCCACCTGGAGTGCATTTCCATACTCACCACCTCGCGCATTGACATCAGCTCCATTGTCCAGGAGCAGCTCAACAGTGGCCTGATGGCCCTCTAATGACGCCGCCTGGAGTGCATTTCCATACTTGCCCCCTTGCCCATTGACATCTGCCCCCTTGTCCAGGAGCAGCTCAACAATGGCCTGAAAACCCCTTGATGATGCGGCCTGGAGTGCATTTCCATACTTACCACCTTGCGCATTGACATCTGCTCCCTTCTGAAGGAGCAGCTCAACAGTGGCCTTATCACACACTGATGAGGCTGCCTGGAGTGCATTTCCCCACCAGCCGCCTTGCACATTGACATCTGCTCCCTTGTCCAGGAGCAGCTCAACAGTAGCTGGATGACCCACTAATGATGCCCCCTGCAGTGCATTTCTATACTTGCCACCTTGTGCATTGATATCTGCTCCCTTCTCCAGGAGCAGCCCAACAATAGCTTCATCACCCCCTAATGACGCCGCCTGCAGTGCATTTCCATAATAGCCACCTTGCACATTGACATCTGCTCCCTTCTCCAGGAGGAGCTCAACAGTGGCCAGATGACCCCATGATGATGCCGCCTGGAGTGCATTTCCATACTCGCCACCTTGCCCATTGACATCTGCTCCCTTCTCCAAGAGCAGCTCAACAGTAGCATGATGGCCCTCTAATGACGCCGCCTGGAGTGCATTTCCATAAAAGCCACCTTGCGCATTGACATCTGCTCCCTGCTCCAGGAGCAGCTCAACGGTGGCCTGATGGCCCTCTAATGATGCCACCTGCAGTGCATTTCCATAAAAGCCACCTTGCGCATTGACATCTGCTCCCTTGTCCAGGAGCAGCTCCACAGTAGCTTGATGACCCCCTAATGATGCCGCCTGGAGTGCATTTCCATACTCGCCACCTTGCACATTGACATCTGCTCCCTTCTCCAAAAGATCCTGGCATGCTCTTGCTAACCCAGCCATTGATGTATAGTAGATGGGAGCGCCTCTCTCTTTGGAATTTGGATTTTTAAGATCAAGCCAATTTGAGTACACCCCTGCATCCTTTGATTGAAGAAGAGCCATAATCAGTCGGCACAAATCAATGTCATTGTCATTATCTGGCTGGGCATGGCGAATCCAGTTTCGCGCAGCATATGAACATAGTGGATGGGATATGTGTGTACCCTTGCTTATGCAACCATGCTGGTTGAATTGCAGCAAGTAGGCTACACATGTCTTGGCAATGAATGTATTGGCCTGTTTTTCGTTGCAGTGATAAATGGCCAGCTTCAAGTGGCTGCGGAGGCCTTCCGAGACCAAATATTCGCGCACGGAGAAATGTGCCAGCTTGAGCTCTGTGAATCCTTCCCGTTCCTTGGACTCGAAATGATTTGGGTTTGGCTGCACGACGCTAAAGGTGACCAGGCTCGAGCATATGGCCAGGATGTCCCGTGGATCATCAAACCGCCTATCCCGGTCGAAAAAGGGACCATTTACGGCGTCAGCATTCGTAGCGAGTACATCCACAGCCTCGCTGAGCGACACCCTTTCGACCGCGAAAGCGAGCCATTGCAACAATTTGAGAGCATGTACTCTATCGCGCTCGTTGATGTGTAGGAGAATCCTATCGTAGGTCTCGTATAGAGTCGGTGGTAGATCGGTGAGTGCCATCTGGAGCTCGTGGGGAGATCGGCACTTTCGTAGTGAATCTAGCTGACAAACAACCCATCGAAACCTGCCTGACCCGTTAGTAGCGCTCCCCGAGAACGTGAAAATGATCACATACATGCCATGCGCACCATCCATTAAAGTAGTCTCGATGGTTTCCCTTTTTTCTTCCGAGTATCTACTAAATTTGGGGTCTTTCAACTGTCTTGACACATAGACTTGGATATCGCCGTCGACGAGACTCTCATCCATGGGTACCTGATGGGAAACCAGGTCCCTCAGTGTCTTCTCAATGTCTTGCTCGTCCCGACTCGTTGCTAGGAGGTGTAATTTCTCAAAATTCCATCCTTGGATTTCTGTGATCAGTTTCAGAAATTCAGGTCGATCTGGACATTCGTCAAGGGCATCGAAGATGATATACACATCATTCTTGAAAGTCCCAACGATGGACTTTAGTGTCGACTCCAGTTCCTCGGAAGATGGTGATTGCTTCCCATCCCCTTTTCTAGAGAATAAGTCCGCCAGATAGTCAGGGATCTTCGGGGATGTCTTTGCAGAGGTCCTCGCGGACAGCTGTTTAATCAGTGCACGAAGGACGGCAGGTGGCTTTGTATCCTTGCTGTGAAAATCAAAATAGAAGAATGCGATTGCGAGCGAGGAGTCTGATTCGCAGTGACGGGAGATCTCCCTAATGATGGTCGAGCTTGATACACGCATTTGTTAGCATGATAACTAGATATCTCGATAGGTTTGAGTTATATACCATAAGATAGTCTTCCCTGCACCAGCTGTGTATACTAATCAGCGACGACCATAAATAAGCTAAGCAGAGAACGCACCCTTGCCATGAAGCCATAGGAACGACTTGGGCTTCCCTCTCCATTCCTGGAAACAGTCTCCCTGCACAAACCACGCGCCGGTGTTTCCTTCTCGCTCCGTGATGGCAGTCAAATGTTTCGACTCATTGTCAGGAGCAGACAGCCAATTATAGATATCCTGACGACGTTGGTTATCATGTGTCTCCAGCACCAAACGTCTGTCGACATGAAAGCATCAGCTGCAGTCCGCAGTTAGGCAGTCAAACCTACGCTTGATCAATGGCCAATGCCGCAACAAGCTGCTGCTGGAACCTTTGGAGGTTCTCAAGAGTCTTGTTAACCTCGCCTTGCTTGAATGTGTAAAACAACGCTTCCATGCGAGATGCGCGTACATCCTTTGTCTCTAGCTTCTTCGCCAGGCTCTGCAGCTCGTCGTGACAATCCCTAAGGACACGAGGTAAACTCATGCGATCATTGTTGCTGTCCGACGCAGTCCCTCCTGTATTGCCACCTTCAGTTGTTAAGCCATCACCAGTAGTCGCAGGGGCGATGCCATCTGTGCGTTCAACATGGATTTCCGACGTTGTCCCGAAATTGCTAGTTGTCCCAGGGGGATACCCTATGCTATCTGTGCATTCAGACCGGCCTTCTATCGTATTCCCGCGTCCTTTGCGCTTGAGCTTCTTCAAGAGGCTTTTCAGGAGACTCGCATGCCCAATTGGCATGGATTCAGTGGGTCCATTGCCAGGTCGCGAGCCATCCCCGCCGTTTGTCAGCTCGGGAGGCCGGCCAGAAGTTTGAGGCTCATTGGATATACTGAGGGCGGCCATCAAAGTTGGCAATCGAGAGGTCCTTTGGACGTCCTCGGCCACTATGAGCCCATTCAGGTCAATGAGCACCTGACGTAGCCCGGAGATCTGGTCACTGAGTCTGCTCATATCTCTGGACGCATTCCTGTACGCAGTTCCATACGCGGAGCACTTGCCGATAACATCTTCGGTGAGCTGGACAACGGCAATGACGCTCGCTGAGTGGATTGATGAGCATCGTAGTAGAAGGAAAATAAGTATAGCCAACTTGCCTGCTACGCCCAGACCCGCCAGAGCTTCAGCCATCAAATCGAGTCGATGGTTGTGGGGGTGCTCGACAGTCCAGCGCTGCCATCTCATATATAGACATTCTGACGCTCGTCGGGGCAATGCCCTAGTGCCGTTTAGGGCCGTGACAACCAACGCTATGCAATTCGCCCACGAGGCAAGGCACAGGAAACGGTTCACACGTGCCCTGAAGCCTCAGAAACCTCGTCATCTCCATCTCCACATCGCAGTACGCTGTTACAGTAGCAAAGTGCGACTTCGAAATTTGGTGACGACTTGCTCATAAACAACCGCTTACACGACTGGGGACAGCTGTTCGCAGGAGGGTTCCCGAAGCATCACGACATACCAAGAAACAGTGGGCCTCGCGACTGAGTATGCTCATCTCTTCAGTAAGATAACGCCCCAACAGACAATAGAGACAACTTTCTTTAGTCAGATATACTACAAGAGAAAAGACCAGCGAGTACCGATCTATAAAGCACCCTCATGTATGTCCTCACCGTACATGTGAAGGGGGTTGAAAGATGCACACTTAGACTTGGCCTCTATTAGAGTCTTCATACTGTACGAATAGACGGGAGGCGCGCTGGTAGAGGCCAAGCGCGCGACATGCCGAGACGAACGAAGCTGCCCGGACCAGGAAGATGGCGGGACCCGGGAGCGTGGCAACAGTCGATCACGTTTATATCATGCATGACTGCACCACTGCCGCGATTATACAGCGATTACAGCGATTATACAGACGACAAATCCCTGCAAGAATAGCTTCATGGTCAATAATAGAAATTCAGACCATTGTCTGGCCTCGCCTTCGGTGTTGTGTAGAGGCAAATAGAGCGGCTGGCTGTTGTCAGCCACCCTACCTGCCACTGCACAGTATAAGAAGGGGCCGTCATGCAAAGGCCTCAATCGCTACACTTGAACATGAACCTCCATCACGTATACGTCTTTTTGCAGAGCTGTATCGGCCTGTATATAATCGCGGTGACCGTCCCTTCGGTCTCGCTTGATATCTTCCAGTACGCCTCCCCCGCTGCCCCGCCCCACTGGAATAACCTCAATGGCGATCTTCAAGTGGTTGCCCCCGCTTCCCCGCCCCACTCGAATAACATCAATAGCGATAAACCGACGCCGAAACTTCAAGTGGTTGCCCCCGCTTCCCCGCCTCACTCGAATAACCTCAATAACGATAAACCGACGCCGATACTTCAAGTGGTTGTGGTGCAGGCTGAACCATCGCAATCAGCCACGAATCACTCCGTATCCATTGCTTCCGATGTTCCCTCGGACGTCCTCTGTAGGCCTAATGGTTCGGTCACGATCGGTTATAGCGTGTTCTGGCTTGCGTTGGGTATTGCATTGGGTATTGCGTTGGGTATTGCGTTGGGTAGCCTCCTGGGAACGGCTGGCACTTGCGGACACTCCCACAAGGCTCGCCGCGGAGATGAGAAAGCCGATAGTGCATGGTCTCCTCAAGATTTCTCTTCGTCAACGGCAGTGATAGATGACCGTGTCAGCGATATCGAGGCGGCAGCCCAGTGTTCCGGATCGTGCACCGAGTCACCATTCGAGTTCACCGAGGCTCACATACCCGGGTTGACCGATTTTTTTATATCTGATCCGTTAGACATTCAAGGGGAATCAACGCTCGCATGGCCAGAGTCTCCAAGGAAGAGCACGAAGAACTCGCAGCCGTGAGTACTTTGCCGTCTTCTGGTTTCCAAAGTTTTGCGTGTACTGATTACTATGCAGGGACGATTCCTTCATATTCGATGCTGGAGAGATCCAGCGTGAATCCACGATACAACACTTCGCACGGCGCTCCGCCTCCAGGAAACCGTTTCCTCCGGAATTTATCAGAGGGGAAGACATAACAAAGAAGCATGTTTCAACCAGTCCCCCCCAGTTATCACCCCCGCCGTGGTTGGTTTAGTTCTATGCGTTTTAATGAAAGCGTGTTTTACTAACCGCCTTGTGTAGCGATCAGCAAGTGTGGAGAGATATGATTAATACCTCGGGTTCAAAATCTGTAGGGAGGCGCACGGATGAGTCGCAGCTGTGAGTATTTTACGGTCTTCTGGTTTCCAAAGTTTCGCGTGTACTGATGAATTACTATGCAGGGACGATTCCTTCATATTCGATGCTGGAGAGATTCAGCGCGAATCCACGATACGAAAGTTCGCACGGGGCGCCGCCCCCAGGAAAACGTGTCCTCTGGAATTTATCAGAGGGGAAGACATACAAACGAAGCATGTTTCAACCAGTCCCCCCCAGTTATCACCTCCGCCGTGGTTGGTTTAGTTCTATGCGTTTTAATGAAAGCGTGTTTTACTAACCGCCTTGTGTAGCGATCAGCAAGTGTGGAGAGATATGATTAATACCTCGGGTTCAAAATCTGTAGGGAGGCGCACGGATGAGTCGCAGCTGTGAGTATTTTACGGTCTTCTGGTTTCCAAAGTTTCGCGTGTACTGATGAATTACTATGCAGGGACGATTCCTTCATATTCGATGCTGGAGAGATTCAGCGCGAATCCACGATACGAAAGTTCGCACGGGGCGCCGCCCCCAGGAAAACGTGTCCTCTGGAATTTATCAGAGGGGAAGACATACAAACGAAGCATGTTTCAACCAGTCCCCCCCAGTTATCACCCCCGCCGTGGTTGGTTTAGTTCTATGCGTTTTAATGAAAGCGTGCTTTACTAACCGCCTTGTGTAGCGATCAGCAAGTGTGGAGAGATATGATTAATACCTCGGGTTCAAAATCTGTAGGGAGGCGCACGGATGAGTCGCAGCTGTGAGTATTTTACGGTCTTCTGGTTTCCAAAGTTTTGCGTGTACTGATGAATTACTATGCAGGGACGATTCCTTCATATTCGATGCTGGAGAGATTCAGCGCGAATCCACGATACGAAAGTTCGCACGGGGCGCCGCCCCCAGGAAAACGTGTCCTCTGGAATTTATCAGAGGGGAAGACATACAAACGAAGCATGTTTCAACCAGTCCCCCCCAGTTATCACCCCCGCCGTGGTTGGTTTAGTTCTATGCGTTTTAATGAAAGCGTGCTTTACTAACCGCCTTGTGTAGCGATCAGCAAGTGTGGAGAGATATGATTAATACCTCGGGTTCAAAATCTGTAGGGAGGCGCACGGATGAGTCGCAGCTGTGAGTATTTTACGGTCTTCTGGTTTCCAAAGTTTTGCGTGTACTGATGAATTACTATGCAGGGACGATTCCTTCATATTCGATGCTGGAGAGATTCAGCGCGAATCCACGATACGAAAGTTCGCACGGGGCGCCGCCCCCAGGAAAACGTGTCCTCTGGAATTTATCAGAGGGGAAGACATACAAACGAAGCATGTTTCAACCAGTCCCCCCCAGTTATCACCCCCGCCGTGGTTGGTTTAGTTCTATGCGTTTTAATGAAAGCGTGTTTTACTAACCGCCTTGTGTAGCGATCAGCAAGTGTGGAGAGATATGATTAATACCTCGGGTTCAAAATCTGTAGGGAGGCGCACGGATGAGTCGCAGCTGTGAGTATTTTACGGTCTTCTGGTTTCCAAAGTTTTGCGTGTACTGATGAATTACTATGCAGGGACGATTCCTTCATATTCGATGCTGGAGAGATTCAGCGCGAATCCACGATACGAAAGTTCGCACGGGGCGCCGCCCCCAGGAAAACGTGTCCTCTGGAATTTATCAGAGGGGAAGACATACAAACGAAGCATGTTTCAACCAGTCCCCCCCAGTTGTCACCCCCGCGATGGTTGGTTTAGTTCTATGTGTTTTAATGAAAGCGTGCTTTACTAACCGCCTTGTGTAGCGATCAGCAAGTGTGGAGAGATATGATTAATACCTCGGGTTCAAAATCTGCAGGGAGGCGCACGGATGAGTCGCAGCTGTGCGTATTTTACGGTCTTCTGGTTTCCAAAGTTTTGCGTGTACTGATGAATTACTATGCAGGGACGATTCCTTCATATTCGATGCTGGAGAGATTTAGCGCGAATCCACGATACGAAAGTTCGCACGGGGCGCCGCCCCCAGGAAAACGTGTCCTCTGGAATTTATCAGAGGGGAAGACATACAAACGAAGCATGTTTCAACCAGTCCCCCCCAGTTGTCACCCCCGCGATGGTTGGTTTAGTTCTATGTGTTTTAATGAAAGCGTGCTTTACTAACCGCCTTGTGTAGCGATCAGCAAGTGTGGAGAGATATGATTAATACCCCGGGTTCAAAATCTGCAGGGAGGCGCACGGATCAGTCGCAGCCGTGAGTGTATTTTGCTGGTCTCCAATGTTTTGCGTGAGCTGATGGATTATTACACAGGGAAACTGTCGACACTCTTCCGGGGAGAACCATGTTCGATCCGCTAGCGATTGAGCGGCAGTCGAACCTCGCACGGCGCGTTCTAAGGTTCGTCAGGACGAGCACACATTCATCTCAGCCGTGAGTATTTTGCTGGTCTCCAATGTTTTGCGTGAGCTGATGAATTAGTACACAGGGAGACTGTCGACACTCTGCCGGGGAGATCCATATATGATCCGCTAGCGATTGAGCGGCAGTCGAACCTCGTACGGCGCGTTCTAAGGTTGGTCAGGACGAGCACAAACTCATCGCAGCTGTGAGTATTTTGCTGGTTTCCAATGCTTTGCGTGAACTGATTACTTACTACGCAGGGACCATTTTGATCCCCCGCGCTGCGCACGACACAAAGATTATTCGATGGAGTTCGTCGCACAGAAGGACGTGCCCCCAATCCCCGTCGAACAATCTTTAACCGATGTATTTGGTCCCAAGATATTCTGTGCGGACATTCTGCCTCAGCCGCAGAACAAAGGGGACGCAGCAGTGTTTGATCCCAGGTTTATTGGGTATTGCCCGCCCTTCAAACGTGCGGACATACAGGCACAGTCCTCCGTGCGCAATCTAGTTGACCTTGCTCGATGTTCTCGTTAGTTTCCCCTGCTTTTTAATTCTCGTTCTTTCTGTACTGTATTGCTAGTACTTGATATTATTATTATATTATGTTCATTTATTTTAAGAAACTAAGAAACCACAGTAATCTTCCCAACTATACTTATCCGTCGCATGCGCATTGTAGAATTTGCTACTCTTCGCAGTGGGGGGTCACAATTTCGTCGCGCAGGGGGGAAATTTGCAGTTTGCTCATGTGAGATCAGAGGGCGAGTACTAGTAGGACGCGGCTGAGCGCTCCAGTGGAAGTTAGTTGCCTCTTCCTGATTACGAGCTTCAAGCTTGATACTCTATCTTGGCGAGTAACGGCACTCACAAGCCAGGGAGGTCCACCCGGCCTTGGAGATGAATGGTCTCTGGCCGAGGATGAACACGGACGAAGACTTCTCGTGCGACGAGAGTATAACGCTCCTTGTTATGTGCGAGCATCTCGATTTGCGATCAAATTAAGGCATCTCTGGCTCTGATTTACAGACCTGGATCGTGAACCAGTGAAAAACGGGTGCCCTCTTGGACAGATCGAATTCTATATTACGCGTCGCATGTCGATCGATTGCCCGAGCGATCGAGAGTGACCCCACTGTTCTATACATCCGTCCCCTCATATACCACTTTCTTCTCGTTCTGCCTTCACCCTGACGATCTCGCGCATGCCTGCTGCCCCGAGCATCAGCTACCACCATTCAAAGTATGCCGCAGTATGCACCCGACCCACATGATACATAGGCCTTGGGGGTCAGTAATGTAGCGTTATCTACGCATTCTTGTAGAATCACTGGTTTGAGTATTCAGCACAGGTGAAAGTCTGAATACCCCAGACCGAACCAGAATCCGACGGAACGTCGGTACTTGGGCCAGTGGATCGCATCAAGAACTCCCCACGAGGTCAGTCATCTAATTATGTCTCAGTACTAATTAGTCTACGCCTGCGACATATAGAACAAGGTTTTAATAAGCTACGGTATGGTAGGTAATTCTCCAATCCTTCTGGATCCTGACCTTATAAAGTATACTACTAGTAACGTTCTTCCTCTCTCACCACCACCACCACGCCCCACGTGGGCCGGTAGCACTGGCAGCGAGGGGGAGGGCGTGTGTGCGGGTTATCTCTAGAGAGGATCTAGAGCGCCGAAACCATGCCTCCCCTTTCTTCTCCTGCTGAGAGAGAATAGTTCTCCCTCAGCAGGAAAACAAAGGGGACGCAGCAGTTTTTGACTCTAGGTTTGTCCCGTATTGCCCGCCCCTCAACGGTCTTCCGTCCGGAACCTCGCTCTAGCCCTTTTTAACTCTTATGCTTTCTGTATTGCTATTTGATATTATTATATTATGTTAATTCAATTAACATAATATAATAATACCAATGTCGTCGAACGTGACATCGATAGCCTCATCCTCCCAGCCCAGAGGTGGGTCGTCTTCCCGAAACAGTGCCTCGGGGTCATGCGGGTCATACCGCCTTATCGCTTGCTGTGCCAGCGACGCCTCATGGGCCAAGTGACAAGAGGCCCGGGTGGTCAGGTGCGCACGGAGGCCCTGTCGTGTACGGAAACTGCGATGGCAGTACTTGCAGCAATGTGGGAGCATCTGTAAGTTTCCCGTTAGGCAAGCATCTCACAGCGTATATGAAAAAAAAGGTCGAAGCCTGACTCACGCGCGCTAGAGTTTACAACAATAAAGAACTGTTGCGGCGTCGGCTCTACCTTCTTTTAGTGATAAGAAACGACGAGAAATCAGTATGAAGAAAGAACAGAGGAGTAGGTGAGGCCAGACTCACGCGCGGCTGGAATTGACAACGATAAAAAACTCACGCGCGCTAGAATTGCCAAGAATAAAGAACAGTCAGAATCTCTTTGCCGGGAGGTGAAGGTGAATAGCAGAAGGTGCTGCTGGCCACATGGGCTATGCATTCGGTCCTGGCCTTTAGGTATAGATGATACAGGTTAAACACCACATCCGATATACCTCGCGAATCAAGGGGCTAGTTGATCAAGGTTGATATACTGTATATGAGCTGTCATCATGCATATGAACGTTGAAGTAGACCATTACATACTATGTCATTTTTGATCCGCATTGAAGTCGCTGTAAATGTGGAAACACAAATTCATATATAACAATCAAGGTCTTCGCCGTTGGTCCAAAGTGACGTTGTTTCCTAGATGTTCTATCCGCGCGCGGATGAGCCCACATCTCGGTCACGTATCGACTGCACCGATGGGCCTTGTCATTCAATAAAAATATTTAGCAGACGGAAGTTTCCCAAGAGCTCCTTCGCAGCACTTCCCACATCACATGGGAGCTCAACCTCAGCCACGGCCGGATGCTCCATCAACCACCGCGCCTACT
Organism: Gautieria morchelliformis; assembly: GCA_015179125.1. Taxonomy (NCBI): domain Eukaryota; kingdom Fungi; phylum Basidiomycota; class Agaricomycetes; order Gomphales; family Gomphaceae; genus Gautieria; species Gautieria morchelliformis. The sequence continues at coordinate 285,599 of WHVA01000060.1, read as the reverse complement.
CCTTAGCTGGTACGCCTACGGCCGTCGAAAGCCAAAATAAAAATAAACAAGTCAACCGCAAAATTCGTGATGTGTAACTTCCTTACCCTCATACAACACACCACGCCAAGCGCTATGAGTCGGCGCATGCATGCCCAATTTATCGATTTTGAGTTTGCTCCCTTCGACGTCGCGACGCTTTTTGCAACACTCGCCAAGCTCCCCTGTACGTCGTCGAGCTGCTCACGCCCTAACCGATATCCAACCGTGAAATTTCGGCTCGTCTTGGAGCTGCATGCGTCGACTATGGACTCGCATGTGAGGAATTAATAGGCCGCAGCGCCATACGCCCGGGCTCCGATGCGCGTCATCTCCGCCAGGCACGTGTTATAAGCTCTGGCACTTATACACACTCCTGGTGGATAAGACGGTTCAATGCTGTAGTCTGTAGACATAGAATACATACGCGATCGAAGATGCTTATTCGGACGTGTCTCTTCGAGAGTGTCAGGCCGCGCTCGATAGCGAGCGCGAGAAAACCACCAGCTAGAGAGGGTCACCGTCGTGCGTAGGTACAGAGGCGATCGCAAGTTCTCCGAGTTCGCTGACATGCATTGTTTAATATTACATATATATGCACACTGCTGTAATAAGTATTGAATGTGGGTCTTGATTCTAGCTTCAGTAGAATTAACACTTGACCAGCGTATAGCCTAGCTAGCGCAATGTGTAGTGTTGGCCTGCCAGAGTCCAAGTATGCTCAGGCATATATGAGATTATGCTACGGGTCTAACATGCACACGACCGTTGCCTGAAGTACCAACGGCAAGTACACTATGCAAACGAATGGTGCGAACCAGACGCCCCAAACCTGCCAATCCCATATAGACTGAGACATTGGCGTCGCGAGTAACGTCCACCAAATGGGGAGCAGTAACATAAAATACGACATGGCTTTGGCCATCTTCGACGTAAGGCCTATGGTCGGCGAGGATACAGATAGCGGTATTCCGAGTAGGATAGCGAGGGAAGCTGCGAGAGAAAAGTTGAGCACAGATGTAATGGATATGACTGTAGATGCGAGGCAGAGATTGAACGCTTTGAGAAGAGAAGACAGCGGCGCCGGAGAAGGTTCATCATGCTGCGAGTTTGTGGGCTGGTCAGAAGTGAGGAGCGCGGAGAGGATACTGAAGACGATGAGGGAAAGGGGAATAATAGGTAGATAAGTAGTTTTCTGGCAGTCACGTGTTACCATCGCACAGCCAACAATAAAAATACGGAGACTGACGTCTGTTCTTGTCAAAAACCAGGAATTTGTTACCACAAAGAACGTGATCCCGCCGACAACATGAGTCGCTAGCATGACGACAAGCGGAATGATAACATTCCTACGACGCGTTTTCCATTTGGGCGCCTTCCCTGCAGGCCCGTGGTTGACCTTTTCAGAAGACCACTGTTGCTTGACCCAGCCCGCATCTACCCACACACGCAGCCCACCAAACATCATTGCCACGCTAACGATTACCGCGCTGGGGAGATATTGACCAATTTTTAGGAATGTCCCGGGACCAGTGAGAACGTAGAAAAAGAAGGAAGCGTGAAGGCGCTCTAATAGATTGTTCATTGTGCGGAGAGTAGATTCAATTACTCTACCAACAATAAATATGTCAGACATCATGGGCAATAAACATGATATACTTGCCGACCAAGAGCATGAAAACCGTGAGGCCCTGTTGCTGGCACAGCAAAAACCGTGATAGCGTCAACTCGGAAACTATACCATGGTTAGAATCGGGCTGAAACAGGAAGAAAAATCTCAAGCACCGGTGAAACAGACCATGTACCCCGCTAGCCCTCCCCAACGCCTGATATCGAACATGTCGAATAACATTGCGTGCACGTCTGGCGTACTCCTTTATGTACGCCTGTCGACTGAAAAGCTGTGGCAACCAGCGAGAAATAATGGAGTCCATCTGTTCCTCCACATGATCATATACGACCACTGGGACACCTCCTGTGTGGGTAGAGATGATATGGAAACTGTTCATCAAGTCCTGGTTGGGTAAACGGCCATTGAGCCCCTCTACGTAACGGTAATTATTACCAGATCATTTCGAAGTAGGAAGTCGCACCATAGAAGATGCCTAGATGGGAAAAGGAGTGACCAGGATAATCAATGGCGAGGGCCGTCCAAATCACACCCGAGTGAAGCTTAATGGGTTCAGCATCCAGATCTAAAGAGCGCAATGAGCTACAAAAATCTGAGAATAGTGTATGCGACTGACTGGATTGGTCAAGCCCATGATAAGCCCCCAACCAGGCCTGCATGCCATCCATATATCCGTCGCCAACGATGAAAATAATATCCTTTGCCCAAAGAGAATATCCTGTGTGATATATTTGTATGCGTGATTAACTGTGTTAAGGGCAGACTTCACACTTTTCAGATACGCAGCCAGTGACAAAACTGTTGCAATGCCCCGTAAATTCGGGCCTGCGGTCAAACTTATCCAAGATGCCGCGATCACGATGGCTTCTGTTCCAGAAGTACGAGGAGCAGATAGTACGCCGTATGTATTTATACCGTCTAAGGTCTACAATTGGTATATGAGTGATCCGATGGTCGTCGCTACCTGAACTAAGTTACAAACCATTGTTCCGGTTTTGAACGAGTAGCCCTGAGTGGCAGCCGGAATTCCAAGCTCTGAGAAAACTGACCTTACAAAGGAAGATTTCCTGCATGGTAATTTGTCAAGTTTGAAAGGGTAGTTATCATGTAAAAAGACTCACTCCACACTGGAGGCGTTTTGGTCGCGCAGTTGTTCTAGATGGCCAAGGTAGACATCCGCGGAATGCACATCATCCCAAGACCAGTATGTGTTTACCTAAAGAAAGGTTCCAGACCGTTAATACTATGCTTAATGTGTACGCAGTGTGCTCACCTGGCCAGGTTGTAATGCATTTTCGTCAATGTAAATGCCCCTCCCGAGTTGAGGGGAAGGTAACATTAACATCCATGAGTATCCCAAGATAAATAGAAAGACTCTAAAGTAGTAGGAACAAGTGAGAAGTACTAATCAGCCAGAAACTCCATACCTTACCGTATGACTGGCAGGGCCCGGTATATACCACGCTCCATAGCTTTGCGCCTACGCTGCTTTTTGGAAAGAGACACAGCGTCTGCGTCAGCAGGCGGTTGCTGGCCCCGAGGCCCTCTCAAACGGGCCTGTATTCGAGCTAACATTGACCGTTGAAGCTTGAGTCCCCGCTAGAGTAAGCGCTTGGAGTTATGACGCTGGCTACCGTGCACGTGATACGCGACAGTCTTGTTTTTAACCCCACTGGATTTTACGCGTTCCAGTGGTACCTCACGCGCTTACTTTCTTCCCATGGTTGTAGGTGCAACCCGGAAACGGCCCCCCGGCAAAGGTCTTCCTACTGGAGAGCGTCTTAGACGTGATAAACTTGCTGGCGCTGAACATTACTCACAGTGGGGCTGGGTGTCAAGGATCTCTGATCCATCCTTGATAACTGATGAACATCTCTTTGCGGCATGCGGTTTCCAGGAGAATTCTGGGAAGCCTATATGCAAAAATAAGTACATAGGGTCAGACGTCTTGGACGACAAGGAGTGCAGGGTGGATGTGGTACAAAGTGGAATTAAACCGGTGGCTGGGGAAGATGAAGACGACATTATCATTATCTCGAGCGACGAGGAACAATCTATCTGTAACAGGAAGCGATGCAAGGAACACCCTCATTGTCTTAACTATTTGGGACAGGACAAGTTGGAATCCCAAGGTCTGTTCGACCGATGTATCATTATTGATGTAGTCTTATTTTTATGATTCGTAGATGCTGCACTTGCGACCTTCCTGAACCTGCGCCAGGCTCCCCAGTATCTCGTCGAGCTGCTTACCGTGCCCTAACCGATATCCAACCGTGAAATTTCGGCTCGTGTTCGAGCTGCAGGTGAAGAATAGGTCGCCGATGCCAGCGAGGGTCAGACACGTCAGCGATCCGCGCCATAAGCCCGGTTCCCAAGCGCGTCATATCTGCCAGGCACATACATAGTACGCGATCGAGCATGCTTACCTGCACGAGACAGCCCGCTATGGCCACCGCCGTGCGTAGGTACAGAGGCGATTGCAAGTTCTTCGTCGATTTCGCTGCCACAACTCGATGCATCGTTTATAATTAGTGTTCTGCAAAGCCCGGCTTCAGCCGCGGCCTAAGCCGTCCTGAGGCTGGGATCTAGGGCCCGGCTTGAGTTTTGAGAGCCCGAGCCGAGCCCTGAAGCCGCGGCTCATGGGCGCTTACCCAGTATGCACTGTTCAGGTGGCAAGTGGCACTCAGGTAGCTAATTTGAGTATATCCTGTACTCTATTGGTTGAGTTTGAAAAAAAATTCTGTCTGCTGCTTACTGCCATGCCCTTGCCCCGTATCCAGGACCCCAGCAATGAGGACGAGGTTCAGCTGCTCCCTATCAAGAGTGCCCGTTCGGGCTGAACACTAAAGCCAAGCACCGCGCTGAAGGATCCGGATAATGTGGCCAATGTTCTCAGTCAACGCAAGCATGCCAAGGTCGTGACTAAGGTGGTAGAAACTACTGACAAACATAAAAATAAAAAAAAACAAAAAGACTATCGTTGAGCCTGCCCTGGTGATTGAGCCAAATGCAAGGACCATTGCCAAGCCTACTGATTTCAGTAGTACTGAAATGGTTATGAATAAGGAATCTGGTGGCATTACTGGTGAGTCATATCTTTGCATAGAATATTGTCTATCTATTGATCTAAGATTCAGGTATTCAAAGCAAGGCTACACCGGGGACTTCAGCCATACAAGATAAGATAGTCCAGGGAGCTCCGGCTCACCCTGATGGCTGGCTCAAGGATCTAGATGGGGTAGATGGCTTACCTGACACAGCGATCAAGTCCAAAGATCGTACTTTGGATACACATTATTTTTTCGATAATCTACATGTTGAGGAAGGTAAAAAAATTATTGACTGCAAATTGTGCTGGTGGGTCAGGTCTCCTCCATGGCAGGCAAATGAGGACTATATTATTTGTAGGAAAAATGACCGACAAAAAATAACTTATGTATTTGAAGCAAGTACACTTCTGTCAAGATTGGTTTTTAGGCATTAATATCGTGTATTAGTGAACACAGCGAATGCCCAAATAACTTGTGCGAATAAGTATGCCATTCGGCGAATAGGTGAACCAATAAATGTTCACAAGATAAGAGGGTTGCCCGAACGGAGCTCGCCCTATCTACAGTCGTAGCGAAATAGCCCGTGGCACTTGACGATGTAACGTGAAAGGCGTCACGGAAGGGCTGTCTAAGTAGCGACAATCCCTTCGCCGGCAAAGGTGCTCCTTCGGAGCCCTTCGCCGACAGCACAGAAAATAGTTGGAAGGCTAAGGTAACAAAGATGAAGTATGAGAACTCACCAGTGATGCAGTCCTCTTCTGGTCGAAGATAGAAATCTCCAGGAGAAGGCTCAAGATGATGATCACAGCGAGGTCGAGTTTGCACAAGACTGGGGAATATACATGCGAATGTAAACTACTTATATCGAATGCTCGTAAGGTATTAGCAAATAGGAAAGAGGCCGTCGTGAGTCAGGGTGGGATAGGGGTGCGCAGTCATGATACAAAATAGATGAAATAAACATACAATAGAGTGAGGGAAGAGTGCGAACATGAAACGACAGAGGGTAAAGGTGGCGAAGGCACTTATGTACGAAACCATGTCTTGGGACCTGCATGCATGCTATCCTGCACGGACTCTTCGTCTACCGGGTTGATCCCACAGGACCTACAGACGGGACATCCCGCGAACACATTTTGGCCATATGAACACCCAAAGGGGTTGGATTGAGAAGATGATGGGGCTAGTGATGAACCATCATGCCGGGTAAATGGTATCGATCATATTTGATGGCGTGCCTGCTCAAAATGTGCGAGCAGTGAATAGCGGTTCGGAGAATGGGGCGATCAGCGAATAGTGTGGATGTAGAGGATGCATGGTCGAAGGGTGAGGCGAACTCTGGCGAAGATGCTAGGGAGTGACGAGGGGGAACATAGAGGCAGCGGGGTAAGGGAAATAGGCAGGTCATGACAATCCAATCATAGGAACAACTGTAAGGGCAACCCTGGCTAGTTGTGGAGATCACACTACCACACAACTGACAAGGGGAAATCCAAAGTCTGTATAAATGGACAGAGTATACAAGAGGGGGGATTCTCACCTGACAAGGGGAAATCCAAAGAGAAAAGTCTAAGGACCCCCAATGTCAGTGAGCCCATATTATATTACGCTGCGCAGCCAGGGACAACACTTGGCACCCGCCATCAACCCTGCATCTCCCTGACCCTTTATCGACCCTTGATGCCACCTATTACGTGAGTCGCTTGATTTCCGACACTGTTCCGAGAGTGGAACTCGGAAATTGGAGTGGAACTGGCAAGGCAAACAGAACTGGTGGAAGTTCTCCTAGAAGCGGAATCATTTCCGAAAGTGGAGGCGGAGATGGGATCGGAACCGGAAGCGGAGTCGGAAATGGAGTCGGAACTGGGTGTGGTGTCGGAACTGGAACTGGAAAACAGGGTGTCCCCTGACAACAACATCGACAGACGGTTGAGCAAAGGAGGTGATAGGACCAGTGATGAACCACAAAGTCGGTCCAAAGATGTCAATCATGCTTTGATGGCGTGGCTATGGTGAATGGTGCGAATAGCGAAGATCGATCGCCGAACACGGCAAGGGCGATCGGAGCGAACTCGGAGGTAGAGTGGAGAATGGGAGGACAGAACACCTGAGTATGGAAAATAAACGCGTCATGACAACTTCGCCGGCACATGCAAGCCTCGCACCAGGTAAGCCTTCATAATGAATTGTAGCTCAGTCTGATCTTCTTGGCACAGGCTCAATACAACATATGGTGTGAAAAAAAACAGGTTTTGTCAGCAAGCTTCCAAGTGCAATCAAGGAAGCAAAATCTAAAAACCAGCTTGTGACCGATCACTTTGGTCCCGCACCGAAACAACCCAAGGTACTGATGGTGACTTACTCACATGATACTTTTAGACGTCTGGCTGTGCAGTGGTTAATATCAACAGATCAGGTGAGATCATGGCTTTGATAACAGCTATTATGCTCACCTTGGAGCCAAGCCTATCTCGGCGTTCGAGCATCCCCATTTCAAGGCTATGATCGAAATGGCCTCATGTGCCAAGGAAGGTGTCAAGCTCCCTGGAGCCAGGCCGACATGGATGGAGATCATCGATCTGTTCCAATCCCACCTTCGTGATCTCAAAAAACGATTTGCCGTGAGTCTATCATTTACAAGCCACATACACACAGTACTGAATAGTCTATATCAGGGTACATCAGTGAAAGGCTTAGTATCTGCAACTTGTGATGCATGGCAAGCCAGTAACACGGATGGCTACTTCGCAGTCACCATGCATTGGATTGAGGAAATTGAGGGGCTCCACACGCTGCAAAATGTGTTGGTGGGATTTGTTCAAATGAACAATTCCCACTCGGGAACTCGACTGGGTCAGGCCATGTTCAAGGTACTGGAACTTGTTGGGATTGCACACAAAGTGAGTGTGTCTCAGTCTGTGACACCTTGACTGACAACAATGAATAGCTTGGCTGGGTAACGTGCAATAATGCCACAAATAACACGACCATGATGGCTGAACTTGCCATCCAAATCAAAGAACATACGAAAGGACCCTTCAATCCAAAGGAACGGTGCATTCGATGCCTTGCGCATGTGATCAACTTGGCCACACAAGCCATGCTCAATGCACATTCAAAAACACCACACTATGACCCCAAGGAACCTGACAACCACCTACCAGAGACTGATACTTGGGTGTGTGACCCTGTAGGTCTCATCTGTGCTATTTGCATCAAGGAGCGATCATCGGCAAAGCGCAAAGAGATGTACAGAGCCTTGCAGGTATGCAATGATGTCAAGCGGCCAACTACGCTGCTCCTCGACATGGTTGTTTGTTGGTCATCAACATATGTTATGCTTGATCAAGCATACCATAACAAACAAGTACTGTATCTCTTTCATCACTGTTCACGACTACACTGACATGTTTTGATCCGACAGCATGTCAATCGTTTTGTACTTGAACTCGCCCAGGAAGAGAAAGATCGCACAAAATCGACCAACCTTCTCAGCCTCGCACCAACTGCCGCTGAATGGGAGTCTGTGAAGGCTTTCCTCCAGCTGTTACGTTTAAGTCTTATGCATAAATGTTTTGTTTTGTTAACTCACAGTCTCCTTAGTTTGCATATGCAGCTCAGCATGAGTTCTCAGCTGAGCAATACCCTACATTATACCTTGCACTCCTGGCACTTGAGGGACTCCACACAGCCTGGTCCAAGCGCCTCATTTATAACACAGGGTACGACGCTTTCCAGAAGCCCCTTGCAGCCGGCATTGACAAGATCGCCAAGTACTATAATTAGACTGAGGATTCAGATGCATACATCATGGGCATGGGTATGTATCCACTCATATTAAATGGCATCATGTCAAAATACTTATATCTATGGCAGTTATCCATCCAGAGTACAAAATGGCATACTTTGAGAAACACTGGGGTATGGATTTGACCGCTCAAGTCATGCAAACGGTCCAAGACCTTGTAAGTCATAACATATATACATATAAATATTAATCTTCTAACATCTTGTAGTTCAAAGAGCGGTGGGACTGTTTGCAAAGTGTCCGGTTGACCACCGCAAGTGCCAGTCGGAAGCGTCATGTGTATATGCTCCTGGAAGCACTGAGCGGCGATGAGGATGAAAACCCAGATGACCCTGGGTTGGGCTCCAGCCAGTCGCAAGGGTTCGATGCCGAGGATCAGCCCTGGCTTGATGCCTTCCGGTCATATGTCCAATCCACCAAGCGGTTACCAGAGAACATGGGGCTTGTGGAATGGTGGTGTGAGGGCAACACTAATGACGAAGCCACAACCAAAGATACTCAAGGAGATAAGAGCCGATACTAGGACAATGACCAACTGTGTAGTGGGTATCCTCAGTTTATAACTCTACCAACGATAGATACATGGGGACTTGCCTGTGTAGTGGGTATCCTCAGAGATCAAGCTGAGGAAACGCCACCACAAGGGCTACAGTCTTATAGCGCTGGCAAGGCTTACATAATAGGGGAGATGGAAACTTGTAGAAGGTTACAGAAAGTGACGGAAAGTGACATGTGACAGAATGTGACATGTGACAGAAAGTGACATGTGACGGAAGGTGACGGAAACTCGTGGAAGGAAATAGAAACTTATGGAAGGAAACACGTGAACCCTGACATCACCCCCCTCTCAATGCTTGTCGTCCCGACAAGCACAGCTGCCACCTAGCCCCCAACATCCACCGAGACATCGTTTCCAAGTATGCCACAGGCGGGACCACCATCTCTCCTGACCCTTCCCTTCCTGGTAACGCAGGTCAATGATGAGCTCAGGGGGATTGGGGTCCATGGGCAAGTGCGGCCCTCGGAACCTTGCTCGACGTATTCGCTCTCCTGCCATGTTACGGAAACGTCGCCCCACCCAGCCTTCGAAAGTGTAGGGGGTTCCACACGGGGGGGTTCCATCGTTGAGGAAGACAGGGTCGCCGATGTAGTACGTGTTCTCTCGTCTGTGTCGGGGTCTGAGGAATGCGAGTGCAGGGCGAGTGGGCGCCTGACTCTTCGCTGGTGTGAGGTCCTCAGAGCTGACGGACCACTTTGAAGACCATGCGACGTCGAGATCACGGTAGTCAAGCATCCTTTGTAGCTTGGCTTCACTGGCTGCTCTGGATGACGAGAAGCCGGAGAAGTGCAGGAGGGTGGGATCGACACGTGACATGTTTGGCAGGTCGGAGAGGTTTTGGGTGAAGCTGGGGAGGGCAACAAGCTCAATAGCGGGCGAGGACATGGTTGATGGATGTGGTGGGGTCGATGCAGTGGAAGCGAGCGTCACAGGTGGAAAGGGGATATATAGCTTATCGGAATGAATTGGTTAGGCGGAGGCTGATATCGCTTATCTTTGGGGTCCTGGACCCTTGACATTATGAGTAGAAGCCCTGCCTGCTGTCCAGTCGAAGAGAGTTTGCCTGGAAGGTTCTGTGAAGTTCTGAAATCTCTGGAAAGGGAGGGACATGTATGTGGCTGCTGAGATACGCTGAGGTGCCTCTGGGTTCTGCCGATGAAATTCCTTAATGAGTCGCTTTGCCCCAGAGACATCTTTTGCTGGTAGCCAGAGATCATCGGCAGCTCCATAGCCCTTCCAGCGCACGAGATACTCCAACCTTCCACAGAACATCCTGCTGTCTAGAATCCTTTCAACTTCATATTCTTCGGCTCCATCCCGTATGACAGGGGGGGGTGGTGGAGGGGCATGACGTTCAAGAATTGGGTCATCTTCATATGGCCGAAGCAGGACGACAGAGAACACTGGATGTGTGCGACCAAAGGATGCAGGAAGATTTAGACCATAGGCATTTCGTGAGACCACCTTATTAACCGTGTAGGGACCTAGCCACTTGTGGTCTAGCTTCTTCATTGGGCGAGTGGTTGTGATGTTTTGTGCATTGAGCCAGACCTTGTCACCAAGCTTATAAACTGGGGCTGCTTTATGGTGCACGTCATAGAAGCGTGCCATGTCCTCTGCTGCCTTGGACAGGGCTGAACGAGCTTCTCTCGTGGCCGCTTCCATCCGCGTTGTGAACTCATCCAGGGCCTCGAGTCGAGTTTCCCGGACTGGTTCCAGTCCCAGCCTTGGATGTTGGCCACTGTCCAACATGAAGGGTGTAGTCTGGGTTGAGGCATGGATTCGGTTGTTATAGGCAAACTCGGCCAAGGATATCCATTCAAACCAATCATCCTGACGCTGGTTGATGAATAGTCGAAGGTATTGCTCAATCTCCTGATTAACCCTTTCAGTCTGTCCATCAGTTTGGGGGTGATAAGCAGTAGAGGCGGCGACTTTGACACCAGAAGTTTGTTCAGTTCACGCATGAACTGGGAGATGAACTGTGTGCCTCGATCACTGATGATTTCTTCAGGGAGCCCATGAAGTTTCCAAACATGATCACGGAAGAGTCGGGCAACTCCCACTGAAGTTACATCTGAAGTGGTGGGAATGACATGTGCACGCTTTGAGAGGCGATCGACAACAACAAGGAGAGCATCATAGCCATGACTGGTAGGCAGTTCTACAATCAAGTCAACAGACATAACCTGCCATCTACGGTCTGGGATACGGTTTGGTAGAAGCTTGCCAATGGGAGAAGCAGGGAAGGTTTTTGTCCGGTTGCACAGGTCACAGGCCTTCACGTATTTTGCAATGTAACGTCCCATCCCAGGCCACCAGTAACTCCGAGCAACTAGTTCAGTGGTTCTCCAACGACCAGGGTGACCGGTGAGAGGCATGTCATGGTGCGCTTTCACTATGTCATGTCGTAGTTTTGCATCAAGTGGCACATACACTTTGTTGTGATAGAGGACAAGCCCATCCTGTTCAGACCACTCTTCCCCTCGTAAATTGCCAGAGGAGCCCAGTTCTTTGAGAGCCTTGACAACCTTTTCATCCCGGTCTACACAGTTCCTTACTCGATTGAGGAAAGCATCACCTTCACCTGGGACTAACTGCGCACCAGCCTCTGGAGGATTCGCCTTGATGTGGAACAAGTCAGGGGTAAGTAAGACTTGATTTTGGTTGTCTTCCTCCCCCCGCTTATGATCCACGCGTCGTGAGAGTGCATCAGGCTTGGCTGAATGACGACCAGGACGATGGATCAGCTCAAAATCAAAGCGAGAGAGGTAGAGTGACCAGCGTGCTTGACGACGGTTCAGGTTTTGTGCAGTGCGGAAGTAGGTGAGATTCTGATGGTCATTGAGAATCTCAATCTTGTGCTTCGTTCCCTCTAAGATGTGGCGCCATTCCTCTAATCCCCGAATCACAGAAAGAAGCTCCTTGTCATGGATGGCATAGTTGCGTTCAGCATCATTGAGGCTTTTGGAGACAAACCCCACAGGCCGCCATTTGCCATCATCACATAGCTGGGACAGTACTGCTCCTGTGGCATAGGCTGAGGCATCTGTTTCAAGACGGAAATGTTTGTCTTGATCAGGGAGGACAAGGATCGGTGTTGAGGTGATGAGGAGTTTGAGCTTGTCAAAGGACGCTTGCTCTGGGCCATTTGGATCCCAAGACCATTGGGCATCCTGTTTTGTCAACTGGTTGAGGGGCTTTGCAATGTGTGAGAAGTCTTCCACAAATCTACGGTAGAAGTTGATGAAACCAAGGAATGATTTGACTTCAGTGATGTTACGTGGTATTGGCCAGTCCTGCACCCCTGCAACCTTGACTGGGTCCATGGCAACCTGTCCTTGAGAGAGGATGAGGCCGAGATACTCCACCTCTAGTTGCTCAAATAGGCATTTTTCAGGTTTGAGGTACAGGTTGTTGGCCCGGAGGATTTCAAGGACACGTCGTACAATCCTACGATGTTCTTCAAGCGACTCTGTGAAGATGAGAATGTCGTCCATGAACACCACCACAACCCCTTCATCGATGAGACTCTTGAAGATGTCATTCATCATCATCTGGAAGGTTGCTGGGCTGTTCGTGAGTCCAAAGAACATGACTAGAGGTTCATACAGGCCCCTATTTGTCCGAAAGGCTGCCTTCCACTCATCTCCCTCTTTTATGCGTACATTATTATATCCCCAGCGAATGTCAAGCTTTGTGAAGTATTTAGCCCTTCCAGCAGCAATCTTATTCATGATGTCTGGAACAAGGGGCAAAGGATAGGCATTCTTGATTGTTATATCATTGAGCTTCCAGTAGTCTTGCACAAATCTAAGACTGCCGTCCTTTTTCTTCACAAAGAAGACTGGAGATGCCATAGGTGACTTGGAGGGACGGATACGATGGCTCTTCAGGTTCTCCTCAAGGAAGTTATCCAGTTCCCTTTGCTCAACCGGTGACATTGGGTAAACCTTTGTGCTGAAGGGTTGTGCACCTGGAGTGAGCTCAATTGCATGGTCCCAGGGCTTTCGAGGAGGCAGTTGGTCAAATGACTCCTTAGAAAACACATCCTTGATCTCCTGGTATGGTTTAGGGACAAGTGTAAGGGCAACCCTGGCTAGTCGTGGAGGTCACACTACCACACAACTGACAAGGGGAAATCCAAAGTATGTATAAATGAACAGAGCATACAAGAGAGGGGGTTCTCACCTGACAAGGGGAAATCCAAAGAGAAAAGTCTAAGGACCCCCAATGTCAGCGAGCCCGTATTATACTACGCTGCGCAGCCAGGGACAACGCTTGGCACCCGCCATCAACCCTGCATCCCCCTGACCCTTGATCGACCCTTGATGCCACCTATTATGCGAGTCGCTTGATTTCCGACACTGTTCCGGGGCGGAAGTCGGAAATTGGAGTGGAACTGGCAAGGCGAACGGAACTGGTGGAAGTTCTCCCAGAAGCGGAATCGTTCCTGGAAGCGGATGCGGAGATGGAATCGGAACCGGAAGCGGAGTCGGAAATGGAGTCGGAACTGGAAATGGAAAACAGGGTGTCCCCTGACATCACCCCCCCTCTAGCGTGCTGCGTCCTCGAAGCGCGGGACACAAGGGATTGAAATGCCAGCGAGCGGATTCGGCGAGGGGCACCTGGATGTGTCCTGTAGAACTCCCGGAGTTTGTCAGGAGCGGAAACATCTTGCTCCGGGACCCAAGAATTCTCCTCGTACCCATACCCTTCCCATTTCACGAGGAATTGGAGTCGTCCTCGCACAAACCGGCTGTCCAGGATCCGTTCTACCACGTAGTGCTCTTCCCCATCTACAATTTCTGGCGGAGGTGGCGGATGAGCCTTCCGACGTGGAATTGGGTCCTCAAGCATAGGGAGTAACTTCACCACGTTGAAGACGGGGTGGAGGCGGGACATGGACATCGGAAGTCGGAGGCGGTATGCATTCCGTCCAACCCTCCGCGTCACTGTGAAGGGCCCAAGGTAGCGGTGGGCAAGCTTCTGCGAAGGGCGTGTGGTGCGGATGTCACTTGCATCTAGGTACACCTTGTCTCCAACTGGTACTCTGGGGCAGGAACCCGGCGTCGGTTGTAGTACCTTGCCATGTCATCCTTGGCCTTCGCAAGGGCCGACTTGGCTTCCGAAAGGGTGGAGTCCATGCGGTCTCGGAACTCATTGACCGTCTCGAGTCGGGAGTCAGCCTGGCGTGGTTCGAAGCCCATCCGCGGGTGTCGTCCGGAGTCAAGCATGAAGGGAGTCTGTTGCGTGGCGGAATGGACATGGTTGTTGTATTGGAATTCCGCCAGCGGAAGTAACTCATCCCAGTCATCCTGCCTCTCATTGACAAAGAGGCGGAGATATTGCTCTAACTCCTGATTGACCCGTTCCGTCTGTCCGTCGCCCTGCGGATGGTACGCTGTGGTGGTAGCCAGCTTTATGCCGAGCAGGCGGTAGAGCTCCCGAGTCAGTTCCGCGACAAACTGCGGACCTCGGTCGGAAACAACTTGCTTCGGGAGCCCATGCAACTTCCAGACATGTGCAAGGAACAGGCGGGCCGCTCCGAGGGCTGTGATCGTCGTGTGCGTCGGAATGAAGTGGGACACCTTGCTCACCGAATCCACGACGTTCATGATCGCGTCGTAGCCATGAGACTCTGGGAGTTCAACGATGAAGTCGACACTGATGGTGTCCCAGCGGGATTCGGGAATCGGGAGCGGAACAAGTTCTCCGACGGGCGGACGTCGTTGCGCTTTGGTTCGGAGACAAAGGTCACACGTCTTCACGTACTGTCCGATGTAGCGGGACATCTGAGGCCACCAGTAATTCCGAGCCACTAACTCCAGCGTCTTCCACCTGCCAGCATGCCCAGCGACCCGTGTGTCATGGTGCTGGGACACGATGCGACGGCGGAGGTCCGCCCCACCCGGAACATAGACCTTGCCTCTGAAGTGGAGCAGTCCATCACGTTCCGACCATTCCGCTGCCCGTACAGACCGTGAGTGCCCCTTCCGGAGTTCCTCCACTGCCTTCACCACCGACTCCTCCTTCTCTCCATTCCGGTACTGCCTCCGGATATCCCGGAGCATTTCCGCTTCCGCCCCAACTGCAGTTACTCCTTCTAGGGCACGGATTGCAAAGAGACTTGGGCGGAGCAGTGTCATATCCGCGTTGTCTCCACTTCCGCTTCCGTGATCCGCGCGGCGGGATAGGGCATCGGGCTTGCCCATGGTGCGGCCGGGGCGGTGGTGGAGCATGAAGTCAAACCGGGACAGGTGTAGGGACCACCGTGCTTGTCGTCGGTTCAGCTTCTTAGCCGTGCGGAAATACTCGAGGTTCTTGTGGTCTGTCCAGATCTCAAAAGGGCATAGAGCACCCTCGAGGAAGTGTCGCCACTCCTCCAGCGCTCGGATGATTGCCAGCATCTCCTTGTCATGGATCTCATAGTTCCGCTCGACCGGACTAAGGCTCTTAGAGAAGAAGGCAATCGGATGCCACCCCCCACCATCTTCCGATGACTGCTGTGACAAGACCGCTCCGGTAGCTGCGTCGGAAGAATCCGCCTCGACTCGATAAGGGCGAGAGTCGTCGGGAAAGATCAGGACCGGGGCGGAAGTGATCAGCTCCTTGAGTTTGTCAAAGGAAGTCTGTTCCGGCTCTCCCCACCGCCATCCAACCTCCTTCTTGGTGAGGTCGAAGAGGGCACGGGCGTGGCAGGAGAAGTCCTTGATGAACCGCCGGTAGAAATTGACAAACCCAATGAAGGACTGGACCTCCTTCTTGTTTCGCGGCACGGGCCAATCCGATACACCGGAAACTTTGACTGGGTCCATTTCCACCTTTCCTTCCGACACAATCACCCCAAGATACTCTATCCGCGTCCGCTCAAATTCGCACTTTTCCGGCTTGAGACACAGGTTGTACTCCCGGAGCCGTTCCAGCACTCTCCGCACGACTTCCCGATGTTCGGACATTGTTTTCGTGAAAATGAGGATGTCATCGAGGTAGACGCAGACAACCCCTTCTGCTATCATGTCACGGAAAATGTCATTCATCATCGTCTGGAATGTGGCGGGACTGTTGGTGAGGCCAAAGAACATGACCTGTGGCTCAAAGAGTCCTCGATTGGTGCGGAATGCGGCCTTCCACTCGTCTCCCTCCCGGATCCGGACATTGTTGAAGCCCCAGCGGACATCCAGCTTAGTGAAGTACCTCGCCCCGCGGAGTTGTGTGATCAGTTCGGAAATGAGTGGAATGGGGTACCGGTTCTTGATCGTGATCGCATTCAAGGCCCGGTAGTCCTGCACAAGTCTGAGCGAGCCATCCTTCTTCTTGATGAAGAACACCGGAGATGCCATGGGTGACTTGGAGGGGCGGATCCTCCCTGTACGGAGGTTTTCCGCAAGGAATGCATCGAGCTCTACCTGCTCCTTGGGTGACAGCGGGTAGACCTTGCAGTTGGTGGGCTTTGACCCAGGCTCCAACTCGATGGCGTGGTCCCACAGCTTCCGTGGAGGCAGGGTATCAAACGACTCCTTGGAAAAGACGTCCTCGAACTCTCGCAGGTACTCCGGAATTTCCGCCTCTACTCTATCATGCCTCTTGGAGGCTTCAGCAAGGCGTTGCGAAATATTTCCGGTGGCGCGGATGTGTTCCGCTTCCGGCGGAAGGTTTACGTACAGCAAGCGCTCCCCTTCCGCCAGAATGTCTTCCAGGCCGAGTCGGATGACGTCGGAATCGGAATCGGAATCGGAATCGGAAGTGGGATCCGGTTCAAATTCCGCTTCCGAGTCTTCTTCTGCAAGCAGTGGATGGGGGCCAGAACGACATGTCTGTATGAGCCGTTCGGTCTTCCGCTGCTCCTGGCGCTCCTTCCGCAGTTCCGACCTGCACATGTGACACTTGGCTGGACATCGACTCATCAGTACCTTCCGAGTCTGCCAATTGATCTCCGGGTTGTGCTCCTGAAGCCAGGTAAACCCGAGGATGATGTCCTGCTTCCCCAGGCTGGTGACTGCAAAGGAAGTGCGTTCTGAGTGTCCATCGTAGCGGAGAATTGTGTCTACTATCTCCGTGATGGACCCTGCCTCATTGGGGCTTCCATCCACATTGAACACCGGGATTGCACGTTGCAACTTCCGCGTGGTCAGTCGGTTCCGTTCCACATAGTCCCGGTCCATAAACTGACCAGTGGCCCCGCAATCGACAAGGGCGGGTCCGGATTTGACTTCCGCCGTATCTGTCGTCTGGATCTCCACCTTAATGACTAGTGACTTGGGGCCAGGGGTGGCAGCAACAACATAGCGCTTCGGAAGGCGTCTCTCCCAAGGGCGGATGCGGGATGGATGGGGTGTCAGATTTGGTTTTTGTGTGACTTTATCCGGTGGGTCTGTACGAAGTGAGGGGAGTGGGGGCTTTTCATTCTCTACTTCAAGACAGGCAAACCGGTTATGTACAGGCAGCAGGGGCACACATCTCACCCGCTGCGTGTCACAAAATCCGACGCATCTTCCGCTTCCGGTAGACCATGTTCCGCATTTTCGGAAAGCTCTTCCGCAGTGGGCACTCCGTTTACGTCTGCAAGCGCGAGGAACTCTGGAAGGATCTCGAGTTTCTCCTCTGTGGTCATAAGCCGGATATCAAAGGCTTGGGGGCACTCGCGAGCGTAGTGGCCTGGTTGTCGGCAGCGGAAGCAGGTGATAGTTCCGTGGCCTTTTCCGCGCATGCGGTCAACATCCATCGGGGCAGGGCCACCTTCGAGGGAGGAGGGCTATGGTTCCTAATAGGAGCAGGCGGAGCAAGCATCGGAAATAATTTCCGTGTGGGAATGAATGCGCTTCCGGGTTTTGGCACAGGTTGAGTAGGACGAGCGGAACTGCGTGTCGTGTTCCGACTCGTCTCCACGAAGGCCTCATTTGCCTCCCTGTTCCGAGAAACCTTCTGCGCAGCTTGGTACCACCCTTCCGGGTCATCAAAATCCGGAGCTCCATCCCCGAGCAGCGCAACTTGGTTCTGGAGCGTCGGATCAAGTCCTCATCGGAATTTGATGACGATCGTCTTGTCGTCGTCATATTCCGCAAGGTCGATGAGCTCCTGGAAGCGATCGATGTAGTCATCGACCGGATCTTTGGCCTGGTACCAGCCCGTCCCCTCGAGCTTTGTAAGGGCTGTGAGCTGCTCGTTTTTCGGGCAGAACTGGTCGGAAAATGTTTTCTCGAGCGCGTCCCAGTCCCGGAAGTAGTTCCCCTTGTCCTTTGCTTCATGTCGGATCACCTTGTTTGCAAAACGGGCTGCGCGGTCCGATTTGAAAAAGGACAACGTCCAGTGAATCCGAGCCTGGTCGTTCGGAAAGAGGTCTCCGACAATTGCGAAGTAGATGCTGCATGTGTTGAAGAATGTGCGTCCCTTCTCCCGATCTCCGTCAAAGTCAGCCGGAGTTGCGGGTTTGACCTTTGCTAACTTCGCGGACATCCTCTTTTCCGCTAGTTCCGCTTTTCCGAAATCCGGATCATCCAGCATTTCATTTCCACCACCTTGTGGAATATCTAACTTAGCCAAAATCGCTTGTAAGGCTGTTTCAATCGCGTCGGTCTTCATCCGGTTCCGCGTCAATTCCTCCTCCATATTCCGAAGACGATCGTCCGGATCCATGTTGGAAGGAGCAATATGGGACGGGGTTTCCGGGGTTGGGAGCTCGACGTAAGAAGAGGGGCTGTCGTACGCTGTATGTGCGGAAGAGGTTGCGATCTCCGAGTCGCTGTCTCCGATTCCGAACGCACCTATGGCGAATGCAACGCGCAGTACGACCGCCGGTCCTCTAGGGGAGAGACTTTTCTGCTGTAAGGGCAACCCTGGCTAGTCGTGGAGATCACACTACCACACAACTGACAAGGGGAAATCCAAAGTATGTATAAACGAACAGAGCATACAAGAGAGGGGGTTCTCACCTGACAAGGGGAAATCCAAAGAGAAAAGTCTAAGGACCCCCAATGTCAGCGAGCCCGTATTATACTACGCTGCGCAGCCAGGGACAACGCTTGGCACCCGCCATCAACCCTGCATCCCCCTGACCCTTGATCGACCCTTGATGCCACCTATTATGCGAGTCGCTTGATTTCCGACACTGTTCCGGGGCGGAAGTCGGAAATTGGAGTGGAACTGGCAAGGCGAACAGAACTGGTGGAAGTTCTCCCAGAAGCGGAATCGTTCCCGAAAGCGGATGCGGAGATGGAATCGGAACCGGAAGCGGAGTCGGAAATGGAGTCGGAACTGGGTGTGGTGTCGGAACTGGAAATGGAAAACAGGGTGTCCCCTGACAGTTGGGGTGCCGGCTGCTGTTATGCACGTGTATTCTACTTGTCGAATAGGAAAGGAGTCGTATGAAATGGACATAAGGAATGTGTGGTATGTGGGGAAGGGGGGATGGAAACGAGTGATCGAAAACTATCAGAATCGGAACGCGTCTATACGAAGTGGAGCGTGTGATGGAACGATCGTACTACTGATCCGTGGGGGCATCTCGGTCTCGGGGTTCGGGGGCGGATCCGCTGATGGCTGCATCGTCTGTACACTCGTGGACCGGTGGGGCGTTGTGGTGTAGCGAGTGGAGATGTGTGTGTTCGAGGGGTGGACTGATGATTAGTGGCACGGTTTATGATATGGGTTCTGGGCAGGGGGAATGGGGATATGTGGAGTGGGAATGTGTATGATGTTGGAATTGTAACATGGCCGGCGCGTCACGTGGTCTACACGTGACAGACACGTCTAGCGGCGTCTGGGGAGGTCACGTAGCTTGCCCCCACCCCCCGAAGCTCTAGGTAGCTATCTAGGGCTTCGAGGTCCTTGCAGGACGACATGGGTTCCCATGTCACATCGCCTAGGGTCCAACGGACCTGGAACTCCAGGTCCGTCGAGTTTATCCATCGATGTGCGATAATCCCGTCGATGAGCCACTCCTCGTCGTCATTTGCTCCGAAGTTATAAAATGACTTGGCCTCACGACGAGGGAACAATTCGTCGTTGGTAGCCTCGTATCGCCACACGAGATGGAACACCAGTGAAATGCGACGGCTTTTCAGTTCGTCGGGAAGATCAAGGGTCACCGTCGAGGCGTCGTTGTGAGCCTCGACGACGCGGTACGGTCCGATGTACCGCGGGACTAGTTTTCTGGCTCTTCCTTTCGGGAGAGTTAGGTTTTGTGTCAAAAGGTAGACGCGGTCGTTGGCCGCGTACCTGTCGCTCGCCATACGTTTCTTATTTGCGTGAAACGTTTGCGTCACTCGATGCTCTATGATTGCATCATGTGCCGCCATCAGGTTCCATTTTGCCTGATGTGCGAATCGGGCCACCCCCTTGAACGGGGTGTCCGCGTATATGGGGAGGTCTATCCGTGGCATATAGCCGTGGTTCAGCTCGAAAGGTGCGAATCCTGTGGTCGCGCTGATGTTGCTGTTAAGGGCGACCTCAACCATTGGGCATTTCACTGCCCAATCCTTCTGATCGTCTCTGACGACCGCACGCAATATCTGGCTGATCGAGCGGTTTGCCCGCTCGGTTGCTCCATCCATTTGTGGATGGAAGGCAGTTGACATGAGGAGCTTAGTCCCCATGAGTCGCTGGAGTTCACGCCAGAAGATCGACGTGAACTTTGAGTCTCTGTCCAAGACGATGGAGTCGGGAACTGCGTGCAGTCGGATGACCTCTTTCAGAAACAGCCAGGCTACTCCCTTGGCTGACACGCTCGTCGTGGTTGGCACCAGGTGTACGAGCGACGTTAGTCGGTCGATGACTACCATCAGGTAGTCACAGTCGTTGGACTTGGGCAGGGGCCCCATGAAGTTGATGCCAATCGACTGCCACGGCCTATCTGGAATGGGTAGGCTGTGTAGTAGGCCTTTGGGCCGTTGTGGCCCGGTTTTCGTCATCTGACACCTCGCGCACGATGCGCAGAACGCCTCTATGTCTGGGCTCATGCCCGGCCACCAATATGCTCTTCGAACGTAGTTCGAAGTCTTCAGATGGCCGTAGTGGCCGACTATCTGATGTGCCCGATCGATGATAATTTCGATCAGCCTCCTTCCCCCTTGAAGAACAGAGCGGGGGACGGCAATGACGTCTCTCTTGAGCTGATTCTTAGTCCAGATGAGCCTGTCCCGGATCCCGAATCTCGGGTGCGCGTCCGGGTGCGCCATGATCTTTGTGAACATGCTGTCCCTATGGTACGTGTCTCGCAGGACCTTAGACAGGTCTACGCCTTGCTCGACGATCCGGCGCAGGGGTGCGCCGTTATTCCCTGCGGCGATGGCTCTGACGTCATCCTCGTCGTCGCTGGATGCGGCGACGTTCGCGGGCTCTGGTGAGCCCTTGTTTAATGCGGCGGCTTCTGTTACTCTCGCCTCTGTCTTCTCAGCGAGGCGTTTAGAGCGTCTTGTCGCCGCTGTTCGCAGCTCGACATACCGGTCGGTGGGCAATAACTCACCGTACGGGTCTAAACGCGCATCCGCAGTCATGAAGACGTGGTCCGGGTGATTGTCATCACTCGTGTCGCTCTCGTAGTAGCGCGACAGGCAGTCCGCTACCTTGTTCTCTACACCGTCTACATGAACGGTGTTGAAATTGAACCGGGATAGAAACTCCCACCATCTGACCTGTCGGTCAGATAGGCTCTTCTGGGTCTCGAAGTACTCGAGTCCCTTGTGGTCTGTGACGAGGGTGAACCTTCGCCCCAGCAGTTTGTCCTCCCATTTCATGAGAGCCTCGAGCACCATGATCGTCTCGTGCTCGTGAGTCCGGTAGTGTTGCTGAGCAACGCTGAACTTCTTTGACAAGAAGCCGGCAGGTCGACAAGTTTTCCAGTCAGGACCGTGGCCGTAGACCGCGCCGACACCGGCTTTTGATCCGTCGGTGATCACCCAGATCGGCTCTGGGCACCTTGCGTCTACTGGACGCAGGATCGGGGCCTTACAGGCCAACGCCTTAATGCTTTGCCAGCATTTGTCGAGCAGTGGTGTCCATTCGAATGGATGGTTATTACGCACACATCCCGATAGCGGGGTGGTATATGCGCTAACATCCGGCATGTAGTGTGCCAGATACTGTACGAGCCCGAGGAAATGCTGGACGTCGTTGAACGTCCGTGGCCTGCGCCACTCGCGGATGCGTTGCATCTTATCCTCGTCGGCATGTACCCCTCGGCCATCGATCATATGGCTGAGGCACTCCATTCGGATGGAGTAGAGGTCCACCTTTTTCTTGCTCAGAAAGAGGTGGTTCTTCCTCAGTCTGTCAAAGACGATGTAGAGGTGCTCTTCATGCTCTTGTATTGAGAGCGAGAATATGAAGATGTCATCCATGTATACATGGACGAAGCAACCTATGCAGTCGCGGAAAATGGCTGTCATCAGCCGTTGGAATGTTGACGGGGTGTTACAGTCCCCCATCTGTATCACCTGGCTCCTGAAGGTGCCGAGGATCGTGGCAAAGGCTGTCTTTGCTACGTGATCCGGATGGATCCGGATCTGCTCGTATGCTTCTGACATATTGAGTTTAGTTTGATATTGGCAGCGAGCCATGTCGCTGCGTATGATATCCTGATCCGGGAAGGGTGTGACGTCCTTCACCGTGTTTTCGTTCTGCTGGCGCAGATCGAAGACAGTTCTTAATGTACCGTTCTTCTTCGGCACACACAGCATGGGCACTGCCTGCTGCGCTACTGCCGGAATCCACCACTTTGCAGTGGTGTATCGTTCTATCTTTGCCGACAGTTCCTCTCGGAAGTGTTCGGGGCATTTCGGTAGTCGATACCGCATGTGCTTGTTGGGATCGATGAGGTTGATCTCATGGTTGATCTCCCGTAGTGGTGGGAGTTCTAATGGAATTCCACTGACTAGGTCAGTGATTCTTTCCATCCATTCCTCGCGGAGGCGAGGAAGGTCATCATCCATGAGGATGATGGTAGTGGTTGGCTTAGAAGCCATTAGGCGCTGATGGCGTCTATTAGGTCCCGCGGCGCACCGGCCCACTTTCCTCTTTCCCATTGCTTTCACCGTTAGGTGAGAGCGTCTCTCCCTACGACTGTAGGGTGAGTTTGAGGACGAGTCGTCTCGCGACTCGTCCTCCTGGCTTCAATGAGCCAGGTTCGGCGTCGGCGCTTGGGTGATCCTGCTCACCCGTGGCCCCTTGTCCTCGTTCTTCGATTCGTCGTCGTCGAATGAGACCTTGCCCGTGGGGATCACCTCGTTTCCCTTGCGGATCGTCCCTGGGCTCGAGAAGTCCAGGGTTATGCCGAATCTCCTTAGGAACGGTGTCCCTAAGATCGCATCGTAATATTCGACGTTTTCTACATCGAAGTATTCGTCGTATGTCCCGCGACCAAACTTGATGGTCGTGTTCATTCCATAGTTGATCGTGGAATGGCTGCCTATGCAGGCTAGCTGCAGCGTGATTGGTTGCTCCAGGGAGAATGTCTTCATTCCGGTAGCTCGCGTGAATTCGGGGGACAGCAGTACCCCTTCGCTGCCGCTATCTAGCAGGCAGTGGGCTTTTACGCCGTTTATTTCCCAGTACCCCGATAGGGTATGGTTCTCACTACGCGGACGCATTGGCCGCGTTCTGTGTTTGCTTCGGTGGTGATACACTGGCTCGGCCGCCTTGTCTGGCGTGACCGATGTGCGTGCCGCCATGACTTTCGTGGCAGTTTCGTCTTCCAGCGCGAATCTGATCGCGCTGGACCTGTAGGTGGTGTCTTCCACCTCCTCGTCCCATTCATAGTATTGGGACGGCTCAGGGTCCCACTCTTCAGCGGGCATGTCTCCGTTATCCAGAGTGTCGTTGGGTTGAGGATCACCCTCCCCCTCTTCATCAATCTGTTGAAGAGAGCTTTGATCGGGATCCGTCTCTGGATCCTCGGCTTCACCGTCGTGCCTCATGGCCGCTGTCCTTATACCGGACCTAAGCCGGGGGCATTCTGCCTTCTTGTGGCCAGGCTGGCTGCCTTCAAAGCATGCAGTGTTGCTTTGGCTGCCGCTGGGCCTGTCATTGGGCCGGCCTGACATTATCGTCGGTGGGGCAGGTCGCGGGGACGGTCCTGACGCTTGAGGCTGTTTAGCTTCAGGCGGGCGTCCAGCTTGTGCTGGGTGTGAGGGCGGTAGCCATTGACCTGTTCCGCTTCTTGCGAACAGGCTGGGCCTGGTCAGGCCCGTTTGTGTCAACGGCTTGCTCCCTGTGAGCCGGGCGGCGCTTGCCGTTGCTGCTGCGCTTTCTGCGTGGCGCATCCCCATGTTGTATTGGGATGCCTCCTTGATCATCCGGGCCGTCTCGAAGAGTTGCTCTATTGAGATGCTCTCGGCATTATAGCCCTTTTTGAGGACCTCGTTGCGCAGCGTTTCGCGTAGCGCAGATACGAACCGTCTCCGGAACGTGTACTCGTCTGGCGGCTGTATCATACGTGCCACGTATTTCGTGAGCTCGTTCAGCATCTCCTGAACGGTTTTCATGCCTTGCATGACCGCGTCGAACTTATTCGACACGTGATGGTATGTCAGTGTGTGCAGGAACCTCTTTTGAAGGCCTTGCATCACAGATTCCAGCGTCCAGATGCGGACCTGGCGATCGAAGCGTTCAACGTTTCGAAGGAACCATTCCTGGGCTTCGCCGGTGAGGCGAGTGCCCACATAGCCGACCTGCATGTCGATGCTGGTTGGTCCTAGGAGGCAATTCATTTTCAGCCATCGTAGGATGGCTGCCACGAAGATTTCAAACTCTTCGAGGTCCGATCCCCCTGCATATGGCTCGGGGTGGGCCAATTTTACGCCGGCCTTCGCTAGCACAGACTTCTCCGGGTCTGTGTCCGCGGCGTCTGCCAACGCCACGCGGATCATCCGCGTGATCCTGTCGTACGGCTCCATTGGCACGACATCGGCCTGGTCAGGGATTCCCTGGCCTTCCGTTGGGGCCATGGATCGCTCGCGCGGTTGTGACGCCGCGCGGAGTAGGCTGTTATATGCCCTGACGGGCCCCGGGCCCGGATCGGGCTCAGGATCGGGAGCATTTTGTGCTCTCGGTTCCGGGGGCATTTTGTGCCTGGTGTCCCCGGTCAGTCCCGCGTTGCGGATCCGTAGCCTGCTGTTGTAGGCAGCGTGCGCTTGCCGTGCCTCCTGTACGGCTTGCGTGAGCTGCTCATCAGGCAGCTGAGCGGTGTGGCTGTGGGCCACCGTCTCTTCGGCGTTCTTGGCTAGTAGCTCGAGAGCCCGTGTGTGGTGGCGCGCGGCTGCGGCTTCTTTACGCTGCCAGTGTGCGACTTCGAGCTCTAAGCTCTCGGTCGTCGTTTCAGAGTCAGGCTCTGAAGCGACCTGATCCCTAACGATCTGTTGGATCGTTTTACGGCTGGCCGTTGGGGCAGCCGGTTGCTCCTGAGGTTCGTTCCCGAACCTTACGTCCTGTTCGACTGGGACGGCTGGTGGTGGCATTCGCTGTTTGTCTCGCTCATTTCGGCGTGCATCGCGACTGCATTCGTTAGCTGCGGACTGTCGCGAGCTCGGACGAGTTGCGTCGCGTTCCCCGCGTGGGTGGACTGCTTTCTGGACGTCCTCCAGCGTGGCTGCATCTTGCAGCCTGACCTCCTCCGCCTGGTGGAGTTCCTTGCAAATTGCCATTAGGGCGGCGGCGGCATTATCAAGCTGCGATGCCAGCTGATCGTGCTTGTGGCGCATCAGCGTGCTTCGGTGCAACGCAGCCTGCACCTGTTTGTTCAGGGCCTCTGCCGTCTCGTGGTCGATGGCGTGAGCCCTCGAGCTCTTGCGACTAGAGCTCGAGTATTCCGAGTCCTGACCATCATCTGGGGCTCGTCTTTTTTGCCCTCGTCCTCCTTCAGGGACGATCGTCATCGCTCTACTTCGTGAGCGTCGTTTTGAGTCGTGGCTTTGTGCCCGTCTCGACGTTGTTGCTCTACCGTCTGACGACGGCCAGACTTCTCTGCCCTTCCCTTTGTCCTCGGGCAGAGGGAGATGGGGGGGCGGTGCCGGCTCGTCGCTCGGCGTCGTCTCTTCTTCGGCCACGCTCGACGAGATGTGTTCGGGGTTTTCCTCGTTCTCTACTGAGGGGACGAGGGCGGTGAGATCTACGATCTCTCCGTCTTCTATCGTCCTGGTTTCCTGGTCCAGGCTAGCGTCAGCCGTCGTGTCACTGGGCTGCGCCTGGGGTGTGGACCTCGAGCTCATCGCTCGTGTCCATCTTCGACTGCGTGGAATCATCATGCTCGCAGCCGACAGTAGAGGGTCTACTGGAGGGTCTCAACGATGTTTAGTCGTCGACGCAGCGATCTTTTTCAAGATTGCTTCGAATCCACTATTGGTTGGTCGCGTGGCAATCAACCGCAGAATAGTTCAAAAAGGTGTAAAGATGTCGATCTTAGGACCTTGTATCACAAGGGCACTGCAGAACTTGACCAATGAGTGGTATTCTGAATGCTACGTAGTGACAGGTAAGAGTAAGATGCGATGGGGACCGCTAGCCGGTTCCCACACATAAACTATACAGTGGGTCCCTAAGGGGCCCACTGGGATTATGTAATAACTAATGTACATGTAGGTACATGGGTTATTTACAACTTAGGCATCACTGGTGGGTTCTCATACTTCATCTTCGTTACCTTAGCCTTCGAACTATTTTCTGCGCTGTCGGCGAAGGACTCCGAAGGAGTACCTTTGCCGGCGAAGGGATTGTCGCTACTTAGACAGCCCTTCCGTGACACCTTGCACGTTATACCGTCAAGTGCCACTGGCTATTTCGCTACGACTGTAGATAGGGCAAGCTCCGTTTGGGCAGCCCTCTTATCTTGTGAACATTTGTTAGTTCACCTATTCGCCGAACGGCATACTTATTCGCACAAGTTATCCGGGCATTCGCTGTGTTCACTAATACACGATATTACACCCGTTTGCAGTACCTAAGGCGTGCATCGGATTTGCTTCCGTTTTAGCGCGCAAACTTCAAACAACGATATCTTGCTTGATATCGCTCCGATTCGCTTGAAATTTCATATCTGAAGCTATGTGGACCATAGCTAGGGCATAGAACTAAAAAATCCAAATAAAACAAGCATTTTCTATTGTGCATTTTGGGTGCTGAGGGCAAGCTTAGCTTACTGTATGTAGTTCAATGCAGGTTTTAATTTTGTTTGCTACTTTGTACTAATGGTGAGAACCCACTACAGGAGAATCTCCAGAAGAGGGTGTCGTAGGATTGGAGAGGAAGGGCTTAGCTTCTTCTGACGTTGGATCAGTGAGATCTGACGGTAGGCGATCATTCTCGATGTCGGATTTCCTCCTGTGTAGCATAAGCCCTGAAAATCTGAGGGATCATATAATGTGGAACATACGCGTCATCAAAGTTCATAATAGCATCTTTGATCCCTTCCGCACCGAGTGCCAATGCACCATAAGGCAACTTCGCCGATCCTGACACGTTCTTGAGCTTGGAAACCGCGGGGGCGCATGCGTATGCGGTGGGGTGAGGGGCGCGGAGGTGCTTGGGTGGGCGAGCTGGTGTAGGAGGACGGGGTGGTGGGGGAGCGGGCGGCGGCGGGTGCAGGTGTGGGTGTGGGTTCAGGTGCGGGTGCAGGTGCAGGTGTGGGTGCAGGGACGGGTTGGGTGGCGACGCGAAGGACGTGGGGGTGGAGGTGGGCGAGCTGGTGTAGGAGGATGGGGTGGTGGGGAAGCAGGCGTGGGCGAGCGAGCTGGTGCAGGAGGACGGGGTGGTGGGGGAACGGGCGGCGGCGGGTGCGGGTGCGGGTGCGGGTACGCGTGCCCTGGGACACGAATGTGCCTGGGCCGTGGAGCTCTGTGGGAGTCGAGTGGTCAGACACCCTGGTATGAGGAAAATAGGCCAGGATACTCATGGAAGTTGGCCCCTGGGGTTATGGGGGAGTTGACAGGGAGCTGCTGGTACTTGATGGCAAGCCTGTGGAGCTAAGCGAAACGGCACGATTGAAGAACAGGGTCAGTGGATGCTTCGAAGCCCGGGGCAAGTTCATATGGAAGACGAGTGCCGAACCAAGAGAGGCTGAAGTGTCTGTGGTGCGTGGTGTTATCGATGGTGCAGCACGGCAAGCCGCCTATTATGAATCGGCATAACCCGACCAAGTTCGACTTGCCTTACCAACAATGGGAAATAACAAAAATAAAAGACAGCCCACCAAGTCAACACGAGCAACGAAAAAGGTCAAAGAACCTCCAGAGGAACTGTCACCTGACATCGCGGGAATTCAGGGCAAAGGTCGGTTTATATATAATGATGCTATTTCAAGCTCACCAGTTATTTAGAATCTGTTCAAACTACTAGCACTTTTCGACCGAAATGTCAGGCGGCAAAAAAAGTAACTTTTGAAGACTTAGAATCTGAGTCAGGGTCTTCATATGAGGAAGAGACCCAGCCGGCTCAAAGTGCATCAGAGTCCGAAGCCGAGCCCAACGACCCTAATCAAGACTCAGAGTCTGAAGAGTTAGTAGAGGTGGCAGTTCCCAAACAGGTAAAGGATATTGATGAACCTGGTATGCCATCATATTTTTCATTTATAATTTGATGCTCATTTCACGGCCTAGTAATTATCTTGCGTGTTCCGGACGGCACTGAAGCCGAAGGGTTTGTTGAGCGTGTGAAGCTTCCTGCCAATGTCAGTTACAAGAAGGTCGAGGAACGTATCTTCAAAGCAATAGGGTGCTATCAAACAGTGAAAAAGATGCCGCACCTAGCTTACCGGCTCAAAGGTGTGTGAGATAAACACCTTTCGAAACTGGCAAAAGAAGAGGACTGGGACAACCTCAAGGATGATGTGAAGGGCGCTCAGGCAAGGAAGAAAAAGGGCGATGCCAGTGGCGTGGAAGTAGACATCGTTCTGGATGAAAGTGTACGTGTGCGTGTGACTTCGCATGGCAGCCGCATCTGATATTATAAGAATTATAGTACATCGCATCGCTTCGCCATACACTTTCCAGGAAAAGGGACAAAACTGTGACAAATGCAGCTGGCAGGGGCAAAAAGAAGAAAGCTCGTATTCAGGACTTGAACGCCGATTCTGACACTGAAGGATCTGAGATCGAAGAGCATGGCCTACCGACAAAACAGGAAAGGGATTTCATGGAGGTGTTGAAGGCAGAGTATTCAAACTGTGGCAAACCGGCATGTGCTTCAAAAGTCTGCAAACTGAATAAGAACAGAGAGCACACGCATTTATCATGGTGCCAACTCCAGTCCTGGGTAACAGCCTTGGTGAGTACAACCTTTGCATTTATATGTATTACTCGCTGCTAATAATGCGAATTTAGGTTTCTAACATTCAAGGGGTCACTCTGAAAGTTCCTCCAAACAACACTCACTTCGAAGATTTCCATTATCGCAAAGACTCTATTCAAAAAGAGAAGACCGATGAAGGGTCAACGGCGAACCTGCCCGGTGCTGCATTGGGTCTTCAAGGATCATTTCCTATGATGATGTTCCCACCAATTGACTATCGAATGTTTGCTCAGAACATGGTCCTGAACCACCCTGTTACTCCAGTCAATCCTGACAAGAGACCGGAACAGTTGACCCCTGTGACTCCCGGTGACATTGCTTACCCAAGCATCGAAGAGTTTCTTGACGATGTCCGTAATTGGCCTGAGGCTAGGGGGCGGAACATTGATGAATTCAAAGGTAAATTTGAAGCAAACAACGTTTACTTCCTAAATGAACTGAAGGAGGTGACGGCTGATGTGCTCATGGCCAACATCGGGATGTCATGGGGTGACACGAATTTCATCAAAGGAGCGGCTAGAAAGGCTATAAGGAAGCTTGCTAAGAAGGTGTGAGAGGGAGGGAGGCAAGCAGAATTATGCCAGTAGGACACAATAATTAGATTTACTATATACATCAAAAAGAACAATTTAGAGAATTATGGATATTTGAGATCGGCGGCCTTAGTACCGTCTGAGGCAGTGCACGGCACATTATTGGTATTTAACCTTGAGGCCGCTACCACCAACACACCGCAAGAATGTAGATGGTTCACTTGTCATGTGACTTGTCTGCATGTTGACAACAGCTCTGCCTCTCAGACTCGCACAACATAGTTCTTTACTTGTTGTCTGCCTCTAATTCTCGATATTTGTTATTCCAGATGCCATCAACACCACCCCAATCTCTCAGGCTTCCGTTGATGACGAGCACACCATATAGCGTCAGTTCCAGTAAATCTCATGAATCACACATTTGGACCCAGGATGATTTGAAAAAGCTGATGAAGGGCGAGTTCTCCGGTGCGATATTCGAGAGTAATTCTCTGCTTGAAGAGCGCTGTCGGGCGGATCAAAAAATTGTCGACACTGTCCTATCCAAACTGAAACCTGGCGTGTTCTGGGACAGCCCAACCGACACTTTCAAGGAATGGCCCAGCCGCACTGGTCCAGAAAGCGCTCATTATGCGCCATTGGAGTGGTTACTCAACCAGATTCTCTCCATCTCCTCCCAAAAGCTGCCGAATGGCAATATCCACCGAGGTCTTCAGTTTTACGTGTACGGTCAGGAAATGGCTGAAGGACTTGACAAAGACTCCCCCCTAAAACCAGACCTTGTTGGTTGTCAGTCTGTTGGTGAGAGCCGAGGCTCGAAGCCGAAGCTCTCATGGAACGAGGCTTAAATTTGCATAGAGGTGAAGAATAACTGGCCTGGTTTGATCCTGCAGTCAAGCACGTACGTGCGCTGTATGTTCACACACCGATTGGATAGACTCTTCATCACTGTTATCCATTTCAACAACGCAACAATGGGGGTGCGCTTCGGATTTTATTCTCGCATGGGTCTGGTTGTTACGCCGGAACTTGACCTCTCGAAGGAGGGAGGCTTTAAAGGATTTGTCCGTGGAGTGGTTGGGATTAATTCTTGGACCGACAGAAACCACGCTGGAATCGATACTACTCGTACCATCACAGACATTGCGATTCCCGAGAGTGGTATATTCAAGATTTCGAAAACACTGTGACCAACGTTGTGTTCACGGACGAGCAATGCGTATGTATCTTTTGGTCAAGAAGGGTGCATTTTGACATTTAGAGATCCAGGCCAGTAGTTAACAATTGGGTTTGAAGCTGCAACCGCCACCGATGGTTCTCCCGCTCAACCTCCGTCCACTCACCGGTATAACTTACAAAGTCACCAACCCCCACGTTCTCAGCCTGGAAAAGAGACTGACGGTCGAGAACCCTTGAGGTTGAAGGGAGGGATATCTTGTCTCTTGCCGGACACTGTCATTCTGAAAGATTCGTGGCCATTGAAAACCCATAACAAAGAAGGCACAATGTTTGGAGCGTTATCAGGGGGATTTGGACTGCCAGACATCCTTGCCTCATACCCTGTCGAGGACGGAATGGATAAGCTCATACCTGATGACGCAACGTATTGTCCCGTGTGTGTGCCAGAGCCATACGCCGGGGTTAGGCCTGACGAACGAATGCATATGCGATCTGTTTTTGAGACCCAAGGGACGTCACTGCAAGCTGCACAAAGTCCTCGATTGCTCGTGCATTGCATAGTGCACACCATGTTGGGTATGTGAACGAAGAGGGCATCGGACATGATTTACCTATAATGGTGATTGACAGGGCATTTTGGGCTGTTTAAGAACGGCTGGTTGCACCGCGATGTAAGCGTCGGGAACGTCATGCTGATGGATGAAGCTGAGCGGCCGCCTGTGGCAGAGTACGTACCGTCTTTCACATCAGTCCTTTCATTTTTTTTATGTTTGCTTCAGTTTTGCCGTGACTCGAGAAGTTACTAGATGTGTGGGATTCATATGCGATGGGGACCAGGTGATTCGTTGGATGGATCAGAAGCGGGAATTAGCAAAGCATCGCTCGGTGGGTCTTTAGTTGTTGTGTGCGGCTTGTGATTTACATGGTTCTAGGGTACGCTGCCTTTCATGTCTCAGGCGCTGATTGTTGCTTGGAACTCTGGAACGCCAGTTGTGCACCAAGTAATTGATGACCTGGAGTCGTTTATATGGGTTTTATTTTGGTCGATTCTGGAGATTCTGGAGACTAAGGGGGCACTCGCGCTACTAGAACTGAATTACCGTCAAACGATGCTCTCCGACGAGTTACCTGTGTTACAAGCTAGGGGAAGTTTCCTTGATAGGTTAAAGCAACAGGATGCCGCGAAAAACTTCTCCACAGGCTTGAAGCCATTCTCCAACCTCTTGATTCAATGGTTAACGCTTTCTCGGGAGACTGCTCTGGAATGGGTGAAACCAGACTTCGTTAAGGTCGTATTTTCGGACGCCGATGAGTACACTTTACAGGCCACCAAGCAATACAAGCAGTATGTAACGATTGGGATTGAATCTCTTTCAGACCTGCCAGAGAGTTGGGATTATGTTAATGAGGGGGAAATGACAGGTGAAGAGAGAGTCGAGGAGGGGGAAATGACAGGTGAAGAGAGAGTCAAGGAGGGGGAAATGACAGGTGAAGAGAGAGTGGAGGAGGGGGAAATGACAGGTGAAGAGAGGGGATGAGCTGGGAAAGACCACATGTAACGCATGACATATAATATTATGAGATCCTGTAGCCACTGTAGGAAGAGCGGGCACTTACAATGAGTACTTTTCGCACTACTAAGTGTTGCTTACCAATATCATCCATCACATTGCAGATAATTTTCAACATTCTGACAACAAAAAAATTACATTACAGTAGTACAACTGCACTACAGATAGCCACAGTCCTTCATCCACCCTCGCGCATGTCTGCGTGTAATCCAATCCAGTGCCTCGTAGAGAAACATGAATAGCTCAGCCCTCTCCTTACTTGCAACACATGCACGGAACTCGGCACCATGACGTCTGAGGTGAGCTTTGATGAAGGAGAATGATTCTTCGATCGGGTTGAGATCAGGCGAGTACGGCGGAAGATACATCAGTTTGATTCCTCTGCAAATGCAAGATTAGACACTAGTGAAAACAGTTTATAATGGTAAAAGCCTTTGGGCACATAAGAGTGAGACCTCAGGTATGTGGTGAATGGCGCAGTTATCCATAACAAGAACGCTCTGTGGTGCCGGGTAAGGGTTCATTACCTCTAAAAGGCCCTTCAGAAACCCAAGGAACTCTGGACCGTCGTATGCCCCTAATTTGCTATGGCTATAGATGATTCCATCTTGTGAGAGCGCCGGAAGGATTGAAAATCTGACTGGATATTAGCGATACAATAATGGAGGCCCGTGCACAAATCATTACCTTTCGCCCCTTTGGAAACATGCTCGCACTCGAGGCCTACATCTCTTGTAAGCCCATCCCATTAGTCTATACGTTGTGTGAAGGTCAATTGCGCTTTCATCTGTGAAAACCAAACGGTCCGGTGGTTCACTACCAATACGAAACTGGAAAGCAGTCCGCGAGGCTTCACAGCACTCTGCGGCTGCCCGTGAAAGCTGGATTGGAGACAAATATAAAGGTTGTCATTCTTCGAGGATTTAATGACTCACTTTCTTTCTTTGCAAGCCAAGATGTCGAAGCGTCCTCCAGACAGTTGATATACTTACTAAAATACCATGCTGCACCTCTAGCTCTTTGACAAGCTCATTGAGGTAAAGATCGGGAGAGCGTTCAAGAAGCGCAAGAAGAAACTGTTATAAAATAAAATAAGCTACAGCTAAACACAGACATGAATTACTTACTTCACTCTGAGCTAAGGTCATTTTTGACCCATGAGATAGCCGCTTTGACTCTGCCACGACGTCTCCAACATCCCGCCAGAGTTTGATTGTGCGTTGAACTACACGTAGTGATATATCGAGGTCAATTGCAATATCGGTTGATTTCTTGTTGAGCTTGAATTTTTGGTGTATAACGTGATCCCACAGATCCTTGCTGTACATGTGACGAACAGGTTTAGGATTGCCAGGGCGAGGCATATGAGCGATGGTGTGGGTAGTACATACAAGGAGAACAGAAGTTCCCGAAACACACACCCAGACCAAGAATTCTATGACATGAATCGTGCGACAGCATTTGCACCCTTACTCCCAATGCTGAACCCCAACTCAAGTGTAATTTTCAGGTGTCGAATGGCCACTATCCTGTTTTTATTGGTGAGTTTGCTACTTATGCTTACTTTACATCCTCGCTGAAAGGGCTGTCACGCGTCCCAACTACAAGTCCACCATTGTGACTTGAAGCACCCCTTCTACTCGTACAAGCACGAGCAGTTCCTTCCTGTCGTCCACCCGCACCCCAACCGACCGCAGCTCCATCACTCCTACCGTCAACATCCTCACGATGACCACTGCCACGTCCCGCGCCTCCACGCGCTACCGCAACACCAACCACGGCGGCGCCCTCGCATGCCTCGAGGGCCGCCAGCCCAGTCGTGTCACGTCCGTGCTCCCGTCCCTCTACCGGCTGCCGTTTGGGCCGGTATCCCCATGTCCCCTGCGTGGAGTCCCCTGGGTGTCAAGGTGTGTCGACGCCCCCGCACCCTGCTAGCCGTATGCCCAGTCTCCTCACGATGAGCTCCGTGTCGTCCGTGCTGCAATCGCACCCGCACCTGCACCCGTACCTGCACCCGTACCTGCACCCGTACCTGCACCCGTACCTGCACCCGTACCTGCACCCACACCCGCACCTGCACCCACACCTGCACCTGCACCTGCACCTGCACCTGCACCCGCAGCCGCACCCGCACCCGCTGCCACCCGCTTCCCCACCACCCCGTCCTCCTATACCAGCTCGCCCACCTCCGCCCCCACATCCTTCGCATCGCCACCCAACCCGTCCCTGCACCCGCACCCGCACCTGCACCTGCACCTGCATCTGCACCCGTACCTGCACCCGCACCCGTACCTGCACCTGCACCTGCACCCGCACCCGCACCTGCACCCACACCCGCCGCCGCCCGCTCCACCACCACCCCGTCCTCCTACACCAGCTTGCCCACCCCAGCACCTCCACGCCCCTCACCCCACCGCATACATGTGCGCCCCCGCGGTTTCCGAGCTCAAGAACGTGTCAGGATTGGTGAAGTTGCCTTATGGTGCATTGGCACTCGGTGCGGAAGGGATCAAAGATGCTATTATGAACTTTGATGATGCATATGTTCCACATTATATGATCCCTCAGATTTTCGGGGCTTATGCTACACAGGAGGAAATCCGACATCGAGAATGAACGCCTACCGTCAGATCTCACTGATCCAATGTCAGAAGAAGCTAAGCCCTTCCTCTCCAATCCTATGACACCCTCTTCTGGAGATTCTCCTGTAGTGGGTTCTCACCATTAGTACAACGTAGCAAACAAAATTAAAACCTGCATTGAACTACATACAG
Organism: Gautieria morchelliformis; assembly: GCA_015179125.1. Classification (NCBI taxonomy): domain Eukaryota; kingdom Fungi; phylum Basidiomycota; class Agaricomycetes; order Gomphales; family Gomphaceae; genus Gautieria; species Gautieria morchelliformis. The sequence continues at coordinate 250,203 of WHVA01000060.1, read as the reverse complement.
TAAGCTAAGCTTGACATTGTTCCCCCCTCAGCACGCAAAATGCAAATAACAAATGCTTGTTTTATTCGGATTTTTTAGTTCTATGCCCTAGCTATGGTCCACATAGCTTCAGATATGAAACTTCAAGCGAATCGGAGCGATATCAAGCAAGATATCGTTGTTCGAAGTTTGCGCGCTAAAACGGAAGCAAATCCGACGCGCGCCTTAGGTACTGCAAACGGGTGTAACGCCTGAAAACCAATCTTGACAGTGCGGCTCTGAATTAGCGGGTTAAAGGATCGCTCCGGTCGGAGTTAGAAATTGAGCGCCGATGACAAAGTTAGGGACTCTCATGGGTTCATAGCCTTTGTCAAGCAAAATAAAGCAGTTTTGAGCCAAGGAAGTCAGAACAATTGGCGAAAAAATGTAAGAACATTCAAGGAATATTCTAAAGACAGTTCCCCATCAAAGCTGCGTGTATTGGCTGAGGTTAATATGGGAAAAGGGTTTTTACAGGCTTTTTGATGCTTTTTTCGAGATTTTCTAACTAGAAAGATGGTTCCTACACAGTCACGGTGAGGTCAAGTTTTGCACAAGATAGACGTTGGAGTGGGGCTTCCTGGGCTAGCGGAGTAGACCAGAGGCCAGGGAGGAGGCCTTGGTACAGCGGGGAGAGCTGGAGAGCCGGGCACCTGTAGCTAGTCACTGTCACATAGATTATATCATCATTCCTTCTTGCCTTCCACCAGGGTACAGCTGCGAGCCACAGGCTCTTCTCCGGCCTCCAGATCCCCCTGCTCCAACGAATGATAATTGAACTGGGGAATATACATGCGAATGTAAACTACTTATACCAAATGCTCATATGATGCTAGCGAATAGGAAAGAGGCCGTCTTGAGGTGCACAGTTGGGATAAAAATAGATGAAACACATATACAATAGAATGAAAGGGAAGTGTGAACATGAAATGGTGGGGAGGAAAGGGGATAAAGGTACCTATGTAAGAAAACACACCTTCAGGCCTGCATACATGTTACCCTGCACAGACTCTTCGTCTGCTGGGTTGATCCCACACGATCTACAGGTAGGATGTCCCACAAATGCATTCCTGCCATAGGGATACCCAAAGGGGATCAGTTGGGAAGATGATGGGGTCAGTGATGAACCATCACCCCGGGTAAAGGATGTCGATCGTGTTTGATGGCATGCCTACTGGCAAATGATGCAAGTAGCGAATGGCCGTTTGGCGAATTCAGCAAAGAGTGAATGGAGCGAGCATAGATGTGGAGGTATGGAAGGGAAAATGGAGGTAACTGTTGGGTGCATTTATGCTCCTGCACCAAAATCAAGCATAATGTATTCGATTTATTGTATGGTGTTTCATTCTCTTCTCACATTGTTCTTGTACCATGCATTCACTTCTCTGATTATTTTCGAAATTTTCCAGTCACTCTCTACCTCTCCATTTCATTTTGTTGTCTCTATTTTCACAGGCGGCTGCACCCAGCGGAGTTTGAAATGACTTCGACGCGCGAGCTCTTGAGCGCTAAAGGGCCGGGTGCACGTATATGCCTTCTGAGACAGGATAGTGCTCCTCTCTCAGTGACAATAAATTCACTGAGAGAGGCGAGTAGCATTCTTTATATTTTCATAGCATGTTGACTGAAAATCATGTAGTGAATTTGATTCTAGGTATTGTATTAATATAACAGTGACAATAAATTCACTGAGAGAGTGAATTTGATTCTAGCTTTCTAAGAGCTCTACCGAACCTTCCCTGCCATAACCCCGAGTTGCTAACAGTAACTTTATACAAGAATAAATGAGTCATGCCACCCTGTGCGAGCAGCAGTGTTTGTGACTTCTTTGTCCTGAACTCGTTGGAAGTATCCCTCAATCCAAGGGACACATCCCTGAGTCATGCCACCATGGAGAGCAAGCCATGACACAAGTTTCTTCAGCGGGATCCTGTGTGAGAGCCTGTTTTCAACTGGGAACTTCCCTGTGACTGAAGCCCGCAGGGTGTGCACCATGGGAGGAGGAATCGTGATATCGTTCACAAGCTCTTGCCATTGGCGCGGCATACCAAACAAGTCTCTTAGATACAACTTGAGGGTGGACTGTGGCTTGTTTTTGGGAGCCAGGATCCTTATCCACATCCATATGTCAATATCTGTTGTGTTTAATCCACCTTCCATGTCATTGTGGATGGCAGGAGGGAATACCCATGGCGTTTGATCGCCAGCCATTGAGTACTGCGACTATGTTGTCAGGTGTACTGTCCAGGATGTTTATATAATTCTGGCAGGCTTATAGGGTCCCTCCTCTCGGAGGTGCTGGAATGCTGTGTTCATTTCCGGCCTGTGCTGGTCGGCCAGGGTCTCCTTGGCATGCATGAGGAGGTCTTGAAACATCAGCTCAGATATTGGACAGACATGGTACCACTCAGCAAGCTGAGGGGTTGATCTGCGTAGGGACTGCGGCAAGCGGCCCGTCACAGAGATCCTCCAATCTCCGTGTCTCAACGGTTCCCCTTCCCCTGGGTAGTGGTGTACAACTTCCACCCCCAGCGGTGGCAGCACAAGGTGGGCCCCTATGTATTGGGCCTGGATGGTGGCTAGCGCTTGGTGTAGCCTGGGGTCGTCGGCGCTGTTCGTCGACAATTCTGCTAGATATGCGTTCTTGACACGTTCTAGCTCTTCTGGAAGTCCGTTGTCTGGGACTGGCAGTGGGAGAGGTTTTCTGTGCTTCTGTTTGGAAACATGTTGGGGGCGATCTGAGTTGTAGTCATCCCAGACTGACATGCCAGACTGCCACCTGTTGGGGATGTCAGCATGTGCTGACTCAAACGGAGCCAGTGCTGTCGACATTGACGTGACAGTCGCCGTTCTGGATGACATGCAGGCATCCTTGATGGCGCCGCACGGGGCTCCATTATCTGGCTGGCGAGTTCCAGGCCTGTTGGGAGGGGTGCGGTCCCTGGGGCTGGTTCTTGGGGAATTTTCGCCCCTTTTATGATTAATATCAGATTAAAATGTTTTGATATATAACTTCTATTGCTTAGTGGCTGAACCGCTATATTCTTCCGGTAGCTTTGTGCTGAATAAGCTCAGGGAGGCGCGTCCATCACTGATGGATGGTGGTCACATGACCACATTGATGGAGAAACGGGTTCAATCTAGAGAACAGCTGTCTCAAAAGGCTTCACTTTTGAGATACTTTAGAGTAGGCAGTAATAATAGGCTCTTAACGAAGAATTGGAGAAAACTATCAAGGATTAATTTCTGTAGCTATCAAACAAGACTACAGTGACTTCAGGGGGTGAAACAGTAAATTCTGGATGATCGGTTCATACATTTGTGATAGCTACTTATACTATAATAGTGATAACTACCAGTGTTCAGGATAATGGGTAAATGGGTCGAAAAACTATGTGTAACTAAAGGGGTGACTATTTGTAGTCATAAAGCCATGAAAAAGATGGGGATAATAACAGGGGTGATAGGCTTTGGAATAGAGTCTTGTACCTACTATACAAAGCTCCTGTCTACATGATGTTAGGATAGTAATCAGTTGTCATGTCATGGAGTACAATAGAAAATGGAAATTAGGTTTCTCTTGTGCAACATGTATGCTGCTCTTGGTGATGGGGCCGCCATCTCTGTTCCTCTTCTATGGGGCAGCTGATCAAGCATACGTGCTTGGAATGACGTTCTGTCATCATTCCGCAACGTCCGGTGCTCTTGCGCAGTCTATGTTCCTCTGTGGCATTTGGTGCCCGCACCTCCTTGGTGCCTGTGGCCTGCAGCCTGTCGATGTCATGGCCGATGCCATCTGTCAATAGGCGCGCCGTCTCTGATTGGCCACACGTGGCCGATGCGTTCATTCCTGTATCTTATCTAATCGATAGATAAGATAGCTACTGATCGTGATGTCATGCGCCGCTTGCACGTGTCGATGTCTGTGATATCCTGAGTGTCGTTTCCGTTCTTTAATAGTTTTTTCTTTTTTTTTCTTTTGTTAGTTTCTACTAAATCATGCTTGGATGCCAGGTCACGCTTGAGGTGCCCAATCTCTGACCAAGAGTACTCGAGTGTCCTTCGTCTGACCTCGTTGGTGAGCCAAGGCCAGGCATCTTCAACTGCGTAGGTGATAGCTTCGTCTACGATTCTTATCTTACAGGATTTCGACAACTCTGCTAAGTGTGTTGCATATGATTCTGTAAATAACCCGTGTATCTACATGTACAATAGTTATTACATAATCCCAGTGGGCCCCTTAGGGACCCACTGTATAGTTTATGCATGGGAACTGGCCAGCGGTTCCCATCACATCTTGCTCTTACCTGTCACTACGTAGCATTCAGAATACCACTCATTGGTCAAGTTCTGTAGTGCCCTTGTGATACAAGGTCTTAAGATCGACATCCTTTACACCTTTTTGAACTATCCTGCGGTTGATCGCCACGCGACCAACCAATAGTGGATTCGAAGCAATCTTGAAAAGGATTGCTGCGTCGACGACTAAACATCATTGAGACCCTCCAGTAGACCTTCTACTGTCGGCTGCGAGCATGATGATTCCACGCAGTCGAAGACGGACACGAGTGACGAGCTCGAGGTCCACGCCCCAGGTGCAGCCCAGCGACACGACGGCTGACGCTAGCCTGGACCAGGAAACCAGGACGATAGAAGACGGAGAGATTGTAGATCTCACCGCCCTCGTCCCCTCAGTAGAGGACGAGGAAAACCCTGACCACGTCTCGTCGAGCGTGGCTGAGGAAGAGACGACGCTGGGCAACGGGCCGGCGCTGCCCCCCCATTCCCTTCTGCCCAGAGACAAAGGAAAGGGCAGAGAAGTCTCGCCGTCGTCAGACGGTAGAGCAACAACGTCAAGGCGGGCACAAAGCCACGACTCAAACCGACGCTCACGAAGTAGAGCAACGACGATCGTCCCTGAAGGGGGACGAGGGCAAAAAAGACGAGCCCCAGATGACGGTCAGGACTCGGAATACTCGAGCTCCAGTTGTAAGAGCTCGAGGGCTCACGCCATCGACCATGAGACGGCAGAGGCCCTGAACAAACAGGTGCAGGCTATGCTGCACCGAAGCACGCTGATGCGCCACAAGCACGATCAGCTGGCATCGCAGCTTGATAATGCCGCCGCCGCCCTAATGGCAATTTGCAAGGAACTCCACCAGGCGGAGGAGGTCAGGCTGCAAGACACAGCCACGCTGGAGAATGTCCAGAAAGCCCTCCACCAACACGGGGAACGCGATGCAACTCGCCCGAGCTCGCGACAGTCTGCAGCCAACGAACGCAGTCGCGACGTGGAAGACCCACGCCGAAAGGAGCGGGACAAGCAGCGAATGCCGCCCCCAGCCATCCCCGTCGAACAGGACGTAAGGTTCAGGAACAAACCTCAAGAGCAACCGGCTGCCCCAACAGACAGCCGTAAAACGATCCAACAGATCGTTAGGGAGCAGGTCGCCTCAGAGCCTGACTCTGAAATGACGACCGAGAGCTTAGAGCTCGAAGTTGCACACTGGCAGCGTAAAGAAGCCACAGCCACGCGCCGCCACACATGGGCACTCGAGCTACTAGCGAAGAACGCTGAAGAGACATGGCCCACAGCCACACTGATCAGCTGCCCGACAACCAGCTCACGCAAGCCGTACAGAACGCATGGCAGGCGCGCGCAGCCTACAACAGCAGGCTGCGGATCCGCAACGCGGGACTGACCGGGGACACCAGGCACAAAATGCTCCCGATCCCGAGCCCATTCTGGGCACGGGGCCCGCCAGGGCATATAACAGCCTGCCCCGCGCAGCATCACAGCCGCGCGAGCGATCCATGGCCCCAACGGAAGGCCAGGGAATCCCTGACCAGGCCGTCATCGTGCCAATGGAGCCGTACGACAGGATCACACGGATGATCCGCGTGGCATTAGCAGACGCCGCAGACACAGACCCGGAGAAGTCTGTGCTAGTGAAAGCCAGCGTAAAATTGGCTCATCCCGAGCCATATGCCGGGGGATCTAACCTCGAAGAGTTTGAAATCTTCGTGGCAGCCATCCTACGATGGCTGAAAATGAATTGCCTCCTAGGGCCAACCAGCATCGACATGCAGGTCGGCTATGTGGGCACTCGCCTCACCAGCGAAGCCCAGGAGTGGTTCCTTTGAAATGTTGAACGCTTCGATCGCCAGGTCCGCAGCTGGACGCTGGAAACCGTGATGCAAGGCCTTCAAAAAAGGTTCCTGCACACACTGACGTACCATCACGTATCGAATAAATTTGACGCGGTCATGCAGGGCCAGAAAACCGTTCAGGAGATGCTGAACGAGCTCACGAAATACACGGCACGTATGATACAGCCGCCAGACGATTACACGTTCCAGAGACAGTTCGTATCAGCGCTGCGTGAAACACTGCGCAACGAGGTCCTCAAAAAGGGCTATAATGCCGAGAGCAGCTCAATAGAGCAACTCTTCGAGATGGCCCAGATGATCGAGGAGGAATCCTGATACAACATGGGGATGCGCCGTGCAGAAAGCGCAGCAGCAACGGCAAGCGCCGCCCGGCTCACAGGGAGCAAGCCGTTGACACAAACGGGCCTGATCAGGCCCAGCCTGTTCGCAAGAAGCAGAACAAGACAACGGATACCACCCTCATGCCCAGCACAAGCTGGACGCCCGCCTGAAGCTAAACAGCCTCAAGTGTCAGGGTCGTCCCCACTACCTGCCCCACCAACGAAAACATTGAGCCGGCCTAACGATAGGCCCAGCGGCAGCCAAAGCAACACCACGTGCTTTGAATGCGGCCAACCTGGCCACAAGAAGGCAGAGTGCCCCCGGCTTAGGTCCGGTATAAGGACAGCAGCCGTGAGGCACGACGATGAGGCCGAGGATCTGGAGACGGATCTCGGTCAAAATTCTCTTCAACAGATTGATGAAGAGGGGGAGGGTAATCCCCAACCCAACGACACTCCGGACAACGGAGAGGCACCCACTGAAGAGTGGGACCCAGAGCGGTCCCAATACTATGAATGGGATGAAGAGGTGGAAGACACCACCTACAGGTCCAGCGCGATCAGATTTGCGCTGGAAGACGAAACCGCCACGAAGGTCATGGCGGCACGCACGTCGGTCACGCCAGACAGGGCGGCCCAGCCGGTGTATCACCACCAAAGCAAACACAGGACGTGGCCAACGCGCCCATGCAGTGAGAACCGTACCCTATCGGGGTACTGGGAGATAAACGGCGTAAAAGCTCACTGCCTGCTAGATAGCGGCAGCGAAGGGGTACTGCTATCCCCCGAATTCACGCGAGCTACAGGGATGAAGACATTCTCCCTGGAGCAACCAATCGCGCTGCAGCTAGCCTGCATAGGCAGCCGCTCCACGATCAACTATGGAATGAACATGATCATCAAGTTTGGTCATGAGACATACGACGAATATTATGACGCGATCTTAGGGACACCGTTCCTAAGGAGATTTGGCATAACCCTGGACTTCTGGAGCCCAGGGACGATCCACAAGGGGAACAAAATGTTCCCCACGGGCAAGGTCTCATTAGATGATGACGAATCGATGAACGAGGACAAAGGGCCACAGGTGAGCAGGATCACCCAGGCACCGAAGCCTAACCTGGCTCATTGAAGCCAGGAGGACGAGTCGCGGGATGACTCGTCCTCGAACTCACCCTACAACCGTAGGGAGAGGCGCTCTCACCTAGCGGTGAAAGCGATGGGAAAGAGGAAAGCGGACCCGCGTGCCGCGGGACCTAATAGACGCCATCAGCGCCTAATGGCTTCTAAGCCAACCACCACCATCATCCTCACGGATGATGACCTTCCTCGCCTCCGCGAGGAATGGATGGAACGTATCACTGACTTAGTCAGTGGAATTCCATTAGAACTCCCACCACTACGGGAGATCAACCATGAGATCAACCTCATCGATCCCAACAAGCACATGCGGTATCGACTACCGAAATGCCCCGAACACTTCCGAGAGGAACTGTCGGCTAAGATAGAACGATACACCACAGCAAAGTGGTGGATTCCGGCAGTCGTGCAGCAGGCCGCGCCCATGCTGTGTGTGCCGAAGAAGAATGGTACATTGCGAACCATCTTCGATCTGCGCCAGCAGAACGAGAACACGGTGAAGGACGTCACACCCTTCCCGGATCAAGATATCATTCGCAGCGACATGGCTCGCTGCCAATATCAAACTAAACTCGATATGTCAGAAGCATACGAGCAGATCCGGATCCATCCGGATCACGTAGCAAAGACTGCCTTTGCCACGATCCTTGGCACCTTCAGGAGCCAGGTGATACAGATGGGGGACTGTAACGCCCCGTCAACATTCCAACGGCTGATGACAGCCATTTTCCGCGACTGCATAGGTCGCTTCGTCCATGTATACATGGACGACATCTTCATATTCCCGCTCTCAATACAAGAGCATGAAGAGCACCTCTACATCGTCTTTGACAGACTGAGGAAGAACCACCTTTTTCTGAGCAAGAAAAAGGTGGACCTCTATTCCATCCGAATGGAGTGTCTCGGCCATATTATCGATGGCCGAGGGGTACATGCCGACAAGGACAAGATGCAACGCATCCGCAAGTGGCGCAGGCCATGGACGTTCAACGACGTCCAGCGTTTCCTCGGGCTCGTACAGTATCTGGCACACTACATGCCAGATGTTAGCGCATATACCACCCCACTATTGGGCTGTGCACGTAATAACCATCCATTCGAATGGACGCCACTACTAGACAAATGCTGGCAAAGCATTAAGGCGTTGGCCTGTAAGGCCCCGATCCTGCGTCCAGTAGACGCAAGGTGCCCAGAGCCGATCTGGGTGATCACCGACGGATCAAAAGCCGGCGTCGGTGCAGTCTACGGCCAAGGTCCTAACTGGAAAACTTGTCGACCTGCCGGCTTCTTGTCAAAGAAGTTCAGCGTTGCTCAGCAACACTACCGGACTCACGAGCACGAGACGATCGCGGTGCTCGAGGCTCTCATGAAATGGGAGGACAAACTGCTGGGGTGAAGGTTCACCCTCATCACAGACCACAAAGGGCTCGAGTACTTCGAGACCCAGAAGAGCCTGTCTGACCGCCAGGTCAGATGGTGGGAGTTTCTCTCCCAGTTCAACTTCAACACCGTTCATGTCGACGGTGTAGAGAACAAGGTAGCGGACTGCCTGTCGCACTACTACGAGAACGACACGAGACCTGGGTTCGGATGGAACAAGGGCAAGAAGCTTGTCACGGCGTTGAAAGAGGTGTGGGATGCGTATATCCTGGTGAGTACATGTGCCGCGTATCTATTCGGTGTTTCTGGAGCGCTCTCCGACGTGCCCCGTCTCAATCGGGAATGTACTGGCGCCATTGCTTTCTTCGAAGTCGTGCGGTGGCAGCGGTGCAGAGGAAAAATTCTGTGTCACATGACAGAATTTCAGTTTGGAAGTGTTCGGCTGCCTTCGGTGAAATTGAGCAAAATCACGCATTTTGAGCTCAAAATGCGCCGGCACCTAAAAATCAGATGAAAAGGAACTTGAGTTTCAGTACAAAACCAGCTAAAAATCAGTGTTCAAGCACTGATTTTTAGCTCCCGAAGCGTTCTCGGCCCCTTTGACCATGAACTGATTTCTAGTAGTGAAAATGTCCCACTTTGCACTGTTTTTTTAGCTCAAAATGAACTGAATTCTAGCTTGTTTAGGACTAATAAAAAGTACATTCAGAACTACTTTTTAAGTACAGACATCATTGCCTAGCGAGAGCTCGGGGTATGCGTATCGCCAGAGTTGAACATAATTACGAGCTCCGCGTTTGCCATGAAGCGCCCCAGACACATTCTGCATTATAATGTATCAAGGCGATGTACCAGTAAGCGGGTGATAGATGTCTCGCAACGCACCGTAGACCGAGACCGAAAGCAGCGAGGGGTGGATCTTGCGCCCCTTTGTTGAGGAAGTGTTCTGGTTTGAAGGCAACCGGGTCTGCTCCGGGTCGTGGAGGAGAGCCCTACGTAAGGATGGCAATGGGGCTAGCGGAATAAGTGGGAGGGGAGAAGACGATGACAAGCCACATCGCCTAAGGGAAGGTACAGTAGGGAACACGCACCACTGATTATGGAGTAACACTGTTCCTTTTATATAGACGATGAAATGAAACAAAGACGAGAAGAAGACAAATAGACCGGAACTGGATCAAACGCACGTATGAGCAGGCATAAAATCAATGAGGAACGACTCTGGGTTGAGCGCATCTGAGAAGGTTTTGTTCGCCGCTAGGGGTGTGTGAGCACGTGCAAAGTGTGCCCAAGAATTCATTACCATCCATTTGAATACGGATATGAAGCGATCAGCTAGAATGGAGGTGCAATTAGTGAGCCAGGGATGTACGACAGCGCATGAAGCAGAGTGCAGCCCAAAATCACTCAATTCATGGGCTCGCTCTAGCTCGCCAAGTAGGAGCAATTGCATATCAGGGTGAGTGCCCTATCACCAATAATGAGAGATGAAGTTGGACTGCACGGGACACACCTCTTTCAAGGCCAATTCAAAGCCTTCAGGGTTGAACTTTCCCGTGCGAACGAGGGCGCGGTTGACGCGTACCGTCTGTGGCATCACTTTGGACACCATTTGGATCCTGTGTGTAGCCGATGAGCAAGCAGTAACGATACAAGTAACACTCCATGCCCACCATGCGACATAGCCTGGTGGAATTGTATATGGATGGAGGAGAAAGGCATATAGGATTTGAGCACAACTATGGCATTGCAGTGAGTTTGGGAATGAGAAGCAATTGACCATTCACTTACCAGAGTGAAAAAATGATGATCGTCCGAATGGGACCTTGATATTGTACTTGGTACTTAGTGCATTATATGATCCTTGCAATCCTCTGGCAAAAAAAAGTTGTATCAAGCGCATGGGTCCACGTCCAACTTACGGTATTGTTTAAGGCCTAAGATGGAATGGTTTTTAGTCTCACCTAACGAACAATTGCTGCGGAAGGGGCATGTGAAAGTATGCAATGAGCAAAGTAAGTGTATGTAAATTGTGATACTCATGGTACGGCGGGGTTGCAAGGCTACCGATGCGGGGCTGAGATGCACCCTCAGCAACCTGGACCTACTCGTCATCATCGGTTGCGACTTCGTGGCCGTAGGCTGTAGGGTGGGGTTAGTGGGGGCAATAAGGTTAGCGGTCGTGTATCTGGGAGATGGAAGAAAGGGGACATGCGGGAAGAGAGGGCGAGGTGGCATATAAGCATGATCGCATGGGCGGCCATACTGATAGGAGTCAGCACTTCATTCTCCGGGAGAGGGAGTGAGAGAGAGGATGCACTGCAACGGAAAGGTAAGAGGGAACGAAGAGGCCGGGAGAAATGCACAGGAACAAAGGCATCAACTCACTGTTTCAACTGGTGCACAAAGTTGTCCGGTTTCTCGAACAGGACGCTCGCCAGCATGTGCGCCTCATGGCGGAGGATGTGGTGGTACTGCACAAATCATCGCAGGGGTGAGCACCTAACAAGCATAACGTCGCCGGGGATAATGAGCAGATGCGAGGTCATATGGAGAAGAGGAGGACAGAACCCACTCTCGCAGTCGCACTGGGTAAAAAGCACCTTTGGAACAGGCGGCAGTGTTCCTTATAGTGCTCGGTGTAGTGCATGAGGCAGAGATCCCAGTCCCACCGCATGCTTTAAAGAGGAGGGGGGACGGGGTTGACGGGGTTACGGTATCGAGGCGAGCGGGACGAGTAGGAGATGGAGAATATGGTAGGATTACAAGGAAAGTCAGACAAACCAAAAGAGACACGGCGGGAACGGTGAATGAAGACATACAACTCGATGATCATCAGCAGTCTGGGGCTGTGGAAGGAGTGCGGCATCAGTGTCTTTTTGGCGCGTAGAGAGGTTAGATGGAGAGCAGGGATACAGGCGCTGAAATGGGGCGGGAAAGAAGGGCGGAATATAGATAAAACATCAAGTCGAAGTCGAACTCACCTTACACTCAAAAGGAAGAATAGACACAAAACTTGGAATAATTAGAAGAAATAGGAAAACATGATCCCGAAGAGCATGGTGGTCGAAGGAATTGCGCGGGAGCATAGTGGTGGTGGTTGGTAGGCCGAAGCAATCAGCGTGGGATCTACTTAGTAAGATGCTGAGTCTCAAATGACTTATGAAAAAAAAACTGTAAGTATACTTATTCCCCCACTCGCGATCACATTTCCTACACAAGCGTGACTTGCAATCATACCGCAGACTCACTTGCAGCACTTAGTTTGACTTTGGAAAAAAAAGTTTCATGTACTTAATTTTCAGTACTTGTATAGTACTGATTTTTAGTCCTCTATAAAATTGTTTTTTGAGGACTAAATTTCAGTACAAGTCGGTACTGTAATTTAGCTGTAGTGCAAGCGGAACTGAAATATAGCGCTTATTCTTTCTACAGTGGATGCCTATCAACAAGTATCAGGATGTCACAATATACTACTTACTATAGTACTAGTACCCGCGGACCCATGGTCTTTCGCAATCACTGCGTTTAATTGCGGTTTAAATCTCTGATTTTCACGCAACTAATCAACGTGAGTCTTACCAGCATGCGCTGACCATCTCATCTCGCCTTCGTGACGTCCGCGGTTGGCTATATAGGCATCAGCTCGTGCGTGGACAGCCCCACTGGCAGGGCTGTCAGGGGACACCCTGTTTTCCATTTCCAGTTCCGACTCCATTTCCGACTCCGCTTCCGGTTCCGATTCCATCTCCGCCTCCGCTCTCGGAAATGATTCCGCTTCTGGCAGAACTTCCACCAGGTCTGTTCGCCTTCCCAGTTCCACTCCAATTTCCGAGTTCTGCCCTCGGAACAGTGTCGGAAATCAAGCGACTCGCGTAATAGGTGACATCAAGGGTCGATCAAGGGTCAGGGAGGTGCAGGGTTGATGGCGGGTGCCAAGTGTTGTCCCTGGCTGCGCAGCGTAGTATAATACGGGCTCGCTGACATTGGGGGTCCTTAGACTTTTCTCTTTGGATTTCCCCTTGTCAGTTGTGTGGTAGTGTGATCTCCACAACTAGCCAGGGTTGCCCTTACAGCAGAAAAGTCTCTCCCATAGAGGACCGGCGGTCGTACTGCGTGTCGCAGCCGCCATAGGTGCGTTCGGAATCGGAGACAGCGACTCGGAGATCGCAACCTCTTCCGCACACACAGCATACGACAGCCCTTCTTCTTACGTCGAGCTCCCAACCCCGGAAATCCCGTCCCACATTTCTCCTTCTGACATGGATCCGGACGATCGTCTTCGGAATATGGAGGAGGAATTGACGCGGAACCGGATGAAGACCGACGCGATTGAAACAGCCTTACAAGCGATTTTGGCTAAGTTAGATATTCCACAAGGTGGTGGAAATGAAATGTTGGATGATCCGGATTTCGGAAAAGCGGAACTAGCGGAGGAGAGAAAGTCCGCGAAGTTAGCAAAGGTCAAACCCGCAACTCCGGCGGACTTTGACGGAGATCGGGAGAAGGGACGCGCATTCTTCAACACATGCAACATCTACTTCGCAATTGTCGGAGACCTCTTTCCGAACGACCAGGCTCGGATTCACTGGGCATTGTCCTTTTTCAAGTCGGACCGCGCATCCCGTTTTGCAAACAAGGTGATCCGACATGAAGCAAAGGGCAAGGGGAACTACTTCCGAGACTGGGACGCCTTCGAGAAAACATTTTCCGACCAGTTCTGCCCAAAAAATGAGCAGCTCACAGCCCTTACGAAGCTCGAGGGGACCAGCTGGTACCAGGCCAAGGATCCGGTCGATGACTATATCGATCGCTTCCAGGAGCTCATCGACCTTGCGGAGTATGATGACGACAAGACGATCGTCATCAAATTCCGACGAGGACTCGATCCGACACTCCAGAACCAAGTTGCGCTGCTTGGGGATGGAGCTCCGGACTTTGATGACCCGGAAGGGTGGTACCAAGCTGCACAGAGGGTGTCCCGGAACAGGGAAGCAAATGAGGCCTTCGTGGAGACGAGCCGGAATATGACGCGCAGTTCCACTCGTCCTACTCCACCTGTGCCAAAATCCGGAAGCGCATTCATTCCCATGCGGAAAGTATTTCCGACGCTTTCTCCGCCCGCTCCTATTAGGAACCATAGCCCTCCTCCCTCGAAGAGTGGCCCTGCCCCGATGGATGTTGACCGCATGCGCGGAAAAGGCCGCGGAACTATCACCTGCTTCCGATGTCAACAACCAGGCCACTATGCCCGCGAGTGCCCCCAAGCATTTGACATCCGGCTTATGACCACAGAGGAGAAACTCGAGCTCCTTCCAGAGTTCCTCGCACTTGCGGACATAAGCGGAGTGCCTACTGCGGAAGGAGTTTCCGAAAATGCGGAACATGGCGCATCGGAAGCGGAAGATGCGTCGGATTTTGTGACGCGCAGCTGGTGAGATGTGTGCCCCTGCTGCCTGTATATAACCGGTTTGCCTGTCTTGAAGTAGAGAATGAAAAGCCCCGACTCCCCTCACTTCATACAGACCCACCGGATAAAGTCACACAAAAGCCAAATCCGACACCCCGTCTATCCCGCATCCGCCCTTGGGAGAGACGCCTTCCGAAGCGCTATGTCGTTGCTGCCACCCCTGGCCCCAAGTCACTAGTCATTAAGGTAGAGATCCAGACGACAGATACGGCGGAAGTCAAATCCGGACCCGCCCTTGTCGATTGTGGGGCCACTGGTCAGTTTATGGACCGGGACTATGTGGAACGGAACCGACTGACGACGCGGAAGTTGCAACGTGCAATCCCGGTGTTCAATGTGGATGGAAGCCCCAATGAGGCAGGGTCCATCACGGAGATAGTGGACACAATTCTCCGCTACGATGGACACTCGGAACGCACTTCCTTCGCTGTCACCAGCCTGGGGAAGCAAGACATCATCCTTGGGTTTACCTGGCTTCAAGAGCACAACCCGGAGATCAATTGGCAGACTCGGAAGGTACTGATGAGTCGATGTCCAGCCAAGTGTCACATGTGCCGGTCGGAAGTGCGGAAGGAGCACCAGGAGCAGCGGAAGACCGAACGGCTCATACAGACATGTCGTTCCGGCCCCCATCCACTGCTTGCAGAAGAAGACTCGGAAGCGGAATTTGACCCGGATCCCCCTTCCAATTCCGATTCCGACGTCATCCGACTCGGCCTGGAAGACGCTCTGACGGAAGGGGAGCGCTTGCTGTACGTAAACCTTCCGCCGGAGGCGGAACACATCCGCGCCACCGGAAATATTTCGCAACGCCTTGCTGAAGCCTCTAAGAGGTATGATAGAGTGGAGGCGGAAATTCCGGAGTACCTGCGGGAGTTTGAGGACGTCTTCTCCAAGGAGTCGTTTGATGCCCTGCCTCCGCGGAAACTGTGGGACCATGCCATCGAGTTGGAGCCTGGGTCGAAGCCCACCAACTGCAAGGTCTACCCGCTGTCACCCAAGGAGCAGGTAGAGCTCGATGCATTCCTTGCGGAAAATCTCCGTACAGGGAGGATCCGCCCCTCCAAGTCACCCATGGCATCTCCGGTGTTCTTCATCAAGAAGAAGGACGGCTCGCTCAGACTTGTGCAGGATTACCGGGCCTTGAATGCGATCACGATCAAGAACCGGTACCCCATTCCGCTCATTTCCGAATTGATCACACAACTCCGCGGGGCGAAGTACTTCACCAAGCTGGATGTCCGCTGGGGCTTCAATAATGTCCGGATCCGGGAGGGAGATGAGTGGAAGGCCGCATTCCGCACCAACCGAGGACTCTTTGAGCCACAGGTCATGTTCTTTGGCCTCACCAACAGTCCTGCCACGTTCCAGACAATGATGAATGACATTTTCCGTGACATGATAGCAGAAGGGGTTGTCTGCGTCTACCTCGATGACATCCTCATCTTCACAAAAACAATGTCCGAACATCGGGAAGTCGTGCGGAGAGTGCTGGAACGACTCCGGGAGTACAACCTGTGTCTCAAGCCGGAAAAGTGCGAATTTGAGCGGACGCGGATAGAGTATCTTGGGGTGATCGTGTCGGAAGGAAAGGTGGAAATGGACCCCGTCAAGGTTTCCGGTGTGTCGGATTGGCCGGTGCCGCGGAACAAGAAGGAAGTCCAGTCCTTCATTGGGTTTGTCAATTTCTACCGGCGGTTCATCAAGGACTTCTCCTGCCACGCCCGTGCCCTCTTCGACCTCACCAAGAAGGAGGTTGGATGGCGGTGGGGAGAGCCGGAACGGGCCTCCTTTGACAAACTCAAAGAGCTGATCACTTCCGCCCCGGTCCTGATCTTTCCCGACGACTCTCGCCCTTACCGAGTGGAGGCGGATTCTTCCGACGCAGCTACCGGAGCGGTCTTGTCGCAACAGTCATCGGAAGAAGGTGGGGGGTGGCATCCGATTGCCTTCTTCTCTAAGAGTCTCAGTCCGGTCGAGCGGAACTACGAGATCCATGACAAGGAGATGCTGGCAATCATCCGAGCGCTGGAGGAGTGGCGACACTTCCTCGAGGGTGCTCTATGCCCTTTTGAGATCTGGACAGACCACAAGAACCTTGAGTATTTCCGCACGTCTAAGAAGTTGAACCGACGACAAGCACGGTGGTCCCTACACCTGTCCCGGTTTGACTTCATGCTCCACCACCGCCCCGGCCGCACCATGGGCAAGCCCGATGCCCTATCCCGCCGTGCGGATCATGGAAGCGGAAGCGGAGACAATGCGGATATGACACTGCTCCGCCCAAGTCTCTTTGCAATCCGCGCCCTAGAAGGAGTGACTGCAGTTGGGGCGGAAGCGGAAATGCTCCGGGACATCCGGAGACAGTATCGGAATGGAGAGAAGGAGGAGTCGGTGGTGAAGGCAGTGGAGGAACTTCGGAAAGGGCACTCACGGTCTGTACGGGCAGCGGAATGGTCGGAACGGGATGGGCTGCTCCACTTCAGAGGCAAGGTCTACGTTCCAGATGGGGCGGACCTCCGCCGCCGCATCGTGTCCCAGCACCATGACACACGGGTCGCTGGGCATGCTGGCAGGTGGAAGACGCTGGAGTTAGTGGCTCGGAATTACTGGTGGCCTCAGATGTCCCGCTACATTGGACAGTACGTGAAGACATGTGACCTTTGTCTCCGAACCAAAGCGCAACGACATCCACCCATCGGAGAACTTGTTCCGCTCCCGATTCCCGAATCCCGCTGGGACACCATCAGCGTCGACTTCATTGTTGAACTCCCAGAGTCTCATGGCTACGACGCGATCATGAACGTCGTGGATTCGGTAAGCAAGGTGTCCCACTTCATTCCGACGCACACGACGATCACAGCCCTCGGAGCGGCCCGCCTGTTCCTTGCCCATGTCTGGAAGTTGCATGGGCTCCCGAAGCAAGTTGTTTCCGACCGAGGTCCGCAGTTTGTCGCGGAACTGACTCGGGAGCTCTACCGCCTGCTCGGCATAAAGCTAGCTACCACCACGGCGTACCATCCGCAGGGTGACGGACAGACGGAACGGGTCAATCAGGAGTTGGAGCAATATCTCTGCCTCTTTGTCAATGAGAGGCAGGACGACTGGGATGAATTACTTCCGCTGGCGGAATTCCAATACAACAACCATGTCCATTCCGCCACACAACAGACTCCCTTCATGCTCGACTCCGGACGACACCCGCGGATGGGCTTCGAACCACGCCAGGCTGACTCCCGACTCGAGACGGTCAATGAGTTCCGAGACCGCATGGACTCCACCCTTTCGGAAGCCAAGTCGGCCCTTGCAAAGGCCAAGGATGACATGGCGAGGTACTACAACCAACGCCGGGTTCCTGCCCCAGAGTACCAAGTTGGAGACAAGGTGTATCTAGATGCAAGTGACATCCGCACCACACGCCCTTCACAGAAGCTTGCCCACCGCTACCTTGGGCCCTTCACAGTGACGCGGAGGGTTGGACGGAATGCATACCGCCTCCGACTTCCGATGTCCATGTCCCGCCTCCACCCCGTCTTCAACGTGGTGAAGTTACTCCCTATGCTTGAGAACCCAATTCCAGGTCGGAAGGCTCATCCGCCACCTCTGCCAGAGATTGTAGATGGGGAGGAGCACTATGTGGTGGAACGGATCCTGGACAGCCGGTTTGTGCGAGGACGACTCCAATTCCTCGTGAAATGGGAAGGGTATGGGTACGAAGAGAATTCGTGGGTCCCGGAGCAAGATGTTTCCGCCCCGGACAAGCTCGGGGAGTTCTATAGGACACATCCCGGTGCCCCTCGCCGGATCCGCTCGTTGGCATTTCAATCCCTCGTGTCCCGTGCTTCGAGGACGCAGCACGCTAGAGAGGGGGTGATGTCAGGGGACACCCTGTTTTCCATTTCCAGTTCCGACTCCATTTCCGACTCCGCTTCCGGTTCCGATTCCATCTCCGCCTCCGCTCTCGGAAATGATTCCGCTTCTGGCAGAACTTCCACCAGGTCTGTTCGCCTTCCCAGTTCCACTCCAATTTCCGAGTTCTGCCCTCGGAACAGTGTCGGAAATCAAGCGACTCGCGTAATAGGTGACATCAAGGGTCGATCAAGGGTCAGGGAGGTGCAGGGTTGATGGCGGGTGCCAAGTGTTGTCCCTGGCTGCGCAGCGTAGTATAATACGGGCTCGCTGACATTGGGGGTCCTTAGACTTTTCTCTTTGGATTTCCCCTTGTCAGGTGAGAATCCCCTCTCTTGTATGCTCTGTTCATTTATACAGACTTTGGATTTCCCCTTGTCAGTTGTGTGGTAGTGTGATCTCCACAACTAGCCAGGGTTGCCCTTACAAGGGCGGCCCATAGAGCGGCCCAAAATGTTAGTAATAAGTACTTGTCGCACCACCCCTGACTGTCTCCACTGTCATGCGCAGCACTGGGTTCGAAGGAAGAACTGATAGATTACTGTCTGCTCGGTGCGTAAGATAGAAGTCGTTTACATAAATGCGGCACATTTACATAAGCTCAGGACCATCCGGTGAGCTCAATAACACTCGAAGGCAGAATTTTTTTTGCCAAACTGCTTCCTAGAATCTCTTTGGGATATGCATAGCTACAACTTCTAGGAGAGACTTGGGAAATATCTATGTGACTGGAGGGGATATATGTTGTTCAAAGTGAGACACAAGAAAAATTCCAAATTATTTTTTTGATGTCCTAGAGTGATTCCATGCAATTTCAGTATTTGGGCCGCTAAAATGAATAATGTCATTTCATATCGCATTTCAGTCACTGACATCGCGCATCTGTTCTGTGCAATGGACAGACTGTCGAGAGTATTAGTAGCTCCTTTCACACTTGCTCAAATTCTATCAACCAAGTCTTGTTTAGAAGCTATGAGCCTGTAGATACTCAGAAAAATGTCCAAATGTTGATACCTCCATTGTATGTACCAGGCGGTCGTGATGCTTTCATAGCTGTTGGTGTGGCACGTGCACAGTGGCACAGACAACAATAATATATTTGAATGACCAGAAGTTTTTTTATTTTATTCTTGCTGTGGTAATCTAGGCAAGGCATAATAGTGTCTCCTGGAAGTTCAATTATGTCTCTCCAAACAGCTGCCTGTGGTTGAATATAACCCGGCCGTCTCAACATTAAGCCCCTTCTCCCTCCAAGCACTGAAAATTATGAACTGGGGCTCAATAGAAATCTCTTCATGAGCACATTATAGGAAAATTTGCCTGTTCATAATATGTTCAGAGTTCATGTAGTTATAAGTATCTTTTCTGGTATATTGTTCTTACTCCCATGTATACTACTTATTGCCACCTTACACAGAATTCATCCCCCCAGATTATTAGCATAGATTGGGTGCACATTAATTGAGAGCCACAGGGCCCGTACAGTCTATTTCTAATAATTCTACATTGATTTATTTTGTGAACCTATTTTTGGGGCCACAGACATCACCATACATCTGCCAGTGCTAGAACTCCTTCAGGCCTTCATTTCTGCTTAGGTTTCGAGGTCTTCTGAGTTCCTGTATGGTTTATTGCCACATTGTCACCTGAAGTATCCTGTGCATGCAATTTAGCATGCAGAAAACCACAGGCAGATGCCTTCCATCCCTCAGCAGTCTTCACAAGTCGAATCAATGGAATATGACCTGTAGCAAGCTTCTGTGTTTCAGATCCTTCATACATATGAGTTAGTGTAACTCCCACTATGAGAGGAAAATATACCTTAGGAACAACCCCATCTGTGAGATAATAGTGGATCTGCTACCGGTCATCAATAGCTATAAGATGTGATGTTGAAGAGAGGGAGTTATAAACCATGCACGCAGAGGGTGCACTCCAGCAAAGGACAATGGTGCTTTCACTGTTAGGATGTGCAGTCAATCAAGGTAGACAAAGCAAATCTATATGGCAGATTAGACACAGCTACAGACAAACAAGCCTTTGATTAGGATGATACAAGAGGGTACTCACCTTGGAAACACTTTGACAGCCTCCAGCTATGATAAGGCCTTGTTGCCTCCTGGCCAGATCTTGCTGCGGGGACCCCCATGATGTCATCAGAGAGAAACATATGGCCAGGGAAGGGATGGCTGAGAATTGAGGCCTGAGAATGAGCAGATTTGCCTACAAACATTTCTTGGTTGGATTGAAGGTTGACCCACCTTCTTTTGGTCACAATTAGAATACTGCAACACTGAGATCCACATTTTGAGAAATAACTAATTTACTCGCCAACCAGGTCACCTACCTAGGATCTGACAATTATCCTGAACCCTCCCACTGGAGGCATATAAAAAATTTCTGGTCTGAAAAACATTCAAAAAAACTGTAAAGATATCCCAAAATTTTTTAGTGTTTTTAATGTAAAAAATACTTAAACAAAATTTTATATTTTTGTTAGAATTTGTTGAGCAAGAAAATTGTAAAAAAGTTTAAAGTTTTTTCCAGGGTTTTTTATGTGTTTTTATAAGCTTCTTTGTGAAAACACAAAGAAACCCATAAAAAACCCTGCAAAAAAATTTGAATTTTTTTACAATCTTCTTGCTCAACAAATTCTAATAAAAACACAAAATTTTATTGTTTTTCTTTTTTTACATAAAAAACAGGTGGGAAATCTTTCTATGCCTGTGGTATCCTGGCTCTACAGATGATAACAAGCACGCATATATGGGATTTGATGCAGCGGCTGGGCAGCAGCTAAAAGTTGGGACAGAAATGTCATAGCGGCGTGACAGTAACTCATCCGCAGCATGACATAATTAGAGTTGCACAGGGACATAAATAGAATAGTGGCACAGACAAAAACATTTTACAAAAGGACAGAAAGCTGGTGGAGAGACGACACTAATGTGGAACAACAGGGACTGAAACTTGATGTGGACTCAACACAAAAGCAATGGAAGTAAAAACATTGCACTGCCACTCCAGGGCCCTTCCTACCCCTTCCTCCACTCCTCATAATAGTATATTTGAACAATCTGAGCCATTGACATGGGATGAAAATCTAAAAATAAAGCTTCTTGACTCCACAATCTCAAATCCGCAAGTCCAAACTGAAGGCTGTGGTCACAGCTGCAGATGATTCAGAGGATTAAGAGTACATGATGAGTACATACTTTCCATTATGTAATCATTATTAGCAATGCCGGAATATTCCAAGCTAATATTTATTGGTGACATAAACACTCAATTGCAAGCTGCCTGATGTACGAAGCTGAGAATCTCAAAATAACAACAAAGTTACAGAAATCGGGAAATTTATGTAACCATTCAAAATCACTTAGCTCAACTGAGACCAGTGTGTATACACAGCCTTCTACCTCCACTGATATCACTCTTGTAACAGAAATTGTTTGCGCAGTCAACTCTTCTACTTGAATTTTTCTCTCCGTGCTCGCTACAATGCTCAGGATTGCTGTGATTCTACTCTTCATTCCTGCTGCCACATGTTCAAGCAGTAAGTACACTACTTTACATAAGATCTTGCACAGCAAACTTATGTCTGCTGCCAGTAGAAAGAAATTACGTTCCATTGGCGGTACCTCTTCAAAATGGAACAATGGCGTTACAGGTGAACTGTTCACTCGCGGTGAAAGCTGAAATGAAAGTACGAACCAGCAATGAAGTGCCCTGCGACTCCGCTACTCCCGGACACATGTCTTGGAACTCGTGGCTGCTGTTTGAACCATGAAATCAAGAAGGCTGTGATTTCATTACTATGCGGGAGTTATTCAGAAGATGTGGCTTTGGCATTTTTTCAATATGATCTCAACGGTAACATCGTTGGCAGATGGCCACGGCGCAGAAGCACCTGACATGTAGCTGTACTAGTCCAAGTAGCCTTGTGCCATTTTGATGGCCACAGTGCTGACAACATGCAACTCCTGCTCACACCGAATGTCTCGGCTTCCCTGGACAGTATGAGTGGACTAGATGAACGTGTGTGAAACTCACTGATTTTACTTACTGTAGTGCCCTCTTGGTCTGCTTACTAAATAGTTCGGATCCTTTGCAGAGCTGAGACAACAGTAGGCCATATATCTTGCACTACAGGTGCTCGGCGGTCACATTGGATTTCCCATCCTGCTCCTTTTCTCTATCTTTTGCAAAACGGCAAAACGGGACCTTACATTTCTTAACTTTTGCTTCACGTGGATATTTTCCAGCATAACCTTCTCTGTCGGGTGAGTCAAATGCTTGCCACATTTCGGGTCTCATCTCTTCACTACGGGATACGGCAGACTATATCGTTTGGGACCAGCAAGTTCATTTTATGGAATCCTTCTCCCATTCATCCACTCCGACCAGGAGTGCTTGAACCAGGCAGCACTTGTCTCCGGGGCTCAGGCGATGACAGATACAGCCATGTGCGCATTGATTGTTCAGGTAGCCGTGTTCTTCTATCGTCATGAGTACACAATTCACACACACACAGCTTTGGTCTGATTTCAGAGCTGCTATTCGTGGGCCTCGTAGTCCCAGACAAATTCAATGGACGAGAGCTACAGTAGGTCTCCTTTGTTATCACCTGTCATTGGTATTTATGAGAGCTTTCTTCACTACAACAGCTTCTAGCAGCGCCTTACATAGCTCTACTGGTGTTCTTGTTGCCGGCTCTCGGCACTCGCGTTAACTTAGTCAGACCTTATTGCTTCTACGGCTAAGTCTCCTCTGATTTTGAATCTATTTTCAGTTTCAATCTGGAAGATTAAATGCCTCTCAGATGAGTTTTTATTGTATGTTATTTAATAATAACATCTTGTGAGCACTTTCCATGCCTTCATCTAGACTTTGCAAATCAACTATGACCTCCACAGCCTTATCTCCCTGTACACAGTATTGCTCGCCATCTTGATTGTCACTCTCATATTTGATGGTAAGTTGACCCTCACTGTGTTGCTGCCCTAATCTGTTTCAAAGCATTCATAGTCCACATTCTGTACCGCCGTTGGCGGTTTTTTAAGCGGACTGGAGTGAAGGCACCTGGAGTACCACCCTCTGTAGCCGTTCGTGTCGTCATCTTTTGCACATATCGCCTTGTGGTCGCTGTGTAAGTTCCCTTTCCCCATATGCTGTCTCTGTGTCCTGTGTCTGATCATTTGCATCCACTCGGCTACATACGGACTTGCCAACATGAAAGAGCCTATGTGGCAACTATGCTTAACGCTCAGGGAATCCATGTCCTCACTAGTGGCCCTGGTTTACTTACGATTTATGACTTTGAGGGGCAGAGCTTTGAAATCCTAAGTGCGTTGTGGCCCTCATCACGCTATAGCGACCGTTCTAATACTGTCATAGACACTTTCATCCCTGTGTGGGTAGACATGCTGCAAGGTGGAAGTGCGTTTTGGCCCTCATCGCGCTATAGCGACTGTACTAGTACTCACGAGCTCCAACTGTCATAGCCCCTCTTGTTGCATTTCTTATCTTTGGCACGAGCAAGGTGAGTGTTGTTATTGTTGTAATTCCGTAGCTGGAGCTGCGATTCAGGAATTTCTTGACGCCATGAGGTTTTGGAGATGGTTCAACCCTATTCTCGCTACTTCGATGTTCCATCGCAGAAGGTCTCCAGTCACACCAAGGGAATCCAATGCGTACGGAGAGGTTGTCGATCACGAGAATGTGGTCTCCGGCGGTAGCGCATTGGATATTACACAAGAAACAAAGAGTACGGATGAGTGTTTGCCCCTGTAGTTTTTCGTTTCAAGTTGCTTTGACAATTTGTCACAGTCATGACGTATTCTATCAGTTTAGCCTCATGTTGTATTCTGTGGTTCTTCCTTGTATACCTGTGTCACCGCACATATCTGCATGGACTTCAGTGGCAACTTTCGGGTTGCATTGTCATGGTTTTGTGACCTATGCATGTTCTGGCCCACCGTTAGGGTCCTAGAGGAAGCACCGAGCTTCTATTCAAGGTAGTTACTAGAGGGTGGATGAGTCAAAAGAGTAGCAGAGTGTGCAGATCCAACATGCAAATATATGCAAATATAGCATTGATAATAATCTACATACTGTTCATCATAGGTTGCCTGGCCTATGGTCCAGGATATGAGTGTTGGTGTCTGAGATGCTATTCTGTTTGGCAGAAGCATGCTCCCAGACCCAGTTGCCAGTGTTGTGCCCCCAATGAACTACTACTAGTCCTAAGCATTTTAGAAGTTGGATATCAGAGGAATAAGGTGTTGGAAGATAGATAGACAAGGGTTCAAGAATAAATCCAAGTCGAAGTCAGAAGTCAAGTCAGAATGAAGAGAACAGGAATTATGAGCAGTAGGAATGGATTTGAAACTAGCGCTAAAAATTCATCGAAAATTTGTTTGAGCTCAAACTTGTGAACCAGGACGAGTTAAGGTCTAATATTTTGTATGATATATATACAAACAGATAAATGTGAATCTATGTATAAATGAAGCTCTCGAATAAGCCCAATGGAAATGCCATTCTGCAGCATATATGTGCATCGGCTCTTCCTGGACAGCCACCGGCAGCCTGGGCTAGATACTTTAAACAATATATTGATGAAGTGGGATCCCCTCTCTACTCAATATCTCTTAGAATCATTCATGAAAGTTGTCTGCTTTGGTATAAAATTTGCTGCACTGCATGCTTGGTTTTGACTTATTATGTGTGCATGCTGCACAGGTAAAGCTCATTTATAAGGTTCTTCATACTACACATATATATATCGGCTGAATTTCTGATGAGAGGAACAATTATCAGCTCAGAAAGTGGGCCCAAAATCTCAAGCTCTTAGCAGCAGGCCCTGATGTGCTGTTCACATGTGATGTCAGCAACATCTCCACCTTCAAGTTCAGCGGGAGCGGCGGTGGTACACTGGTGTGCAATGGGAGGACCAACCGGGGCAAGGGTGCACTTGTCTGAGCGATGCCAGGTGTGTGTGGCATGTTGTGACGTCTGTGAGAGGAGGGGAAGGAAGGTGAGGCCACTGATGATGTAGCCTGTCAGGAGGGTGTAGAACTTGGACTTGTTGTGAAAACAGGTGTCATCAATCCCTACATTGTCATAGAACCATGAGTTCTTGATGAGCTTACGCAGAATGAATCCCTTTGTGGCAACGGTCTCATATGCCTTCGTGTGCTGCACTTTCTTGCCCTTGAACATGGGTGGCGTGTACCTGGGGATGTTCTTGACACAATGGATAGAGGCATAGTTGCCTGGTGTGCTTACTCTGGGAGATGTGGTACTGGAATGCAGGGTGAGGAGAGCAGCATTGAAGTCGTTGTCTGTCACAGAGGATTTACACTGTCGAGAGCGTGTGGCACATAGAGCTCAGTGTCTGCCACTGATCAGTGTTTTGTTCGCTATAGTAATGGCTGTGGAAGATAATAAGTCCAGACTCTCAGATCATATATGATGAACACTAGTGAACAGCTGAGCCAGCAAAGCCCTCTGAGTATGATGGTGATCATGTGAACAGTCACAACTGTCATGACCTGTCTATTTCTCTTACCCCACTGCCACTATGTTCCCCCTCGTCACTCCCTAGCATCTTCGCCAGAGTTCGCCGCACCCTCCGACCACTCCTCCTCTACGTCCACTCTACCCGCTGTTCGCCCCATTCTCCGAACCGCTATTCGCTGCTCACGCATTTCGCCGGCAGGCACGCCATCAAATACGATTGACACCATTTACCCGGCATGATGGTTCATCACTAACCCCATCATCTTCTTAATCCAACCCCTTTGGATGTTCATATGGCCAAAGTATGTTCGCAGGATGTCCCTTCCATAGGTCGTGCGGGATCAACCCAGCAGACGAAGAGTCCGTGCAGGGTAGCATGTATGCGGGTCCCAAGACATGGTTTTGGACACAAGTGTCTTCGCCACCTTTACTCTCTATCGTTTCATGTTCACACTCTTCCCTCACTCTATTGTATGTTTATTCCATCTACTTAGTATCATGACTGCGCACCCCTATCCAACCCTGACTCATGACGGCCTCTTTCCTATTCACTGATGCCTTACGAGCATTCGATATAAGTAGTTTACATTTGCATGTATATTCTCCAGTTCAATTATCATACATTGTCCATCTTGTGCAAACTTGACCTCACTGTGATCATCATTTTTGAGCCTTCTCCTGGAGATTTCTATCTTCGACCAGAAGAGGACTTAGGCATCACTGGTGAGTTCCCATACTTCACCGTCGTTACCTTAGCCTTCGAACTATTTTCTGTGCTGATGGCGAAGGGATTGTCACTACCCCTTCCGTGGCACCTTGCACGTTACATCGTCAAGTGTCACGGGCTATTTCGCTACGACTGTAGATAGGGCGAGCTCTGCTCGGGCAGCCCTCTTATCTTGTGAACATTTATTGGTTCACCTATTCGCCAAACAGCATACTTATTCGCACAAGTCATTCGGGCATTCGCTGTGTTCACTAATACATGATATTAACGCCTAAAAACCAATCTTGACAACAACTTCATCCAGTCATGCAGCCTTTACCTGGGTGTGTGTGCCAGTGATTTTGCAGATGAGCAGTTGCAGATCCTGTGGGTGATATCCTTCATGAAGACCAGGAGTTCCTGGATTAACCTTAAACACGGAGCACTCATTATGGTGCTTACAGAAATTTGGCATTGACAGCACATGACAAACATGAGAGTGACAGGCAAGGTCTGTGCAACATTGCCACTGTCTGATGACCTGAAACTGACTGATTCTTATGGAATTCCCTGTAGACAAACGACAGGCAATCTACCATTGGTTGTTGGCTCCTGATTATTGGCTGAAGCACTGGAATGCCCACATGGAGCAGGAAGGAAGTCACACTGTGTTCATGCTTCATCCTGACAACCTATATTACATCAGGGATAAATATGTCCAACAGTATGATCTCAACACAGGTTCGGTTGTAGCAGTACTCAGCATACAGAGGCTTGGCCATCAGTATGTTCAGCCACAAACGCTCAGTTTCAATTAATACAGCCAAACAATTGGTGATTGTCATGTCCAATGCGGAAAGTTGTATCTACGAGCTTGTCCCTCTTCCAAATGATGTTGATGGAGAGACTAGTGATGGGAAATGAGGCTCAGGATTGCGTGTCATCCTCTGTAAAGATGTCGATCTTAGGACCTTGTATCACAAGGGCACTGCAGAACTTGACCAATGAGTGGTATTCTGAATGCTACGTAGTGACAGGTAAGAGTAAGATGCGATGGGGACCGCTAGCCGGTTCCCACGCATAAACTATACAGTGGGTCCCTAAGGGGCCCACTGGGATTATGTAATAACTAATGTACATGTAGATACACAGGTTATTTACATCCTCATTGCTCACAACTGCAGTGCTTAACAAAGCAACTCAGGTGTGCACACCTTGTTGATTATGGTGACCTCTAGTGATATGTTTCTGGAATACATTCCAGATGATTGAGATGCGAGACCTGTCAAACTCGATCATGAAAACAGTCAAACCACCTCTGCAAACAAATGACATTTGCTATGGTGGTGCGGTGAGCCTTTTACTGAGCGTGCATACAGCAGTCCTGTTGTACAACATACAGCAGCAGAAAGTTCTTGCTGAGATCGCCACTCCTCTTTGAAGTATGTTATATGGAGTATAGATGGCATGCTTGTCCCATTGGTGAGCAAGCATCTCTTTTCTAGCTTTTTTGTCCTTCCTTCTCCAATCATCAATTTCCTGCTGCTCGGTCGCAGTGACATTGCCAGCATCTGCTGGTCTTGGTTCCGTCTCCCTGCCAATAGCCACGTCCCACAGATCCAAATCATCAAGTATCCACTCGAGTCGCCGGCACCACGCCGCCTAATTATCCCCGTTCAAGGGATCAATCTTGTACGTGTTATTGCTACTCGACATCGTTGATCGGTATTCAGTTGGTGGAGTATAGAGCGTGATTAGGGTAAGCTAGGTCTGTAGTCGTTTAGTTATGGCTGGGGCCCATAACCTGTGGAACGAAGGAGTAATAATAAACTTGTTATTCTATATTCTACTTGAGATCGTCTGCCTTTATATACAAAATACCATGTCCATTATATTATTAATATCTTCGAGCTGCTGTGCCGATGCGATGCCGGTGCACCAGCAACCTGGAGTCGAGAGCGTTCTCGACCTTCCGGCTAAGTGCATGCCGGCTCTGCCTTGGCCGTATCATTGTCCCGATTACTAACAGTGTCTGCATTGTAGTACTGTCTTCCTTGGCCTTTGCAAGGGTGGATTTGGCATCCAAGAGGGTCCAGTCCATGCAGTCTCAGAATTTTTTTACCTACTTGAGCCAGGATTCACATAGTGCATCTTGAAGACCATCTACAGGTGTTGTCCAGAGTCGGCAGGCCACTCTGAGGGCCATGATCATCATGTGTGTTGGAATAAAATGACACACCTTGCTTACTGAGAAAGCTTCTTCTGGAGTTTCTAGCACTGGTGGACGTAAGTGGAACACCCACTGAACTGTGGAAGAAATACAGATATCTATTGCTTGATATGACCATACATTTCAGAACTGACATGTAAGAGTACCCTAGTATCTGACATGTGAAGAAAAACATTTACCATACAATGTATACCATTACCACACTGTCTGATATGTAAGTTGATCATGAAACGAATTGATGAAAAACCTGTCATACTTCTCCAAACATGTGTACTCATCAAAGTCCAACTGCCCTACATCACCTTGGCGATACCGTGGAACAAGGGGGCATGGTTGTACAATCCATTCAATTGGAACTATCCCTCCTTGTTTCTCCCCATTCTTGTCTCGCAGCCTTTTTACCTCAAACATGTCAATATATTTAGATGGCTCTGGATGTGGCTTGGAGAACCATTCAACATATGCAAATAGTTTGGGTACTGGAAGTCCTCCAGGCAATTCCTTTTCCTTGCCTGTAACATCCTTTGAGGCTGCAAATATCAGCCTCACTTGTGCTATGCGAAGTCCTATAAAAATGCGTGTAAGAAATGATTGAAAATGTTTAAATAAATAAGGTATCTTTACCGGCCAATCCGACTTGTTCAGTTCCCTCCTCACCATGTGGATCAAGAAGCACAGTGTCAAAACAAGCTATATTACTCTTTGCAGTTTTGAGTCGGGTAAGAATTGCTCGTCTCTCCACAGTACCATCAGAAACTCCAACCACTGGTAAGGCAATGGATATTTGACTCCAGACTGCTATATTCTGCCAAATGTCTGGTAATGGTGTAGTTTGAAGCAACTGATTAAGGTGTTGAATTGTAATATCAAGCATTTTCTGCTTAAGCAGGAACGTAACAAGTTCTTTTACAAGCTGTGGGATTTGATACGTGGTAGCAATAGCATATATATCATTCCGTGGAAATGGAGGATGACGAGCAACTGCATGTGAAGATTTGTTATGAGACATCTGACCCTTTGCTTTGAGTCAATGGACAGTAATGTCTGACATAGATTGAACTCCCTCAATATCTCCCACTACATCTGGTTGTATGATAGCCTCATCATCATCATCATCATCTGCATCATGATTTTCAACTTGTAGGCCTATTATGTTTCCAGTCTCAATATTGTTGTCGGACCAGTCATTGTCAATCCAATGGAAATAAAGTGACCGCTGTTGAATCTTGTCCTGACGTGTTAACCAAAGGATCATTTGGGCAAGATATTCCTTCCGATTTGTATGTTCAAATGCCCACTTGACCATATCAATGTGATAACACTCTGATATCTGAGTGTTATAATTGTTTGTTGCACCAGCCCATCGTATATTATCAGCATAATGTTTTCGACTATGCTTTTTAGGTATTGCCCAATTATCCTCCCCTCTCTTGACTTGGCAGCCACCATCCCTGACAAAAGCTTCTCGATGGATATCATAGATTTGATCAAACTCTGAAAGACGCTGTAGGTCCCCTTCACTCAGGTGTTTCCATTGTGCAGTAAAAATGAAGCCCAGTTCAGCTCTGACTGCCTGGATGATATCGCTTTTAACAACTCCATAGATTACTGGGAGGAAGTTCCTTTCAAGATCTTTCCATTCTCTTCCTGACCACTGAGAAATCTTGGATATGCCTGAAGAAAAATGTCTGAATCCATGCTGCTTTGGGAGGCGACGGAATCGCTTGTCAATTTGATAATCCCCAACAATATTCCTACACCATTTGGCAGTGTGGTCATTGAAAGCCTTATGAAGTCCATGGAGCACATCATTGCACATAACTTGGCAAATATCAGTGTGTGGCAAGTCTTTCCAGAATGGATGCTCTACACCACTTAGTTGCACACTGATAGCTGCCATGATAAAGGTCCATGTATCTGCATCTGGACCAACAGTGTCACAGACACTTTGTCTCTTGCTTAGGATAGCATTCCCAGTACGAACATCACAGATTTCATGATTTCCCAAATCCTTGGTTTCAGCCAAGCATGTTATGCATGAGTTCTTTCCAGGGCATGCTATTCGATTTTGCTCCTCCTTATCTGCAAGATAGAGGACTAGAAAAATCAGAAACCAGTGGAGATCCCCCTTTGTATCTGGCATACGAATGGGCTTTTTGCCTGCATCCTTGAGGGTTTCTGTAATGATTGACATACACTGATGAAACAACCTTGCCTGTAATCGACCAGGCATCTTCTCATCCTTGGTTTTGTTTGGGAATTCAGTCTTTCCAATTTGCAAACAGGTATGAATCCAACTAGGATAAATGCACGTCGGCTTGGCTGGTTATGTATAGCAGATTGGATATGTCCACTTGAAGCATATACAGGATGCACCTTCCCATCTCCAGAGAAATTTGTAACATGGGTGGCATCTGATGCCAGAATAGCAGGCAAGATAGTTACACCTTCAGGTGCCTTGGACTGCAACTCATGCCAAGCATTTCCAGTATTGATGTCTCCATATACACGTGAAGCAGCACTGAGCTTTTTATCAGAGTACCATAGGACAGGCTCATAATTCATAAAGCCATCAAATGCAGGATTCTGTTCAAGGTATTTCAAGCATTCCACAATATCCCAATAGTAAAGAATTTGAGGCTCATTTGGTGCCTCAGGCAAGATAACCTCTTTGACATGCCAGGCAGGCCCAGCTTCAATATGATCATCAATTCGCTTCCACATTTCTTTAGCTGACTTGAATGAAGGTGGATTATCCTGCATCTGTAATTGAAAGAATGGCATAACAATGTTAGTTCTATACTTTTGTTGCCATGAGCAACAAATTACCCATTTCGTTTTTAGCAAGCTATCAATCTGACCATTTGAAATCCCTGAGGTTCCAAGCCACTCTACCAAGCTCCGTTCAGCTCGACTAGTAAATGGGTATTCAGGAATATCTGAATGTTCCCAGTTTCACCTGATATGCTCAAAGGCAGTTTCTCCCTTCCCATAAGTAGTAGAAGATGCATCGGCAAATGGCCTGACTTCAAAAATATCCATTCCAACATTTGTTGGCGGAACTATGTTTGTTGGAGGCACCCTATTTGAAGCAGAAGCAGTAGGCTCTGCTTCAGACAATTCTTGGGGAATGGCAATTTGTTCCATGATAATGTCCCCATCTATAGAACGAGTGGGAGAGAAAAAACGAGGTTGCTTGGACTGACCAGGTCTTTCAGGAGTTGTGGGCTCCCGGCTAAGCACAGATGAAGACTCTGCAGCCTGAAATGCAGGCTGAGTATAAGTGGGTTGAGAGCCTGATGATCTGGCTCCATATTTGGAATAGAGTGCTGAGGCATAAATACTAGCCTGTTCAGCTCTGTGTTTATCTCCACACTGCTTTGACTGTGCAAGATGGCCATTTAGACTGGCATAAAAGTAAGCACAGTGCTTGCACCGTTCAGTAGCTACCCCAGTTGCAAGCTTTGGGGGCATGAAGCTTGAGCCCTGTGGTGGTTAGTGGCAACGTTGAGTTGCAATTTGAGCTCCGCTCAAACCGTATGCCCTTCGCCCTACTCCAGTAGCGGTAGTGGCCGACTTACTACGATAATATAATAACCTTGCAAACATACTGTAATATTTTCCTTCGAGCTAGGTTATAACTACATCAAAGCATAGCAACAAATTCAAAGTATGATGAGGAGAATGGCTGCAAGTATAGAATCAGCGTCCGCATCGGTGGCGGTGGCCTTCCTGCTACTCCTGCCCCTGACACAGCTTGTCCCCATGGGGGATGTGGGCACCAAATGTGTGAGGGCGCCAATGAGGCGGTGCGTGAGCATGGTGGCGTGCGGGGTGGGGGGGGGGGTTGGTATGGGCAATATAGGTTAGCAGGCTGGAGGGCAACGGCCAATGTAGGTGAGTGGAGCGGTGTAGTGTTCATAACATCAGCGAAACACGCGTGCATGTAGGGACCTGGTGTCGATTGTGGTGATGACATGCGATGGCGACAGGAGAGAGAGACCAATCAGAAAAGCAAATATGTCAGTATTGTGCTAATGCCAAAGGGAGACAGTGGAACAACGTACATACTCAACATTGTTAGGAAGCCAGACTGTACAGTACCCATTGACCCACTCACCCTTCTCTGTCCCTCCAGTCACTTACCACTCCTTCCCCTCCATGAGCTTCCACCATCCAGCGAGTCAAACGAGTTCACCGAGGCGCGTACACGCGCACCGAGTCGAGTCGAGTCGAGCCGAGTCGAGGAGCCACGTGAGCCCACGCGATCTCACGGGCTCACAACGCCACACACACACCGCGGATCAACCGGACGATCGAGTTCTATGTTTCTCCCCCTTCCCCTTTCTCCTGTCTCGACCCTGTCCCATTTTGTGATCACACTATGTTGCTCCACAATATGTACACATAGGTAGTTCCATTTTCCCGATCTACCCCACGAACGCTCCACACCCATCTCCAACCCTCGGCCCACCACCTTCTGACCTTCCTCTTGCCCATGCCCCCTCAATCTCTCCATTAGTTACCTTAGATATGTTTGTATAAAAGACCGAGCGACGTTCCCAATTAAAAACACCGATTCTACTGGTCATTTTCCCCCGCGCTCGAGTTCTAAGCGCATTGAGGCCTTGCTGAAACACTCCGGGTCACTCCAGACCCTAATTCCCTAGCTACTCCTAGTAGCACACCTCTTAGTTACCAAGTATTCTTTAGAAACATAACTCAACACTTTGCCATCCCATGTAATGTTTTCATCAGGAGAATCGGCGATGGTGGGTGCTGGACTGGCAGGGTAAGATGGAGGGGTGATACTGGAGATAGCTGGTGAGGACGAAGTGGTGGACGGAGCAGGGGAGAGAGTTCGTTGCGAAGGCTGAGGCAAAGGATTGAGTCTGGCATGAACTGCTTTCAACTCGGTGGCAAGGTCGCCACGATGCTTCATGGGTACTGCGAGTGACGGGGGCCGACTGCTGGGCTTCAGTGGGAACCGATGGTCGAGCAGAAGGCTGGGGAGCCTAGCAGAAAAAGGTCAGATAATATCAATTAACTGTGCCGTACATACCTCAGACTGGTGGCTTGACTGCATAAAAATAACATAGGACTTGCCTGGAGTGTTTGCTGGATAAGACGGTGCTGCGACTAAAAAATAAAATCAATAACAGGCTTGACTGCATAAAAATAACATAGACTTGCTTGGATAAGAGGGCGCTGCAACTAAAAAATAAGATCAATAAGCTGCATAACTACATAAAAATAAAATAGGACTTGCCTCAGGGGTGTCATGACGCGTTTATTTCCCATACTCAGATGCTCTGTTCTCCCATTTCTCACTCCACCTCTGTGTTCGTTCCGATCGCCCTTGCCGTGTTCGGCAACCGATCTTCGCTGTTCGCACCATTTACCATAGCCATGCCATCAAAACACGATCGATGTCTTTGGACTGACTTGGCAGTCATCGCTGGGCCTATCACCTCCTCTGCTCAACCCTCTTTCGATGGTGTTCCTATGATCGGATTGTCATGACTTGTGTATTTCCTGCACCTTGTTATCCCCATTTCCCCTTTCACCACTCCTCCCCCGTGTTCACTCAGCTTCGCCCTCCACCTCGACCACTCCTCCCCTATGTCATCTCCATTCGCCCTTCCTTGCATTTCGCTGAACAGCCATTCGCTGCTCGCATCATTTGCCAGCAGGCACACCATCAAATCACGATCGACATCCCTACCCGGCATGATGGCTCGTCAGTAGCTCCATCAGCTTCTCAATCCAACCCCCTTTTGGTGTTCATATAAGCAGGGTGCGTTTGCGGGACGTTCTACCCGTAGGTCGTGTGGGATCAACCCAGTAGATGAAGAACTCGTGCAGGGCGGTGTATATGTGGGCCCCAAGACATGATTTCATACATAGGTGCCTTCGCCACCTTCACTCTCTGTCGTTTCATGTTCTCCCTCTTCTCTCACTCTATTGTATGTTTATTTCATCTATGTTGTATCACGACTGCGCACCCCTATCCAACCCTGACTTGTGACGGCCTCTTTCCTATTCGCTGATACCTTACGAGCATTCAATATAAGTAGTTTGCATTTCGCATGTATATTCCCCAGTTCAATTATCATAAGATAGAAGTCATCTTAAACTGGCACCCCTTATGTAAGCTGAGCACAGTCCAACGGCGAGCTCAATAACACTCGAAGGCAAACACTTTTCGCCAAATGGCTTCCTAGAGTCTCTTTGTGACATGTCTACCTACAATCCTAAGGAGAGACTTAGGATATATCTATATTTATTGAGGAGATATATAGCATCCAAAATGTGACATAGAAAAAATACCAAATTATTTTTCCAACGTCCTAGAATGATTTCCTGCAATTTCGGTTTTTGGACCGATGGAATTTGGCGGTCACGTGATGGTCATGTGACCTATTTGTCAGCCTTTCGAACCTTTGGACGACGCACGAAAAAAGCTTCAAACCGCTCTGGGGCCCTTGCTACACATTTCTACTGCTTAAATCGGGGTTTAGGTAGGTACAACCTTACACTAGGTGAGTTCCACTGCAGGCCGCTTGCTTAGTCATCACTTTGACCGCCCGGCAGGTTGTGCTTGACCCCGTTCACACATTCAGGCCTCAGGGGTCACGGCTGTCTAGATGATACCCCCTTGGTACAGATTCAAAGGTGTGTGAGAATTGTTTCCTATCAGCAAATTCTGACTCCTCAACAGGTATGCTAATAGGTTGGCCCGATTTATAGATGCCTACAAAAAAGGGTTGAATGGGGCACAAGCTGTCTGGGCAAACCATAAATACCATGCCCATCGTACTTTACCTCCAAACATTATGTCTGAGTTGGACAAGGAATTCATGTAATATGATTCAATGTCACTAATTATATTATAGAACATGTCATTGCACCAAGGTGCCTTCTGAAAGGGGGAAAAAAAAAAAAATTTCCCCGAGGCGAGGATTTGGCGCATCACGTGACCTAAGCGCTTTTTTTTTACTGTGTTCACTAATACACGATATTAACGCCTGAAAACCAATCTTGACAAGGGGGTGTTTGCTGGATAAGAGGGCGCTGCAACTAAAAAATAAGATCAATAAGCTGCATAACTACATAAAAATAAAATAGGACTTGCCTCAGGGGGTGTTTGCTGGTTAAGAGGGCACTGCAACTAAAAAATAAAATCAATAAATGGAATAACTACATAAAAATAACATGTGAACTTGCCTGGGGAATCCCTCCATGCCCACGATGCCCGCGGCCTGGCACCGCTGAGACCTGCGAGGCTCTACCAGATAAGTTCCGTGTGTTTGAACCACTACTAGTAGACTGAAGCTGCATTAGAGTAGGAGGAGAAATGATTAAGTGGGAAGATTAAAAAGATAAAAAGAGTGTGGTAGAAGTGCGCCAACGAACGAAGTGAAAGTAGAGGGCAAAGGGCAAGAGAATTTGAGCCGGAGTATCTTTTTAATCTTCCCACTTAATCATTCCTCCTCCTACTCTAATGCAGCTTCAGTCTACTAGTAGTGGTTCAAACACACGGAACTTATCTGGTAGAGCCTCGCAGGTCTCAGCGGTGCCAGGCCGCGGGCATCGTGGGCATGGAGGGATTCCCCAGGCAAGTTCACATGTTATTTTTATGTAGTTATTCCATTTATTGATTTTATTTTTTAGTTGCAGTGCCCTCTTAACCAGCAAACACCCCCTGAGGCAAGTCCTATTTTATTTTTATGTAGTTATGCAGCTTATTGATCTTATTTTTTAGTTGCAGCGCCCTCTTATCCAGCAAACACTCCAGGCAAGTCCATGTTATTTTTATGCAGTCAAGCCTGTTATTGATTTTATTTTTTTAGTCACAAACACCGAGCAATTACCGCTCTACCGTTCCTAATGACGCACTTGACACAGAAATCGACAATAATCTTCTAAACGGAATGGCCTTCGGTGACCTTGAAACCTTTTCGCTCGGCCATAATTTCCCCCTCTCCTCCAACCTCGATCCCGATATGTTCTCCAACCATCCAGGTTTTCCATTGGACGATAGCCAGCCCAGTAACTATGCTGGTGTGACAGGTAACACCAAGGCCGACCATATCGACATTACTGTCAATGACAGTCAATGCCCGCCTTCTGCTGGTGAGTCACAGATTACGGCGTGGCGTGCCGCTGTTAGCTCCAGCATCCAACACGAGCTCAAGGAACTCGCTGTCAGGCACCAGTCTGAGGAATGTACAGTGCAATTAATTTATATTATCTGACCTTTTTTCTGCTAGGCTCCCCAGCCTTCTGCTCGACCACCAGTTCCCACTGAAGCCCAGCAGTCGGCCCCTGTCACTTGCAGTAAACCCATGAAGCGTTGTGGCGACCTTGCCACCGAGTTGAAAGCGGTTCATGCCAGGCTCAATCCTTCACCTCAGCCTTCGCAATGAACTCTCTCCCCTGATCCGTCCACCACTTCGTCCTCACCAGCTATCTCCAGTATCACCCCTCCATCTTACCCTGCCAGTCCAGCACCCACCATCGCCAATTCTGCTGATGAAAACATTACATGGGATGGCAAAACGTTGAGTTAGGCCCCTCCTCCCATGAGGAGTCAACTTGTAGCAGGCGATGCGATCTTCAAGTCCAACCTAGTCCTCGAGCACATGTTTCCGGAGGTAGCTGGTATCACAACACAATGGACAGCCGACGCATGGTCCCGCGCACAGGAGATCTGCAACACCGCGATGACTATACCAGCTAATGAGCATGTTCGGCAATATGTAAGTCATATGTCTTATCTCTTACTTTTTATCTACTGATTTTTGTCATCTCACATGCAGTTTATCAGAAATGGGCGCAGCTGGCAGTGCCCATGTGCGAAAGATTGGCCTCCAAATCATCCCTTCATTTCACCTTGAACAATACGCAAGCCTACAGCTCAGGAAGACCATCGCTGCGAACCTGGCAAAGAATGGCAACTTTCTCTACGGACAGGTTGGATTCTGCGCAGAGGGTGAGATAGTAACAGGGCAAACGGGGGTAAGCCTCCATCTTCACGCTATGTTATCCGCTCAATATTACCTTCCTAGAAACCGGCCAGGACTGGTCAGTTCAATCACCCCTCTTTAGAGACGGCCGTCCTCCACATCGTGTTCACTGGAACAACATCGCTTGCTGCGGGTTCACCTCGTTTGTTCTGTCCTGTACCCCTTCTGGTCATTGGTTTTGCTTGTGTGGTGGTAAGTTGTTTATTTTATCTATATTTCGTGACTGAAGTTCAACTGCGATAGATACATTATTCCCTCGACGTAGAAGTTGCAACCTTGGATCCTTCCAATCGCAAGGCACCAACACTTGAAGCGAAGGCGTATGGATCGCATTACACCACATATATGGATTCCCTTCGTGCATTCTCATTGAGTCATCCGGATGACTGCATCGCATTGCAGAAACATTTGTGGGATAAGGGTCGGTAAGTCCATATACTATCTTGCTATTTCAACATGACTACTGACTCACAGTGACACTTTAGTGTAGCAGCAGGCATACCACTTAACGCCGTTGACAACTATGTTTCCTTTGACAATGAAGAAAGTTTGGAAGACTTCGTGCGCACCATGGCGGCTGCATATGACAGCTACTAGCTCTACTACTAGTACATGATCTTGAATTAATCGTTGGTAGTATAAGCCAGTAGGGTATTCCGATACTGCTAGTACTACTAGTACTAGCAATAATAACGATATCTTGGTCAAATGTTCACTTGAATTATTTAGAGTGATATTATTATTAAGATTCCTATTCCTTAGTATGCTGTCTATACGATATATACGCTATGTACACTGTAGTAATAATTTACAAGGTTTGGCATCTATGTATGGTATATACCGTATATACCATATATACGGTATATACGGTATGTACAATATAGCAATCCCAGATCAGCTATACTGTACATATGATAGGGGGTGTCTGCAGTGTCTCAGACCAGGGCTCATGTAGCCGTGGTATCAGACATATATATCGTATGTACGGTATATACATGCCGTTCGGTTTTCCTGATGTCGTGTCTGTGGGCGATGATATCGAAGGCCACGAAACGACTCATGGGATGCAGAACCCAAAGTTTCCTGTAGGTTTTGGAGCTGCGTTATCAGTCCATCACGATCGGTGATGATGTCCAACAGCGAAAAAGAGCATGGAGGTCTGAAATGGAGAAAATCCTGGGATGAAGCTAACAAGTGGTGACAATGGATGGGAAGGTGGTATTTTCGGACGACTTGGAGATGCAATGTGAATAAATGTCAATTCGTCGGTATGCTAGTTCGTGAGGCTGAAGGCCATGTGAATGTACCTGGCGACCCAAACACAAGGAACTCCAGTAACCCACTGTTGAGCGATGCTTTTAAAACAATCACTCAACACGTTGACCAATGCAACATTTACCTAGAATCGCAGGAATATCAACGGTTACAACGGCAGTGTAGCGGCATACGGGATGGAAAAGCTGTCTGGGGAGAGGCAGGGGCGGCGACGGTTGCTATCAAAATCTTTGTCGGCTCAGTCACCCTCAGACTGAAAGGTAAGCAAGAGCCTTGAGCACAAAATAGCATTACGTCGGAC
Source organism: Gautieria morchelliformis (assembly GCA_015179125.1). NCBI lineage: Eukaryota > Fungi > Basidiomycota > Agaricomycetes > Gomphales > Gomphaceae > Gautieria > Gautieria morchelliformis. Next base: position 210,730 of record WHVA01000060.1, on the reverse strand, counting down.
AAGAATCAAAGTTCTTAAATCAGGCAAGGTTTGGTGTACATCTGTCAGCCTCCGACAAGATTTTCATGAGCTGTAAGTATGCCATGGGACAGTAGAGCAGGCAGCTCAATCAGGGATGCTTCTTGACAAGTTTATGCAAGGTAATGAGTTGCGACCCGTCCACTCCACTCCGAGCATTGGGTAGATTGACAAGAACGCGCGTGGTTCCGGGAGAGGGGGTCAAGGAGTCGCAGCCACACTCTTGACCCTCCTCTCCCAGGGTCAACGTCAAGGACATCTGAAGGTGTGACCAGCAAAGGTACTCAGAGTGCACGGGAGGCACAATGACGTCACTGTGGATAGCGAATCCATTGAAACCTAGTGGGTTTACCCACGGGGTTTCTGTTTTCAGTGGGTACATCATTGAAACAGCCCCCATTGAAACAAACCAATGAAATTATTCAAGTGGTTGGACCAGTAGAATTTTCAGTGGCTTTGTCACTTAGTTTCCATGCCATAGGAACTACATATTCAATGTAATTATCATGAGAATTTCAGTGCTCGAAGGCCTGGATTGCCGTTGTTCGCACACTTAAAAATTTTCAAGATAGCTCATGGAGCACTCAGTGAAATCCAGTGAATTAATATATATATTTCTGGGCAAATATACTGAAGTTTCCATATATGTATCAATGAATTTCCATGCTTGAGGTGCCGGAATGCTACTGCGGCCCCAAGTGACAACTGCTTTTGAGATACAGCACTAAGTATACACTGTAGAAAGAATAAGCGCTATATTTCAGTTCCACTTGCACTACAGCTAAATTACAGTACCGACTTGTACTGAAATTTAGGTACAGGAAAAATTGCAAAGTCCAAACGACGAATGTGATTTTTTTTTATCTAATCATGATCAATCTCCAGAAGTCAACTAAGTACTAGTGCAAGTGTCTGGGGTATGATCGCGAGTTGCGCTAATACCTAGTAGGCAAGATAATCGATTTCCGGCGGAAGGCAAAAGGCGCCGGACAAGGTGGAGTACAACCTGGCTGACTAATGCAAGAACGAATGTATGCGCGCTCTTCATTCTTAGCTCTCGCCATCGCCACCACGGTCAGCCCCTCAACTCGCCTCGTTGTTGCACGTAGTATTCTTCTCCCACTCTCCTCCTTACACCCATGTCCTGGTTGGGCAGAGTCTTGAACTCAGCCTGATCACACACGCGAGATTGATCCCTCCTGCACGGTTACCGGATCGCCTGCACGCTCAGCCGCAACCTGAGTGATCCCAGGTTCTCCACCACTGCACCAGGTAGCTGTCCCAGCTGTTCTTCGTGGCGGAAGCTGTCGCACGATTTGATATAGAGACCGATTGAGGCTTTGAAAAGGAAGATGGTGAGTTGGGCGTTCGCTCGACCCATCCCCTGTGTACAACATGTACATCAACAATCCCTCCTCCAATATTTCTGACAAGCATGTCAATGAGGTAAGATAGAAGTCATCTTAAACTGGCACCCCTTACATAAGCTGAGCACAGTCCAACGGCGAGCTCAATAACACTCGAAGGCAAACACTTTTTGCCAAATGGCTTCCTAGAGTCTCTTTGGGACATGTCTACCTACAATCCTTAGGAGAGACTTAGGATATATCTATATTTATTGAGGAGATATATAGCATCCAAAATGTGACATAGAAAAAATACCAAATTATTTTTCTGATGTCCTAGAATGATTTCCTGCAATTTCGGTTTTTGGACCGATGGAATTTGGCGGTCACGTGATAGGTCACGTGACCTATTTGTCAGCCTTTCGAACCTTTGGACGACGCACGGAAAAAGCTTCAAACCACTCTGGGGCCTTGCTACACATTTCTACTGCTTAAATCAGGGTTTAGGTAGGTACAACCTTACACTAGGTGAGTTCCACTGCAGGCCGCTTGCTTAGTCGTCACTTTGACCGCCCGGCAGGTTGTGCTTGACCCCATTCACACATTCAGGCCTCAGGGATTGCGGCTGTCTAGATGATGTCCCCTTTGTACAGATTCAGAGGTGTGTGAGAATTGTTTCCTATCAGCAGATTCTAACTCCTCAACAGGGATGCTAATAGGTTGGCCTGATTTATAGATGCCTACAAAAAAGGGTTGAATGGGGCACAAGCTGTCTGGGAAAACCGTAAATACCATGCCCATCATACTTTACCTCCAAACATTATGTCTGAGTTGGACAAGGAATTCATGTAATATAATTCAATGTCACTAATTATATTATAGAACATGTCATTGCACCAAGGTGCCTTCTGAAAGGGGAAAAAAAAAAAAAAAAATCCCCAAGGCAAGGATTTGGCGCATCACGTGACCTAAGCGCCCGCTTACATAAAGGTGCCAGTTTAAGATGACTTCTATCTTACGTTAGTATTTTGAGAACTAACAGAACCGGTCAGCACCTTTCTGTGAAAGCCTATCGCGGCGGCGGGACGTCTCGCCATCCATCCATCCGCCGGCATGACCCACACAGAGACACAAGCACAACCCTGGAGACGCAGATGGTACGTCCCATTGCCCAGTCCCTCATGTCTCTTACCGAACGCCACTCGCTGCTCCCTAGACTCGACCCTTCCACCCCTCACGTCCCGCACCGCTCTCCTACCCCACACCGCTCTCCTACCCCGCAGCGGGCCCTTCCCGCCCTTGCCCACCGGCCACAACGAGCTCATGAAGTTCTTCCCAGCCTCCCCGAGCAGCAGCTCCTGCCCGCACAACACGCATGCCTACCGCAACGCGGGTGGCTTCCCCGTGGAGGACGCGTGCTGCCCGTGCGAGGCATGCGCGTGGAGCGAGCTCGAGACGAATAGGCGCGAGTACGTGGCACGGGACTTCGGCGTGGTTCGGCGTGCAGGAACACGCGTTTTTTGGGGGCGAGGTTGGAGATGGGGGCATGCGCAATGACACCACACTCAAGGGCAGGCACAGGACAACACCGACCCCTGCAGATGGCAGGAGTACTTCATGACGGCGCCCGTGCGGGAGTTCAATGGTGTGGCCGAGCGTGAGTTTCATGTCGGCGTGGAGCGTGTGCGCACCATTGGCATGGCAGGGCCTAGGGACGAGCCCCCCGTGCAGTGGGGCAGTGGGCTGAGGCTGGTGCTGGGGCCTGGGCTGGAGGGCTGGATAGCGCAGCCGACGTTGATGCGTCACTGCGCCTCTCACCTGGGGTCCGCGTGCCTTGTCGCCCCCCTGGTCGCTGCGGTGGACCACAGCTATGCTGGTGCACGGCACATCCCCGCACCCCCGCACACACATGCCGCCGCCGCCCTCAACAACTACAGGCGCACCCGCAGCACCACACGCCCCGCAAACCCCCTTACCCGCGCCTACCACCGCCGCCACTGTAGAAAGATTAAGAGTTTGTTGGCGATGAGCTTAGGTAGCGATATAATTCAGACTTCGAATAGAAGTCGAATCGAGTAGAAGATAGAGGGGTCGAGTATACACCGTATGTGTGTATCTCGAACAGCAGTTACACAATATATGCGTAGTGAGGTGTTCAATAACTTCCAAGATAAGTGAGTACTGATTGACTAGAGACTGTATACACACGTTGAACTATTTAACTAGCTACAAGGTGTGCTGCGGCGCGAAGAGTGGATGGGGGAACGTATGGGCCGACTAGGGTGTCTGGACTCGGAAGTACGGTGGTCCGGAGGCAGCGGTAGCTAGGGGATTGATCTATCGAATGGGAAGTGGTGTAGGTAGTCATAAGCATCAGAAATATGGGTTGTGAATTAGTGAGGAAGGTAACATGGAAGATATGTAAACATGTGGCTCAACGACTAGTTTCTCCGTGGATCAGTGTCCCTCGGGCTCGGGCTGCGACTTAGGTTGAGTGGATCCGCAGGTATTGGGTCAGGGTCTAATGATTAGAGTGATAGGAATGGTATGATGTGTCGTGCGGACGTGTGTGGGCTCGGGTAGACGTGGGTGGTGCGAGTGAAGGTGTGTATGGACAGCGGGATGGTGTATATGTGGCGGTTTGTGATGGCAGTGACAACTTATGTATATTTTTATGACAGCCACCCCCGCACCCTTGCCCTTATCCACCCCCTCCCAGAGCCCCCCAAAGCCCCCCGCCGACCCGTAAATAAATACACGAAATGGGTCTTCGTGATCCCACCCACACGCCCCCTAGGAACGGGAACAGGAACGGACCTGCGGTGGCGCCCAATGCATAGCCCACCCCACTCGCTCATGCTCCCCCCGCACTCGTGCACACAGCACATGCATGCCTACCCGCTCGCGGGGTTGCCGCCTCCCCACCACCCCCAACACACATGAACCGAACCACAGCTCGAACAAGCTCCTCTCCATCGCGGTGTCTGCACCAAGGCCTGTCACCGTCACGGGTCCTGGTGTGGGGGTGATGAGTCTGGTGCCCATGCGGTGGCATTAGGCGCATTTATTAGGCTTGGGTGCATGGGATGGGGGTATGAGGTATGAGGTATGTGCAAAGCAAGAGCAACGGGAGCGTTATCATGATGTGATGTGGGGTACATGCCCCGGGTGGCTGCGGATGTGAGTGTCATGACCTGTCTATTTCTCTTACCCCACTGCCTCTATGTTCCCCCTCGTCACTCCCTAGCATCTTCACCAGAGTTCGCGGCACCCTCCGACCACTCCTCCTCTACATCCACTCTACCCACTGTTCGCCCCATTCTCCGAACCACTATTCGCTGCTCGCGCATTTTGCCAGCAGGCACGCCATCAAATACGATCGGTACCATTTACCCGGCATGATGGTTCATCACTAACCCCATCATCTTCTTAATCCAACCCCTTTGGATGTTCATATGGCCAAAGTATGTTCGCAGGACGTCCCTTCCATAGGTCGTGCGGGATCAACCCAGCAGACGAAGAGTCCGTGCAGGGTAGCATGTATGCGGGTCCCAAGACATGGTTTTGGACATAAGTGGCTTCGCCACCTTTACTCTCCGTCGTTTCATGTTCGCACTCTTCCCTCACTCTATTGTATGTTTATTCCATCTACTTAGTATCATGACTGCGCACCCCTATCCAACCCTGACTCACAACGGCCTCTTTCCTATTCGCTGACGCCTTACGAGCATTCGATATAAGTAGTTCACATTCACATGTATATTCTCCAGTTCAATTATCATACGTCATCCATCTTGTGCAAACTTGACCTCGCTGTGATCATCGTTTTTTGAGCCTTCTCCTGGAGATTTCTATCTTCGACCAGAAGAGGACTTAGGCATCACTGGTGAGTTCTCATACTTCATCTTCATTACCTTAGCCTTCGAACTATTTTCTGTGCTGACGGCGAAGGGCTCCGAAGGAGCACCTTCACCGGCGAAGGGATTGTTGCTACTTAGACAACCCTTCCATGACACCTTGCACATTACATCGTCAAGTGCCACGGGCTATTTCACTACAACTGTAGATAGGGCGAGCTCCACTCGGGCAGCCCTCTTATCTTGTGAACATTTATTGGTTCACCTATTCGCCAAACGGCATACTTATTTGCACAAGTCATTTGGGCATTCGCTGTGTTCACTAATACACGATATTAACGCCTAAAAACCAATCTTGACAGTGAGGCTCAACCTCGAGGAGCGCACACTGCACCTGGTGGTCGAGGAGACATTTGAGGAGATCAGGCAGTGGTGGATGCCGTGGGCAGCGAACAGGCACGCCATACGTGTGGGCGAGCTTATCCTGATTGTGGACTCGGACACGTTGTGCCAGAGGATTGGATGCGGCGTGGGAGCTGGCAGAATCCCCCAAGGTAGCGATCATTGAGCATGAGTCAGGTGTGTCAGTGATTTTTACCTTAGGTTTCATTGCTATTCTGCCACTCCACTGAAGCACCCTGGTATGGGTTTCATGGATTGAAAAGCGGTATTTCAGTGATTTTCACCTTATGTTTCATCTGTATTTTCCCTTGTATATATTGATTTATGACTTGAAATAATGGGGCATTCAGTTGCTGCATCTCTGAAATGTGGTGATAGAACCACGGGGTCGTAAGTGACTATTTCATGGGAACCCAGTGGTCGTCAAATCGAAATGCCTGGTTCAATCCATTGGTCTTCCATTGTAGGATCCCTGAATACACATGAGTCAACCCCTGAAACCAACTCATTGAAACGAAACTTTTTCCACTGAAACCGATTCATTGAATTTTCAACGGGTTCTATTGGTATTTACACTAGCTATAATGGTTTATATACTGAATCCTCAGTGGGTCCACCCAATAGGATTCATTGGGTTGACTACCCACAGTGACGTTCCCGCCCGTAGTGATTAATCACTACGGGTGGGAATGCTAGTTCAACTGCGGACAGGTCACGTCCCACTCCACAAACATCTATACAAGATGGGAAAGTTCGACTCCCCCACCTGCAGAGTGTGCTTCAGTAGCGACGAGACAGTGTACCATTACTTCCTCCAGTGCCTGGAGTACAAAGTGCAAAGACGACACTTGGAGCAGAAGCTCAAAAGAGACGCTATGTCGATATGCACCCTCCTCTCCAGCACAAAAGCCACGAAGCTGCTTTTCCAGTACATCAATGCTACAGGGAGATTCAGAGCAACATTCAGGGATGTAGCAATATTGGAGTGAGATGGTCGGAAGTGAGACATCGAGGGAAGGAACACACACACCCTGCTTCACACAAGCACAGACCAGCTCAAGGTTTCACTGTAAGGGCAACCCTAGCTGGCTGTGGAGGTCACACTACCACACAGCTGACAAGGGGAAATCCAAAGTATGTATAAATGGACAGAGTATACAAGAGAGGGGATTCTCACCTGACAAGGGGAAATCCAAAGAGAAAAGTCTAAGGACCCCTGATGTCAGCAAGCCTGTCTTATACTATGCTAGTCCACAGCCAGGGACAACACTCAGCACTCAACATCAACCCTGCATCCCCCTGACCTCCCTGACCCCTGATTGACCCTTGATGCCACATACTACATAGGGCTCGGCACCATACCATATACGGTTGCGGCCATATGTCGTACGGCCAACTTACGGTTGCCTCTGTACCGTATCTGTACCGTATCCTGGGTCACCAAACTGCTCGACGGTATGGGTATGGCCGTATTATGGGCATACGGGCTTTACGGGATGTGTGTGACACTTAAAATGTATTACAGCCATGGTAAATATCTAGGTATATGCTCCTTATTCATCCAGCTTCACCCATGCCAAATTGAGGGATTGTTTGATGATCATCAGCGTACAGATAGTCCGTGCAAGTTCAGACTTGCGCGCCGCAAGGACATTGTATCCCGTCCACCGACCAGAGAAGATCCACTCCACTGCAATGGCAGAACCTGGACATGCAGCATATGAGTCAAAGAGCTGGTACAGTAAATAAATAAAAAAGACCTACCAGGTATTGTCATGATATCGCATGCGAGCTCGCTTCGATGGGCCATGGGGTACGCATCTTATACCTCGCAGTGAAATTAAATTTTGTTGCTGATCAAGAACTACCACTCCGTGTGTTGGATGATAGCGTGTACTTTCTGAATCATGGACCCTGAGGGGTCAATGCCGAAGACATGACCAAAGGATGTTAGTTCAGCTGTGCCTCACCTTCATGGAAGCGCATATTAGCATGTACATAGTGGGGTCATATACGATTCATATACAGTTCGCATGGACTTTTCAACCCTGCATATAGAGTGAGATAATCGCTGGACTGAGAATATTTACCTGTGCCACACTCAAGGTCTACGGCAAGCTCCATTGGGCATGTTTGCTTCACCGATGATACGTGTACACAAATTTGTACACACACCATGCACCGTCCCCGCACACGGCACTAGAGCATCCGTGCCCGGGGGAGGATATCAATGACCATGAGGTGCGTGTCCACGTGCAGAGGTATTCTAGGGGCAGTGTGAAGGTGGTCAGGCTGGGGAGTGTGAACGTGAGCACAGAGAGGGTGCGCAGGCGCCAGGGCCCAGGGGTGTGGAGAGGAACGGCAGGAGGTGCACGCAGTAGTTGGCAAAGTGTATGGTTGGAAGTATTGGGTAGCACAAACTGAGTATAAGAGTTATATAAACTATACGATGGTCTCAGTATATGCTCGATGCAAGATACTAGGTAGATTACCTATACGATGGTCTATGTAGGAGCATATAAGTAAGTATGAATAAATGGAGAATGAGAACGGGTGTCTTACCTCAGTATATGCTCGATGCAAGATACTGAGGAAGACAGGATTTCTAGCTATCTACTTTATAGTCTAGAAGAACAATAGTAGAATAAAAACAATAGTGACTGCGGACAAAACTATCTATAGCGATTTAAACAATGGGACCTGAGACAACAATGGCATACCATGTGATTTGTCACATGGTGTGACTCGGGGTGACGCGGTTTGCTCTTAGCTTACGCGTCCACTGCATCCACTCCTACACTGAGTGTACGGGGACTTATGCAATGTTTGAAGCATAGTTACCTTCCATAACTGCGCCACCCGTACACTGCGTACATACGGCCGGCCGTATTCATACAGCGTCATACGGGGGTCATTCCCGCCGTCACCATCATACGGTCAGATATGATCCAATGAGCAACGGTATGGGTACGGCACCATAAGTACGGTTAGTACGGGTACAGTGCCGAGCCCTAATACTACGCGAGTCGCTTGACTTCCAACACTGTTCTGAGAGTGGAAGTCAGAAATTGGAGTGGGATTGGCAAGGCAAACAGAACTGGTGGAAGTTCTCCCAGGAGCGGAATCATTTCTGAAAGCAGAGTCAGAGATGGAACCGGAACCAGAACTGGATTCGGAAATGGAGTCGGAACTTAGGGTACTGTCGGAACTGGAAAACAGGGTGTCCCCTGACACATTCACCCACTGAGCACATGTAGAGATAGAGAGGATAAGGATGGTTAGATTACAAGGGGCAAGACAGAACCATGTATGCATCGTCTTCCAAAAGACAAAATGGATAAAAAATAAAAATAAAAATAAAAATAAAAAAAAGGAGAGGGGAGGCAATGGGCTAGAATGATACAGGAGGTGTGGGGCTGGGATACATAATAGAGAGAAGACACACATGGTTCTCAAAATCACCCATACACATCTAAAACTTTTTGTTCCATGGATGTACTGAGCATTTTGGAAAACATTCCAAATTGAATAGGGTCGCCAGATTAGTTGACTTTGATTGTCCGCAACTGTAGTGCCCACGGAACTAAGATAGAAGTCATCTTAAACTGGCACCCCTTACATAAGCTGAGCACAGTCCAACGGCGAGCTCAATAACACTCGAAGGCAAACACTTTTTGCCAAATGGCTTCCTAGAGTCTCTTTGGGACATGTCTACCTACAATCCTTAGGAGAGACTTAGGATATATCTATATTTATTGAGGAGATATATAGCATCCAAAATGTGACATAGAAAAAATACCAAATTATTTTTCTGATGTCCTAGAATGATTTCCTGCAATTTCGGTTTTTGGACCGATGGAATTTGGCGGTCACGTGATAGGTCACGTGACCTATTTGTCAGCCTTTCGAACCTTTGGACGACGCACGGAAAAAGCTTCAAACCACTCTGGGGCCTTGCTACACATTTCTACTGCTTAAATCAGGGTTTAGGTAGGTACAACCTTACACTAGGTGAGTTCCACTGCAGGCCGCTTGCTTAGTCGTCACTTTGACCGCCCGGCAGGTTGTGCTTGACCCCATTCACACATTCAGGCCTCAGGGATTGCGGCTGTCTAGATGATGTCCCCTTTGTACAGATTCAGAGGTGTGTGAGAATTGTTTCCTATCAGCAGATTCTAACTCCTCAACAGGGATGCTAATAGGTTGGCCTGATTTATAGATGCCTACAAAAAAGGGTTGAATGGGGCACAAGCTGTCTGGGAAAACCGTAAATACCATGCCCATCATACTTTACCTCCAAACATTATGTCTGAGTTGGACAAGGAATTCATGTAATATAATTCAATGTCACTAATTATATTATAGAACATGTCATTGCACCAAGGTGCCTTCTGAAAGGGGAAAAAAAAAAAAAAAAATCCCCAAGGCAAGGATTTGGCGCATCACGTGACCTAAGCGCCCGCTTACATAAAGGTGCCAGTTTAAGATGACTTCTATCTTACCTCAGTCTGGGCTAGTGGGAGTGGCAACTTACATAAATATGTGTGTGATCTGCCTAAGCATCCACAGTCAACTCGGTGCACTCACATACTTAAGTAGCAAGTATGAATTGAAAGTTTTCCACCTGAATACTTTGATCTTCTCGGGCTTCCTGATCTTGTGCATCATCCATCATCAACTCTCTCAAACCATCGAGCCAAATACAGTATAATCGATGTGTCCGATGCTGCAACTGAGCCAGTTTGACAATCCGCAAATAAAAATACTAATAATCGCAGTGGTATAAACGGGGAAGCAACACGTATCCCCGACTCTCAAGCTCGAGTTCTTTCCTTCCCATCGTCGCTGGTCGTCATCATACCCGTTCAAATATCCCTAAACCGTTCTCCAGCCCCTTCTTTCATTCACTATGGTGTCCCTCTTGTCCGTCTTATTCACGATAGCGCTATCCCTCGCGCTCCCCGCATTGACGGTTCCTGTTCCCCAAGTACCATCAGTAGCTGGATCTCCAGCGACTCCTAGTGTGACTGGGATTCCAGTCACCAATGGGAATCGGCCTACGTTCGGAGAATTGACGACACCAAGCCGAAGGGGTACGTTTGACGATTTCCTGGCGAGTCCGGGACCCGCCGCCCCCAAAACTATCGTGAAAGGTCAATGTAAGCACCTAGACTCCCAATTATCGCTCTCTACCCATCACATTGCTTTGCTATATCGAGAGTCCGACTCCGCCAGAAAGCTTACTCTTTTATTTCACAGTACCTTCATCTGCACAGGCTCAACCGACCAAGCCGCCTGCTGTCTTACCGAGATTTGGTATGTCCTCCGCCTATCTTCAGTGGCACATCTGACGGTCACATCCACAAACTACCAGAGTTTCTACCCAACCTGGAGACACTTCAGTTTTGATTGCATAGATACATCGTCGCTGGTATATCATTGTCAACCAATGCCACATACTGTTACATCTCTCTTCTGCTCACCTGAAACCAACGAGACTTCGTGCTCGAGCCGCGGAGTACACCTCAGGGTAGCACTGCAAACATTTACATATTCAGTCACGTTTTGATTAATTGGGTCTGCTCGGCATGCCTCAGGCCGGTTTAAACTCGCCAAGAAGGATAGGCCCAGATGGTGCGATATCATACTTTGCCTAAGTCTGGAAGAAGCACTATCAGATAGCGCTCATCAGAAGATTCCACTCAACTGCGACGGCCAACTCTATCGCAATCACAGCTGTAGTCTTAGTATAGATAGAAAGGGCTATGTGGAATGGCAGTTAGCTCCATAGGATCATCAAGGAGTTGCGGCATCTTCCATGACATAGGGCAGCCTCTATATACTGATATATAAAATTAGGGTCCCTGCTGTGAAGCTTTCAGCAACATAGTGGACATCACATTATGACGACTCAGAGTCACTCAGGCGCCCTGCAACCAGCTCGTGTCTGCGGGTGATGGTATCGAAGGCCGCGAAACGACTCATGGGATGCAGAAGCCCAAAGTTTCCAGTAGGTTTTGGTGCTGCGTTAATTCAGTCCATCGCGATGGGTGATGATGCCTAACAGCGAAAAAGAGCATGGAGGTCTGAAACGGAGAAAATCCTGGGACGAAGCTAACAAGTGGTGGCAACGGATGGGAAGGTGGTATTTTCGGACGACTTGGAGATGCAATGTGAATAAATGTCAATTCGTCGGTATGCTAGTTGGTAGTTCGTGAGGCTGAAGGCGATGTGAACGTACCTGGCGGCCCCAACACGAGGAATGCCTGTAACCCACCGTTGATCGATGCTTTAAAGACAATCAGTCAACACGTTGACCAAGGCAATATTTACCTAGAATCGCAGGAATATCAACGGTTACAACGGCAGTGTAGCGGCATACGGGATGGAAAAGCTGTCTAGTGAGGGGCAAGGACGGTGACGGTCGCTATCAAAATCTTTGTCGGCTCGGTCACCCTCAGACTGAAAGGTAAGCAAGAGCCTTGAGCACAAAATAGCATTATGTCGGACAAGAATCAAAGTTCTTAAATCAGGCAAGGTTTGGTGTACATCTGTCAGCCTCCGACGAGATTTTCATGAGCTGTAAGTATGCCATGGGACAGTAGAGCAGGCAGCTCAATCAGGGATGCTTCTTGACAAGTTTATGCAAGGTAATGAGTTGCGACCCGTCCACTCCACTCCGAGCGTTGGGTAGATTGACAAGAACGTGCGTGGTTCCGGGGGAGGGAGTCAGAGAGTCGCAGCCACACTCTTGACCCTCCTCTCCCTGGCTCCCAGGGTCAACGTCAAGGACATCGGAAGGTGTGACCAGCAAAGGTACTTAGAGTGCACGGGAGGCTCGCGAAGCGGACGAGGACGTTCCTGCGCGTAGTGCACTGATTGCCGAGTCGAGTCGCGTACTAGCCGAATCCACAAATATTCCGTAAGTGGCAACTACTTACTACAGGGTTGAACAAGAGCAGACGGTAAGCCAACTTGAACGTCATTTACAGTACTGTACGGATGCGTGCTGAATATCATTAGCTTCAAGATATATTTGCAGAGTGGGCATCATCATAGCAGCTTCTTAACTTGCTCCGGAGCGTGCGTACTGTGCAGCTGGTAGGCCAAACCCTGCCACATTCTTGTGGTGGTATATATACAGGGAGGAACAAGCTCAAGCTTATTGGGCCCTATGATGCAATTTATCGACATCACAGATGGCACTCCACATGTGATGTTGCCAGTGGCGACAAGTCAGAGGAGGCTGCTGGTAAAGGTGGCTCTGGAGTTAAATTTTACAGTGCACGGGAAGTAAGAAACGGGGAGCATCGGCCATGACGATTCAAGTAAGCTGTGCCCAGGCACTAGGAGGCATCATTCTCGCATTGTCTGCTATTCGCTGCTTATATACTGACTGATAATCTCGCAAAGCACATGTATAGCAAATAAACTATACACAAAACGGAAAGGTCAACAACGTGCTAATCTTGGATTGGACTTTTGCTGCCACGGAGGTTCGACCTGCTGATGGTCGGTCACCCTGCCCGAACAAACGGACCGAGCATTTTGGCCGTTGTAACCGGATTCGTGGTCCCCGCCGGATATATAACCCCTAGAGAAAAAAGAGTGTTGTCTTCGTATTACGTTGTGTCGCTGTGCGCCACTATATCCTTCACGTTAATCTCGCATACTTACAGTCTACTCTTTATTTTCTTAATTTACTATGGTGCCCCTTTCGGTGTACTTCTTCACAGTAGCTGTCACGCTTGCGTTCTCTACGGCGGCGGCTCCTATGCCCAGGGGCCAAGGTAGACATCGTACGCATTGTCTTAATTCGAGCGTCGAAGCACGAAAGTGAACCATATCCTCAGTCGTACGTCACGCATATTTAGATGTTCCTCCCGTTGTATCTCCAGTAAGTGGGACATCGCTGGCGAATAAGACCCAAGCTGGTGAGAATCAAAGTTTACATTGTGTCGCTTTGTGTTATGTTAAACTGTTAACTGCTCAATTCGCATCAGCCTCAAATTATTCAGCTGTGCCTCCAGCCACGTCTACACACGTACCTCCAGCTGCGTATTCAGATGTGAATTCTGCCAACGGAACTGGTAAGCGCATGTTCAATCTTTACCTTGTGTCGCTTTGTTATGTTAACACTGCTAAAATCGCACCATCCTCGAAATATTCAGTTGTATATCCACATCGGTCTACACCCGTACCTTCTGCAAATGAAACTTCGCTAGCGAGTGGGACCAAATATTGTAAGCATATGTCCACGTTTCGCCTTACTTGCTTTGCTATGTTCAAGCTACTCACGGACTATCTCCTCCGCCACTACAGCTGTGCCTCCAGCTGCGTCTTCAGCCGTATCTTTAGCAAATAGTATAATGGCGTATTGGACGGGTAAGCATATGTGTGTTGCTTCTTTCTTTCTGAGCAGCTCACTCCTGTTCACAGCACATCCGAAATATTCGCATCCTTCGCATGTACCTTCCCCTGTCAGCCCAGCTGTTCCTTCAACGAGCCTCACGACCGCATGTAAGTATGCCTCCAAGTTGTTCGCTGCGTTGCTTTGTAATATCCAAGCTGCTAACCCTTCAATTAGCACCACTTTCAACGTATTCTTCCTCAGCCTCTTCAGTCGAACCCTCTTGGACAGCTCCAGCTGTGGCTTACACAGCTCCGGCAAGTGGATCTATCGTGAGCACTGGATTCCAGACTGGATGTAAGCACGCCATCCATGCCCAGCTATCACATTTAGCTGCGTCGTCATGTCCAGCCAGCTCACGCCTTAATTTCCACCAGATGATAATCTCGGAGTCAACAATGCACTCCCGAACCTCGACTTGTCAAATTTCTGATTGCGCGAATACGACTTTCTGGGTTTGTTGCAGTCCTTCCGCACTAGTGTCGTATCTCACGCTTCGGTTCAGGAAGCTGACTGGTCTTCCTGTTCACCCGAAACATAATGTAATATGTTTGGACAATGCCATGATAGAGCTGGACTCTGAGGAACTGTATGTACCTGTTTACTGTGGTGGAGCTTAATGCTTCTTAATGTTATTCGTCGGCCTCTGCGCTTCACTTATGGAGACCGGAGCTTGAGTTCGGGGAAAGTTTTGAGGGACATCCCACACCTCATTCGGAAGTACGATCGAAGAAATAACTTATGCGATTCCCAACGTCTGAGGTTACGTGAGATAACTCGCATTGGATGCTCGTGCATGAGCACTGGTTGGCAGCGTTGGATGACGGGTAAGTAAATGGGAGTTGCTTAGTACATGATGCGACCCTGAGATGCAGGAGAGATGCACTAGACGACCCTGAGGTCTGCACTCCTGATCCAAACACGATGGTTTGATCGCTGTATTGCGGTGAAATCGAAAGCGGGCATGTATGGAAGATAAAGGGGAGGTTAAAGTCCATGTAAAGCGCAAATGTCGGATGAGGGAAGAAAGTCAGAGTGCATGCGGTGGCTACGTGACAGCGCGTACGTGACGAGCTGTGTGCGCCATCCGAGCCACAGGTGTAAGTATACACGGCAAGATTCAACTTGAAGTCAAATCTGAAGTTATCTACATATAGGCAGATCTGCCTTTCTTCCGGCCATACTACATCCTACTTGCCAGGGTACTTTATAGCCAAATTTAGCCAGGAAGGTCGCCGATCACTACCGGGCGGCGCGGCGATGAGAGGTTACTTACAATTAAGAGGCAGCTCGACAGACGGTAAGTCCTTAACTTCTGAAGTTAACGTTTCTCCCTGTAGAAAGATTGTCCAGGTTGATGCTTAGTGTCAGTGACTTCGAAGTTCGAACAGCCAGGTCCCTCGGTCCCAACCCAACCCACAACTCTGGGTTTCAACTTAAGCTCTCGGAAGTCAAGGTATCAGGTTTCGCTATGGTAGTGCAGTAGGCGAGACATTGAAAGCAGTCGGTCCTAGTTACCTCAGCAGGATGATGTCAAGAAGTTCTCAAGTCCGGTCGGAGAGACCCTGTTCCTGCCCGGATCTTTCAGGCAACCTTCGTAAATCTCATCTGCTTCGAGCATACGGCCCGCGCCGCTCGTTATTGTCGAAGCTTGTCGACAGATAACATCGAAGTTCTCCCAATACTGTACGCCTGCCACTGAAACAGTTACCCCGGTTACATCACCCCTGCAACCAACCAGATATCAATGTCGGCTGTTGACGACGACGTGATCTCCCCTTCGTGGATGGCCGAGAGCCGCCGTAGAGCGCTATGAAACTGGTCACCTGGCAAATGACTCGAGGTTGGGTTGCACATCTCAGTCCGCGTCTAGGAGAAATTTGTCTGCCAGACTTAGGTGTCTGTCGGTTGCATCCTAAGCGATGGCTGCCCTTATCGGCACCGATTGGCGGCGCTTCCAGCAAGCGTTAAATATCCTGGCCACGCAAGCCCCTCAAACGATGCCGGATTTGAGTTGTTCGTCGCAGTGAGACCACCGGTACAGCCACCAGAAGACGCACAGGAAAATGCAAACCTATGTACAACGTCCCGCAAAGAGACGGTTTTGGTGCGTGGGGAGCGGAAGATGGCAGAACATGCGAGCGGAGTTGTAAATCTAAGCTCAAGCGCTTGCATTACGCCGACCCCCGTCCTCCGTGTGCTTCTGTCTCTCACCACCACCATCGCCAGACTGTTTATCGCCAACTGAAGCAGTTTCAACGGTCTTGTTCCCTCGCACTACCCACTAGCGCTTGTCTGTCACGATAAAAGTGGGATCCCCGCTGTTCAACTTAGCTTACAAACCACCCCCACTCATCAAGGACGATGACTACGTTCAATCCTACGTTTGACTGGGACTCTAATATCTCCCCAGCTATATCCTCCCTGGACGAGAACGACTTTCTCCTATTGCTTCAGAAACAATTCCCCTCTGTCAATGTGGCACCCATCGCTCCTAGCATGCTGGCCAAGGGCAAGCCTGATGGGGGAGCGAACCCCCAAGCACTCACGAAGTTTCAGATGCCCAATACGACATCTCCCTTGAGCACGGACTCAAGCCCTAGTCCCCCCAGTGCCAACGACGATAACGCCTCTTTCAATGGTTCCGACGGCAATAGTAACAACGTAAATTCAAAAGGAGCCTCGCCTACGGATGAGGACCACCATAAGAGAAAGGCGTCGGCGGATGATTTTGATGATGAAATCAATGGCCAACCTTCTGCCAAGACGCAGCATACCGATCCGAAGTCGAAGAAGGCAATTCAGGCTCGCAGGAAATCCGGTGGTGGGGAAAAGGGACAGGTAGGATTCAGCAAGTGCACCAGGAGAAATGCTCATCATGTTGTGCAGGATGAATCTAGACTACTCAAACGCAAGGAGCAGAACCGAGCTGCCCAACGGGCCTTTAGGGAGCGCAAGGAGAAGCACGTCAAGGATGTGAGTATACAACGCTGGCGGAAGGTGTAGTGCTGATAGGTCGAATAGCTGGAGGATAAGGTAGCCCAGTTGGAGGCCAAGACGGAAAGCCAGGCAACGGAAAACGAGAACTTACGCGACATGTTGGGTCGCCTGCAGCACGAGAACGTTGCGTTGAAGCAGTCGTCATTCACGTTTTCCGTACCCCCCGGTTCGGCACCAACGGTGCAAAACAGAGGCACATCGCGCTCACCATCAGATTCGCTCAACCTTTTTGCCGACAGCAGTGCTTCTATCGCGGGACCCAGCCGTGTGGTCAGCAATGGGCCATCTCCGGTGGCCTCTGCTTCGACACATGACTCGCCAAATTCCCTTTTTGAGCGATTCGAAGGGTTCTCGGTGCCAAAATCTGACGCTCCCACGACCTCTAGCCCTGGATCTACGCCTAGCGTAAATCCATCCGCATCTACTCCTGACGCGGATACATTGGCATTCTTTGGTTCTCCCGGTCCATTTACGACAGTGTCCTCCAACCCCATGTTTACGTCGTATCGCGATCCGATACAGTCGATGAGCGCGTTCGCCTCGTTCGGCGGGTGGGATGGGGATGTCAATATGCCAGGACCGTCGTCTTCGGCAAACGACAACTCGAGCACCAGTCTGGAAGACCTATTTGGGGACCAATTCTCAGGTTTAATACCCATGAGTGACGATTTCGTTGCCGGAGAGAGCAAGGCGAGTCCGTCAGTGTCGAGCCATGGCCACTCAAAGGATGGATGTCCCAAGACGAAGGAGGATGTGGAGCGCTTGATCGCGAGTGGTCCAAAGGGTACATTTGGCGAGTCGCCCGTGATTGGGGAGGAAACGTCGTCTGGAACGAAGCAGCCAAATCAGAGCGGGTGCAGCTACAACTCGGTGTTTCATCAAACTCTGGAAAACACAGAGACGTCCCAGCCAGGACCATGCGATGTGCGTGCATATGTATTATTCTTGACTCGATTGTTTACTCATTGTTTATTTAGAACTTTAACATCGATGAGTTGTGTCTGGAGATGCAGCGCAAGGCTAAATGTAGTCATTCAGCTGGTACTGGGGTACACTGAGGTAGATTTTAACGTCTGTTTGGGGGGACTATCGCGTTCCGCGAGACCCCCAGGGCGTTATATACTTTGTGGTTCTAGCCCGTCGTCATTTCTGTAGCCCATAGCCTTGTTACGCACACCTGGTTATGCTGTGTGTGATAGACACCCCCCGCTCATTCCTGCCTCGTTGCTTCCTCCGACCACTTGCTGTGCTGCTACTGGTGTCCAGTCTTCGGTACGTTCTGTCTGGTACCGTTTTCGCACATGTATTACATATCTAATCTCCCGAAATGCAACCTCAATGGTTCTCTTGCTTTATTAACCAGTTCCTGATGACCGATGTCGATCAGTCGCTGAGTAACTTGAACTTCTTGCGCATTTCGGATGTGTTGCCTGGAGCGCAGACAAGTGGCTCGTGTGCGTCATGCAGACACGCAGCACGTCCACTATAGCACCACGCGCAGTCAACCATGAGGCGGACGTTTGTCGGACGCCGTGTTCCGTGCATGGAGGTGCGCGCAAGTCGCCATCCTACGGGCTGACTCAGCAATTCCACCATGCTCAAATGCCACGCGTCCCATCACTCCTTCAAGGAATGTGTTCTCGTATGATCAGAGCCATCATTTGAACAGAGGGCTTATTATGGAGAAAGCACGTCGTTTTGAGCAGAGGTCCTTTCTTCAAGGCATGTTGTGGTTTCTTTGCTCGACAGCTGCCAGAATGCGGACCCTAACTACGGCGATGACAGCGAACTCGTCGTTTATGGAGAAAGCACGTCGTGTTGAGCAGGGGTCCTTTCTTCAAGGCATGTTGTAGATTCTTTGCTCTACAGCTGCGGGCCCTAACTGCGGCGATGACAGCGAACTCGTCGTTCAGTGATGGAGTATGTTGGTTATATATAAGTTTCATGACGTCAATATATGGAGCCACTGGGCCACTTAAGGCCTCAAGGCCTCAGACTTGACTCTTGAGCTGTTCTCGTGCTCACGAATACCATGCTGTTCCGTTATATCGTCCTTAGCTCTGTCCTCATCTTTTCCCCGCTGGCCACGGCACAGAGTAAAGTTTCTTGCTCGTAATATATTGGTTCAGCGCTGAAACACGTTGTAGTTGGCGGCATTGTCGGCCAGATCACTTCCGACGGTGAGTCTCAGAATTGTCCATTGCATTACTTGGTAGATTTCTCATCAACATGTAGCCCTTACAATTGCTAGTCAAGCAACCTCTTTTGGAAAAAGTATTGCGACTCAAGCAACCTCTTTTGGAAAAAGTATTGCGACTCAAGCTACTTCTGATGCAAAAAGTATTGCGAGTCAAGCTACTTCTGATGCAAGCAGTATTGCGAGTCAAGCTACTTCTGATGCAAGTAGTATTGCGAGTGCAGCTACTTCCGGTACATCGAGCGTGGCAAGTGTTGCCACCTCTGGGTCCGGGGTATTCGAGACAGTAACAAGTACGTTCATTCTCCCATGATACGTGACCAGTGGTCGTTGCCAGCTGACGTACGTACCGCAATGCCCCGTTAGGTGTTGGAGGATCTGCTATAACTATCATCACATCAGCTGGTGGAAAGGCTGTTACCTTAGGGGCGAGTGGTGCCACCGCTGCCGTCGGAGACGTCACTAGCTTCTATCAATCCGCAACAGCAGCATCGAAGTAAATTCGGTTCCTTCTTGATCGCTCGCAGCTGCTAAATGTTCTACAGCGCCAATGGTGCCTTACAGAATAGCCTCTCGAGTGGGCTCTCTGCACCGCTGTTTGCAAGCGTTGTGACAGTGCTCGCGGGGGCCTTGTTGGGAGCACGGGCTGTCCTGTGAGCTGCACAAAACGTGGTAAGCCCCCGGGTGCTTGAACCGCCGACACTCAACCTAAAATGCGTCGTCAGCTATAGACGGTTGTTTTGGGACTGTGTTTCGCCTTGGACTGTGTCAGCAGTCGCCTTTCATATACCTTGTTTTGTATGATATATGTTTTCGTCTGAATACCACTCTCAATACCACAAGCCTCGTAATATTGATTGGAATTAGAATCAAGCTATTTATAGAATTGGCCGTCATCGTCACGTAGTAGTATTTGACTGTTCATTATCATAACAGCTTCAGCATGGGCAACAAGTCCTCCCATCCACCCATGCCAAAGATAACGGCGCGGGACCACGCTATCCTGGAGTCTGTCCCCATCCTCCCATCCCATTTGCGCCCATGCTCATTATCCTATACCATCCGCCAGCCTCAAGCTGCAACGTGACAAGATCCGACAGTACCAGGTCAAGGTGAATTTTATATATATTGTAACTGTGTCTTGCAACTCTCACAGTAGCTCTCGCTTGATAGATTCAGGGGGTGTTGGATCGAGAGCACGAAGTTGCCAAGGCATGCCTGAAGGCAGGCCAGAAAGAACGTGCGATCATTGCTTTGCGACGGCGGAAATATCAAGAGTCGATTCTTGTCAAAACTGATTCGCAGCTCGAGACGTTGGAAGGCTTAGTGTGTTCTCTGTTGCTTTGACCTGTCATCCTCTAGCACTGAAATTGTCTTTCGCGCTTAGGTCACCACGATCGAATTTTCGCTTGTTGAAGCATCCATCCTGCATGGCCTGAAACAAGGCAATGCCGTTCTCGCGGAGATACAGAAGGAGATGAATATTGAAAGTGTCGAACGGCTAATGGGCGAGACGCAGGACGCTATCGCGTATCAGCAGGTCTGCGAATGTATCGTCTCGTTTTACAGGCTAATAATGGCGTCTTACTGCTAGGAAATAAATGAGATGTTATCGACTGTGATGACAGCCGATGACGAGGACGCTGTACTCCGTGAACTTTCTCAGTTGCAGGCCGAGGCTGCATTACCTGCTGAAGAACCCCATGTGGAGCTGCCCGATGCACCGGAAGAAGAACCCGTTTCCCAAGGTTTGTCCGCATATTTGCCGCATGCATGCTGAGACTCACATAATCCACATCAGAACAACCAGAGCGGGCTCCCCCGTCACAGGAAAGGGCACGAGTTGCGTTGGAGGCCTAATAGCATTCATGTCGGGCTGATGCAACTATGGGTTTATAAACATTACTGGTAGAGGATACGTCACACACACTTGTAATCTTCTGGATTGTACGACAAATAATGTACCACCAGCATTCATATATCATACACCACGCCTGTATTATATCACCATCCCTCGAAATCCCCAAAACCAACCTTTTTACGTCTTTTGTTTTCATATGTCCCTTCTGGTGCATTTGGGCCAGTCGGTTCGTCCCTCGGACGCTTCAGATCTAGGTACTTGCCTATCCCTGCTATCCCGTTCTCATTGGGATCCAAGACAGCATCTGCAGCACCAGCACCGAGCTTCACGCCAAACCAATTGACGTCATCGCCTTCTTTATGCGATTGCTTGGGGTGTGGGTTCGTTTCAGCTTCTACGCGATGGGCAAGCTTTTTCGCAAGCCGCGTCTTGTATTCCTCAAACGGATCTTGGTAGCTATTCCAGTACCGTTCAGTCGGTCTGCACAAAAACGAGGGAGAGATGCACGAACATAACAACTTCTTTTATTTTGACGGGCTTGCTAGGACGCTCTGTGCCATCCTTGCGGGGAAGCTTTTCCAGGGCATCAAGTATGTCTTCCCCACCGACTAACTTACCAAACACGGTATGCTTACCGTCCAGATTCGGTGTTGCGCGGAAAGTGACATAAAACTGTGAACTGAGCGAGGGTGCAACCATATTGGTGCGATTGGAAACGACAATTACTACAATAACGCACGTATTTGTGCCACCCCCTTTATTTGCCATGGCGAGGACGCCACGACCGTCGTGTTTGGCTGCGTTTTTGACATCGTACTCGTCCCGGAAAGGCGTACCCCAGTATGACTGCCCACCCGAGCCTGTACCCGTGGGATCACCTGTCTGAATCTAGGTAACTCTACTTTAGAAAAACCGAACAATCTTCTTTCGAAATGAACTGCACCATGAATCCTGGGACGAGACGGTGGAAGAGGCAATCATCGTATTTTCCGGCTCGTGCAAGCATCAGAAAATTGTAACATGTCTTTGGGGCCTGAGGGATGACATGAATATTAATGTTGCGAACGAGGAAATCAGACCCTAACTTTTTCGCAGAACAATTCTAAATTGAGACTCCCTCCACCGAGAGTCGTTACCACACGAACATATGCCCTTCGCTTACCCACGTCCTTCTCCTTCCCTTTTCCTTTTGGGGGGTTTGAAATATGGTCAAACATAAGTTCTTCCTTGAGACGGTGATATATCAACAAGAAAATCATTTAAATAAAGTTTTGGTTGACACACTTCGTCAAACAAAGCGGTCGATGTCGCCGTGTGAGGATCTACCGAGGTCGAGGTCAATGAAGCTCCCGGTAAGCCGGTAGAATACGGCGAGGCATTCCCTAATTAAAGGATCGAAGGAGGAATTCAGCTCCATTCCAGTGAGCCAGCGAATCATGACTCACAAGGTAAAGCGGCTTTCTTCTGATTAACTGCGACTTGTGGTTTGGTAACGGCCTTATCCTTACTGACATTCGTAGGTGCCTTGACGGCGGGTGTTGTGGGAATAGCGTGTGGGTTCTGTAAAGTGATAATGTCACTCCTAAGCATAGCTGTGAGATACCAAGCTAAGATAGAGATTATGGAAGGTACTTCTTGAAGTTCACGTCAGCTACGAGGTCCCTATTCCCCTTAATGCTCTCAGCCAGAAAGACATTTCCGGTCGTGGCGATAGCTACAATATGGGAATGCTCGTTGAATCGCTTGAATGTAACGGGATCATGCAGCTCGCCGTCGGCATCTCGAGTGTAATGAAGAGTAATGAGAGATGAAGGACTGAGGACTGCGCCAGTGGTGGGGTGCTTGTTGTCATGCTGTCTAACATCAAAAAAATATGAGCTAACTGATATATAGAATTCAGAGTCATTCACTTGAGCCATGGGATAATGTTGACCAAGTCATACACGGTGCCAGTACCGTCCTCGTTACGTGCACAGACGGGATGGTTGAACGGCTGAAACGATAGAGAGCAGCAGTCAAATGGGGTGGATGACCCAGGATGAGGTGCTTGCTGCTTCCTGTATGGATTCGGGTAAGGATTTGTATAATTTATAATTCACAACGGAATACGCACGCTTTGTAGCCCGAGGATCCAGCCGTATGTTGACCCCATTGACCGGAGTGTTCGGTATGAGTAATATATAACTTATCATTGGATCCGTGTCCCCTAAATAATGTGAACAATTGTATCACAGGGAGTGTCTAACAATCTCACATTGCAGAAGTGGTGGCTAGATTCAGGAACTTCGGAAGATGGCCTGTGGCTGGTCACGTGACTACAGCGGGTGAGCTCGCTCGGGCTCGTCATGCTATGTTGTGTCATGCTCCTACGGCGTTTCGAATACATGTTTCATCGTCTGCGACGCTGATACACTCGAGAGCCCGCTATCATGACTTTATTAGAGCTGCTTTACCAACAGGTGGTCACAATACACTCCTTGCATTTGATTCCTCCTTTGACATGAACATATAAGGGGGGTTCGTACGCATTCCGTTAACTTCACAGAAGGTGATTGGAATTGCCGTGTCTCGAGGTGTTAGAAGGTGAGCAAAAACGCAATATTTACTCGAAACTAATGTTTTGCAGTTATCAAGAGGACGGCCATAGTGTCTGTTGCCTGGCGATTGAACCCGATGAACTACAAACCAGCCTCAAGCAGCACCATGGCATTGATTGGAACCCGGATACCCTGGGCCGTGACCTCGCTGGTCAGGTTGTCTTTGTTGGAATATACGACGGGTGAGTGGGTCATGCCTAGATTATCTCCGCAAGATTGATGGTCGTCGTAGTCACGGAGGTGCTGTGGTATCCGATCATCTCCATCGCGAATTGCAGGGACTTTTTGAATCAGTTGATAAATCCCAAGTCCCCGGAGTGAACGGTTGGGTGAAGAGCCTTGGCGGCTACTTCAAACGCTACCAAGGCGGCGTTCTGAGAAAATGGGATTCACACGACCTACCTTCATCCCCGCCACTTGACCTTGAGTCTAGGGCTACCTTGGCGTTCTTACAGGTCTGCTCTATCTGTCCTTTGGCTGTCGGGATGTGCGGTGATATAATATATCCAGGCGGATAGAGATATCTCCAAACTGAAAGAATCGTCCAAGCAGGGATCCACTGCGTCCGTTGCGTTATTTCACTCCTTGGATTCCCCATCAGCCCCTTTCTTCGCGGCGGAACAGGTGGCACTGACCGTTGCACATTGTGGGTAAGTAAGTGCTCGACACATCCATGATCTTGCTGGATGACACTGTGAAAAGAGATACGCGGATACTATTGTGTTCCACTGATGGCGGACGAGTTCACGCTATGACTGAGGATCACCATGCCGAGACCAGAGGAGAGGCTGCACGTCTTCGGAGGCTCGGAGGCACTGGGCTGATCACAGACTCGTTCGGGGAAGCACGGTACGCAGTCGTATCATTAGTATGCGTACATTTGAGTTTATGTATGCTTTAGGTGGATGGGCGCACTAGCAAACACGCGGGGGTTAGTGAATTAGGTGTACGATGTTTTATGTTTACAACCAATTACCAAAATTCTCAGACTGGGCGACAAAAAATTCAAGCCCTTTGGTGTCACTCCCGAACCAGAAGTTCGAACCAAACTTTTGAAAGGTAATGGATTTGCCTCACATGCCTCACTATTCAAGATACTAGTTAACAACAACAGGTCGGGAATGGGCGTACACGGTTTCCGTCTCAGACGGTATAACCTCTGTTCTCTCTGACGATGAAATCGTGGATCTTGCACGCAGTGCTTCGGACCCACAACAGGCAGCTTCAGACATTATGTCTTTCGCCGAAGAATTGGGCAGTGAGGATAATGCAACCGTTATTGTAGTTCCTCTAGCAGGATGGGGCCATATACATGGCCCTGACAAAACCAAAGAGCTCAGGGAATATCGTCGGAGACAAGCAATAGGCACTGAAAGGCAGAGGCGCATGTAAAGGTGTGTGATACAAGAGTGCTTGTATCACGTCTATATCATTCGGGCAGTTTAAATTTGTGGCACAGCGTGGCCGTCACCACGCGGATCAGAGCCAGCAGCCCATACAAGCCTTCCTGTTTGATTAGGAAGTTTCTGAATAATTTGACCTCGTCCGAAGAGGCCTCTCTTCGCTCCTGTCAGCAAGTATGCGTCATGGCCCATTTCTGAGACCGTTGAATAGACTGATTTCCACATAAGCGAGGACAAGACACACCTCTCAGTTTGGAGATCTTCTCAGGTGAAATACCCTCCTCGAAGTACACTTCGCTATTGATGTCACCTGCACTGTCCTGTGCATTGGATGAGTCTTCCTCTGTCTTTGCCTTAATATCAGCGTCTGGAATAGCTGTAGATATGCAGAAACGAGGGGCATCAAGGGCTGCTTGGGGCGTCCAACCGCGCAGAAGGTTGAGCAGAACCTGCACGTGACCTTGGGGCTAAACAGCTGTCAGATCACTGGATGTGATGACTGGAAATAGAGCATTTAACCTGCATAAAACCGCCCATGACGCCATAAGACATGAAGAGCTCATCCCCCCTTAAGGCCATTGCTGGGATTATTGTATGGTAAGGTCGTTTTCCACCCTGTCCAGACGTTTACTAGAAGTAGAAACGGTATAGAAAGTGCTTCACTTTCAACTGGTTCGGGTGGCCTTCTTGAAGAGTAAACCCAGATCCCCGGTTTTGGAGAGTGAAACCGGTGCCTCTTGGAATAGCAGCCGTACCAAAACCTAGCGAAGACAAGTGAGTTGACAGCTATTCTTTCAGGCTAAATACGAATGCCAGACCTGCGTAGTTGCTCTGGATAAAGCTGCATGCATTCCCCATCTGGTCGGTAACTAAGGAAGTAGGTGTAAGGGACCGCTAACACTGAATTCGTGACATACCCGTGAAATATACGGTATCAGAGGATTGAACTGGGTAGCCCTAATGCAGAGTGAAGGTTAAAGGACGATATTTCACCCTAAACATACTCACTCACGTGTTGTATATTTGGAGTCGCCCTCTCCGGGTTGAAAACCGTGGCACGCTTGGCAAGATATTCCTAGGCTTCCACATAAGTACACCACTCGCCTACTGTATGCCAATAGCCTGCCTTGCTAAGAAGTTCAGCTACAGGGACGTGCATTACTTCCGGATCCGTTACATAGTATCTACTGTCTATAAACCTAGTGAGAAAACACGCTGGACAGAAGAGTTGACGATCCCACCTGCGAATGCCAAACTATGATTTTGATCTTGGAGTGAGGAACAAAAAGTGACTGAGCATCAAGGATACGGACCGTAATACTTCCACAAGAATGTGTAGGTACTCAACAGAGTTGTGCTCAGTCTCCAGTATGGACTTGATCTTTCCACCGGATTCTAACGCATCGAGTATACCTAATGCAAGGAGTGCCGTAATGCCTTGCCCATTGGGTGGACACTTTATGCAATAGACTAGTCTCCGGGGTGATCGATGTGAGAAAGAACAACCTTACCTCATATACCGTAACATCCCCCGCATATGTATATTTAATAGGCTCCACGAACGTAGTTTGATGCTTGGCCAGATCTTCAAGCTCCATCACACCACCTTTGTTCTGAATGAGTTCGACGATAGCCTCTGCCACCGGACCCTTGTAGAAGCCATCCTTCCCATGCTGGGCAACTCGACGAAAGGTTTTTGCAAGGTCTGGAAACGTCATTACCTGTCCTGGGAGCGGCGCTTTGCCGTTGAGAAGCATTGAACCTGCATCTGGGGACGCGTTTTTGATGAGAGTTTCAGAGCGCTGCCACTAGACAAAAGGGTGAGGTTTGGTCATAGAGAACCAATTAACATACTGCGTAACTGTGGATTTCGGATACCGGGACACTGGGGAAAAAATTCACCTTCCATCACCAAAACGTACTGTAAATATTGCTCACCCTTCCTCCGCCAAACGGATGGCAGGTGCGAAAATCTCCGCAAGGCTTACCTTCCCGCTTCCAAATTTCTCCACAGCATCAACCCATGCAGCCGCTGCGCCAGGAACGGTGACCGAGTTCAGATCAGTGACCGGGATAGACAGCCCAGTCACACCCCGGGATCGCACATGATCGATATTGAGTTTCTGGGGAGAGTGCCCCGAACCGTTGAGGGCTTTGACAGTTTTGGCTTTCGTGTCGTAGAAAAGACAAAAGGCATCGCTGAAACTCCATGTGAATACGAGAGTGTCAAATGAATGTGCCGCTGTACCCGCCAATCCCGCAGCAGCTGGGCTCCGTCACGTTGAGTGCCACAGAGGTGGCAACGGCGGCATCCACCGCATTCCCACCTTTCTGCAGAATCTCTAATCCAGCCTCACAAGCCAAAGGCTGAGAACAAGACACCATCCCCTTCGTGCCATAGACCACAGAACGCCTACTAGCGAATGGCTGCAAAACGAACTCAGGTTGATCTACTTTGCTCCAGTCAATTCTTCCATTGGGACCCATGTCCAGGTAGAAACGGGGTGAGGAGATGTTAAGGACAGTCCGACATGGTCTTCCGTCTTATATATGTCTCGTGTGAATCGGGTTCGCAAGTTAGGCCGTGCAGAGTCCGCACCGGGAAAATAGCGCACGTGATCCCTCCTACATACACTAGTCCAAAGCATGAGGCTGGACGCTACAGATCTTCGCTATTTGACCACAGAGGAGTTCAGGGTTCTGACTGCTGTATGTCGTGACACTTTGATAATGCTTCAAGTTGTTCAGAAGTACGCAGGTCGAAATGGGATCTAAGAATCATGAAGTCGTTCCTAATCCTCTCATAGCACAGATCTCAGGATTACGTAGTGGGGGTGTGAACAAACTCCTGGGATCGCTCGCCAAACGAAATCTAATTGCCAAGGTCCAAAATTCCAAGTGTAACGTCATCTCTCGCATTGAGTCGCTGCGTTCACGCCTTCTACTCTAGACGAAGGATATCGGCTAACATATGGGGGGTACGACTATCTGGCTATGCGTACGCTCTCAAAGCGCGAGTCCATGTATTCCGTTGGCAACCAAATTGGCGTAGGCAAAGAATCGGGTGGGTTCATACCATCATTGTTGGACTTCGTGTACATGGATGGAGACTACGGATAGATATCTATGCTGTGGCCGATGCGGAGGGAACACAAATGGTGTTAAAGCTTCATCGGTAGATTTTCGCCTATACTTTTATATGACGTCCTGTCTCCGAACTCACCTGCCGTGTAGCCTGGGACGCATCTCGTTCCGCGCCATAAAGACTAAACGCGACTATATGGGCAAGCGCAAGTCGGCATCTTGGATGTATATGTCCAGACTAGCAGCTCAAAAAGAATGGGCATTCATGAAGGTACGACTTGCCGTGTCATGCGTGATCCTTGGGATAATATGCCAAATTTTAGGTGTTGCATGAGCACGATTTCCCCGTTCCGAGACCGATAGATCAAGCCAGACACTGTATATTGATGGAACTCATGGACGCATATCCACTGTGAATCACGTCATCGCGTGGGTGTCGAACTGCACTGATGGTTGTCTTTTCAGGCGGCAAGTGGCGGAGGTCGACTCCCCAGGTCGACTCTACTCGACGCTCATGGACATAATCGTGCGGTTTGCACGTGCTGGTCTCATCCATGGTGATTTCAACGAGTTCAATATCCTTATCCGTCGGGATTCCGGTGAGCCGGTTATAATCGACTTTCCGCAGATGGTCAGTACGTCGCATGAAAATGCAGAATGGTAAAATATTATGTATGACTATCACCGGCGTAGATGACTTATCGTGCTGTTTTTGCTAGGTATTTCAACCGCGACGTCGAATGCATTCGCACATTTTTTCGACGGCGTTTTCAGTATGAAAGTGCCCTTTACCCAAGATTTAAAGGCGCACTTTCGGACAGTTGTGAGAAAGGTGATGGTTATCGCTTAGACGTTGTTGTAGCTGCGAGTGGTTTCGCCAAGAAGGAAATGAAGGTTCTCGAAGACGTACGTCTAAGTTGTATTTTATTTTAAGACAGTTCATTGATTTTAAACAGTACATGGATGCATTGAAAGTAGTTGATGAAAATGATGCCTCACATTCTCCTCTGGGTGAGGAGAAGGACCTGGACCATGACGAAGACGAAAGCGAAATCGAAAGCGAGGACCACCGTGAGGCCCAGGGTAGAGGTAAGGAAACGACCAAGGATGAAAAGGATGAAGAGGAGGAAGAAGAGGAAGAAGAGGAAGAGGAAGAAGAAGAGGAGGCGGAGGAGGATGAGGATGAAGAGGACGAGGATGAGGACGAGGATGAGGTAAAGGACGGGGGTGGTCAACCCAAAACCCACCTCAAGCCTCCTGTCGAACTGACAAGCATGGACAACGAAACCCAATCAGTAACAACTTCCGAATCCTCCAGATCACTGGCAGATACCAGACCCTCGAAAAGTAAAACAGGCAACCTTGATTTTGGAGAGCAGATCCGAAACAAAGTCGTCCTGGATTTGTCAAAACAACGTGCGCGACAAAAATCAAAATACAACTCCAAACGCAATACGCAGCGAGTCGGACGACCAAAAGGAAGCAAGGCGAAGCAGGATATTAGGGTCAAAATCGATAAAAGTGGCGTGTGGGAGTGATTACGCTACATTATCTCCTATCATGCACACACTATGCCAATTCGCGATAGACTAAGGTTTGGCTCCCTTCTGGCGTTCTCCTAGCCATTTATTGAACACCATGCTTTGAATCGAACGACCAAGCGCGGCAGACACGCCAAAAGGAACACTGCTTTGGGGTTAATTCTGGACTAATCCAAGTCATGCGAATTGTATACCTGTTGCCTATTTGTCTATGATACTGTAAACAATAACGTATGTGGTGAGCCTTAACATGGTAAGAGTCAGTGAACGACAATCACATCGTCTATCTTGTCTGTTTCTGAATAAAATGTGAAGTCGTCAGGGAATCCTTGGGCCCTAGCGAGTTCTCGCACCGTGAGGATACGTTTACACTGCAAATGATGACTACTGTATATCGACAGGAGAACTCATACAAAAAAGTCACTCACGAACGGGTGTATCACGCTGCTTTGCTTTGCAACTGGCCCTACGTTTGTGACGATTGTACTGGAAGTCCATGATCAGACACAGTGAGATAGAAACTTATGTAACGGCAGACACACTGAAAATAACCATCAGGATTTAGCCGGCTATATGCACCTGTCGAATTGTTAGCTTGTCAATTTAAGCGAACTGTATCTGCATGGGGCTCCACCAGCTTGATAACCACGAATGGCTTTCGCAGAAGCGGGATCGCGTAGACTCCATTCACGGTTTTTTTGGTCAAGATCTGTAAAGGAGGTTCATTGTCCGTATATGGATCAGAAGATCTAGACCATACGGCGGTAATCAGCTCCCCGAACGAGGGGGACATCGCAAATGCTGCACACAATCCTATGTCAGGAGGCGGATACGAAGCATTTTTATACATACTTTTCGACTTGATGTGTAGGGAAATGCTTTGTGAAGTGTTGATAACTGTTCTGTGGACGCAGGACCAAGTCTCGGCGGGCACGCCGTTGGTATGCATTTGCGCTGGGGGCCTCATACTTGAAATCTTCATCTGGTATACCCCACACTCCGTCGGGATGGCAAGGTACTGTGGGGATGAGTTTGGCCCGGACCTTTGCGTCCTGTTTCTGTTTTCGGGTGAGCTTCTTAGGACTTGTCCTAAAAGTTCACTACGTAGCACGGGGCTCGATAGAGTATATGATCACCTGCTTACCAGTCATAAAAGGGTAGATCCGACAATGTCTCGGCAACTGTCACAACCTCATGCAATGCCTTTCCAGGTGCGACTGCGGACTTGATTTTGAGATGAGGACCAAAACGATAACTGTGAACCTTGGGCTGGTCTAAGGTCCTGAAGGCATGTGAAACTTCTGGGAGCTTGAAGGCACCCCATTCAGGCAGCGTTGCCACTAAAAAGAAGCGGTCTCTTGTTTGAGGCACGCCGAAAGATCTGGCATGCATA
This sequence comes from Gautieria morchelliformis, assembly GCA_015179125.1. NCBI lineage: Eukaryota > Fungi > Basidiomycota > Agaricomycetes > Gomphales > Gomphaceae > Gautieria > Gautieria morchelliformis. Next base: position 179,621 of record WHVA01000060.1, on the reverse strand, counting down.
AGATGGCCTTTAACATTATACCTGTATAATCACTCAGCATATAGAACTATTAAGCTAATATATAGGGATATACTTGCCCAAGAAAATGGAGGATCCTGTTGGTAAAGCAACAAGTCAATCCTAAACAAGTACAGTAATAGAAAATCGTTATACTTGAGCACCAATTTCAGAGCACCAACTTTAATCTCATTGGGAGATCCGGGAAATATCTTCCATTGGAAGAACCCTGGCACAGACTCCATAATAAAAAAGGGTGGGCGAAGATAATCTAGATACGAAAGAGTTGTGAAGACGGGCCAGCTTTTATCTGTCTTGTGTCTGTTGAGAGTGGAGTCATTTTGACTAAAAAAATGTTCAGGTTACCAACAACAAATTATGTTGTTGGAGGCTTACCAAGGTGGCCCCGAGTAAATCATGTGAACCTGGCCACATACTAGCCTATTTTCCCGCCCGTCGACGAGGTTTCGTAAGATTTGGCTGGCATCAGCAGTAAGGACAGTGGTATCTGATGGAAAGTTTTGTCTATATAACAGAAAATTGAAATAAGAAATTAAATGAAGGATAAGCATGTCAAATAACGACAAACCTCATTGTTTCTGCCGCACTCGGGTTTATTTCAACCCCTAGACAAGTTCTCATTGCGCAGCCTTGTGCCAGCCCTAAACCAAATCCTCCAACGCCTGCATATGGGTCAAATGCACATAGTGGCATCTCGCTCTGGCATTGTTTCTCAAGGTTGTACCTTTCTTCCTCCTGTTCGTAGCATATTTGACACCTTCTGAAGTCAGTAGATTGAAGCGGAGTGAGAGTTGAGTCCATGGACGTGGCTTGGGACAGAATATAAAAGCAATCTGGGTGGTCATCAAGCCAGGCATGGTCCTTACACTCGTACTCGGATATGTGTAGGACCTGGCAGGTGCCAAGTACCGAAGAAGCATTTACAGTCTCAGTAACCGAAGTAAGATAGAGTGCCGGCTAAGTCAATGGTAGTTGTGGTTAAAAAAGAAATAAATGCCTTGTGTACGAAATGTCATACCTCTGCAAAGTGACCAGGTCCAATTCTATCAGATTCTCTACCCAGTCTGGACACGCGGACGCGAACTTCATTCCCAGATTGGAGGAATATGCTTATTTGACCGATAGAGCACGTTACTTGATCAGGAGAAGACGCTTGATAACGAATGAAGTCAAGCTGGTGATACTCGACGGATCGAATGATACTTGAGGTGCGAGAGACGAAATGAGAAATGGGTGAGTCACGGCCTTCACATGAGATACATATACGTGACGAAGGAATATAAACTTGTTCGTCCACCACTTCCATGAACCCTGCAGGATTTCTGCGGTCCCAAGCTGACCTAAATAGCTTGTTAGCTAGTCCCTTTTAATATTGAGCCGACATACGAATAGAAATACTTGTCCTCTTCTGGCCAACTTTGAATGGAATGTTTAGCTAAAGAAATCCTGACGACATTAATCTTAGACACCAAGCAGTCTGCAGAGACATCTCGGCAATTGTCAGCAATGGACAAGAAAAGTTCCTGTCCGTGTGCAACCTCCTGCAATATGGTTTGATTGCCGTGTAAAAACCAACGGGCATGGAAATTCTTGTTGCGTCGATCAAAATAGAGAATTTGAGCAAATCTACAAAGAGCCCGATGGGCTGCGGAGTAAGACGAGGATTAGAATCATACCGCATAGTATCTTTATCTTCAAAGTCGCCTTCATTAATTATGACAAAATCTCCTGCCTATTGAAAGTAGCATGAGAGCTCAGTCATCCTGATGAAATAAACATACTTTATACTTGATTTGATCTGTTGGTAGCTGCATTTGTGGCTGACCACGCGCAAGTTTCTCGTCGTCCAAATATGGGGACGTTTGCCAACAACTTTGAACTTCTGATCGAAATATGATGACACAATAGCCTGGACTGCAGCTGTGACAGTACTCCTGATTGCCTTGACTGGCGTTGTCCGTTTCCGCTTTGGGGTGGCACAGATATGCGCGGAGGGAAGATTTGCGGGGCTGTCTTCATTGGTGGACATTCATGGTTTTCTATGAGCACCTGAAGGAGAGGGCATCCATGACATCGTCCCACTCAATACCTGGTGTCGCGGCAATGACTTCAGTGAGCTCAGATAAAGAGTATTGGCACTTCGACTTTATCAACTTATGTCCTGTCGTCAATAGGAGAAACAGTTACACACGCGTGACAAGTCCTCATTAGTCCAGCATCTTCCTACAGTGGGATCCATGGCTGTGGGGGATGCAAGTTTACGAAGAAGCTCCTCTCTAACCATGCCATGATCAACAAGGATATTGCGCAATACATGACGAAGCAGCATCTCTCTCGAATAGAAAGGTAAAAAAAATTGTCGATATGCTTTTGCTGGGGTCTCAAGGATGTACCAAGCATATTGCGTCTGGATCCAGATATAACTGCCGACATGGTCAGTTGGTTCGAATTCGCTAATGCGTAGAGACAACGAACTCTTGTTGAATATCCAGAGAAATGGTCAGGATGGTGCTGGTTCGGAAAGCTATAGCATCAGGCAGAAAGAACTCTCGAGCATCGTGCTCTTCCTCATCTACATCGGCAACGGCCTGACCGAATGCTTCACATGGCACGTCGATGTCCCAAAAACAGGACAGGGACACAAGGTTGAGAGAGGAAGAATCAAATATGAAAAATCTCTGAGTATCCTCACAGGTGGGCCGTCACTGGAAAGGGACTCGTGGCTAAGCGGATTTGCGATATCATCCTCTGCCTCAGGGAGGAAGGAACCTTCCTCCGGTAAATGGAATATAATGTCGTCGTTTGACATAGGGTCGTCATTTTTACCCAACTTTCTTTCGTACTGCGAGCGAGTAACGGGAGTGAAGTATTCGGGAAGCGTGTCAGAATCAATGGACGTGTCTTCATTCGATGAGGTGCATGAATGGTCGGAACTATGACGTGAAATGGTACGATCTCGCAATTCCTGCAATTCGCTGTGTGTAACTTCCGTAATCTACCTAATATAAAGCGGTTACATACTGCTGTATGAGAAGTCCTGGGATGAGCACTCTATATAAGGATGGTTGATCAGCTAAGAATAAGGCGTAGTAAAATGATACCATTTCTGATGCTGGATCGACGGAATGTTTGCCTGTCCTTGGCCTTTTGGCATTTCGGTGCTTCGAGTCCGCGTACGCGTACGAGGATTTGACTCGGGCCGCGCCCAACTCTCCAGGCGTTGCATATTCCACGTCTCCGAATACATCCATATTTGGCTTTCGTTTTGGGTTGGGTTGCATGGCGAGGATAAGCGTCGCGAAAGTAGCCTTCAGAACTAGCACTCAGTCCAGCGCCTAAAGTTCGCCTCAAGTTCGCCGTGCGCTCAATGCTTCGCATTGTCACCTCTAAGAGGAGTAGCATATTACCGTCACCTCTCCTTGAGCTCATTCTCGCATCTTCCTCCGTGTCGCCAATATGCAGGCCGTACCACCCCCCTCCCGTGTCTCCAGATGTCAAACCTCTCTCTACACCCGATCTACTTTCTTCACTCTCTTCGCTGATACAGCAGAAGCACGAGAGTTTTCTCACAGATACGGAAGCAGAGTTACACAATCGCCGTATTTCCTCGCTCAGATTGGCCCTAGGGAGTGCTGACCCTGTGCGCCTTCGAGATGCATTCGGAGATCTCATGGAGGACAACTCACTCGAGGCGCTCACGGCACGAGACTTGGAGATGATATCCAAGATACTGCACAATCATTTCACATGTTGCCCAAGTATCTGCGATGTAATCGATGGAGCCCGAGCGATAGCTCTAAAAGTGGCCGCCAAAGGCCACCTCGATGCCCTCCGAGCTTGTTTGGTACTCTATCTAAAGAATGGGGACATCCTGGGTGTTACGTCTACGTATGACGAGTTTACAACACTTTTCCAAGACCCCCCGATGCCCGTCTCTGAGCAGGATGCATTATCAGACCACGACAAGGAAGCAATCAGTGACAGCATACTTATATCCAAACCTGTGCTGCCCAGATCTTTTAATCCTGCTGTTGCTGATTTAATTATGACGGTCCTTGCTGCCTATGCCACACAGGACCGTTTTGATGATGCTTTCGATCGATTTATAGTCACGCCGATGACTGTTCGCTTTACCGCACCCAAAACTAAGGCGTTTTGCGAGGCCCACCTCGCCCATGACCTCGCATTATCGAGCAAGGTTCAAGCATGGATACAGGAGCTTGTCCATCTCAGACTTTTGTCCCGGCATACATCTCTTCAGAACTACGTTACAGGCCTCGCAAGCGACAAAAACATTGCTTCTTTGCAAGAGTTCTATTCTACTACCATCTCGGAGTGTCGAAAGGTTGATAGCAAAATTTTGGTGACAGATCGAGGAAGTATAGCAGGGGGCCGAAGGCGTATCATTGTATCCAGCGCCGTGTGGGACATCTTCTTACAAGCCTTCTTCAAGTGCAACAGAACAGACCTGGCGGAAGTGTTGTGGAGCGACGTTACAGGACTCGGACTGTCTCCCAATCGTCATATGTGGACCACTATGCTTGTCGGCTATGGCCGACTCGGCCAATGTAGCCAGGCCATGTCTGTTTGGAATCGCATGGTGGAGGCTGGTATTGAGCCCAAACAGCATGCTTATGGTGCCATGATCCAGGCTTATTTTGGAGCACGTCGCCCTCAGGAAGGATTCGCGTTGTTTGAGCAATACCGGATACAATCTGACAAGTCTACCGAGGGAAGGCAGTCATTTCGTGATCCATCCATGCTCCCTCTATTTAACATCGTGCTGCATGGTCTTTGTATGAATGGTATGGACAGCCAGGCCAAGAATGTCATAAAGGATATGATGGATCATGGTCCAAAACCCGACGTCGTTTCGTACAACACCTTTCTTCGGCATTACGGACGCATAGGCGACATGAAGAGCGTTGCCTCTGTTCTGCGGGCCCTCAAGCCGGCGAACATACAGCCTGACATTCACTCTTTTACCACCTTACTCTCTGCTCTGTACAAAGGAGGAAAACGAGATGCCCACACCAAATTGATCCAAATCATGGAGACGATCGGTGTTCGACCCAACGTCGCGATGTACAGCGCCATCATTGACTTCCTCGTGCGTCAAGGCGGCCGAGAGAATTTCCGCAACGCGACGTTGCTCTTGCAGCTGATGGAGAACAATCCCGACAAGGGATGTCGCCCGAACGAGATAACGTATACTGGAATCCTTGCTGGGCTTCATCGAGACCCCACAATACCAGCGCAAGATGTAAAGTTATACACCGAGGGGTTATTCGCGCAGATGAGCAGAAATGGTATTCTTCCCAATCGGACAACCTATCACTATCTTATTAAGGCATGCCTTGAGAACCCGGAACTACAAGGCTTGCAGATGGCGCTTGGGTACTACCGTGAAATGGGGAAGAGGGGTCTTACACTCACGAACCGCACCTGGTACGTGATCTTGTCGTCGCTTCTACGAAGGGGAGACGGGGCTATAGCAGGAGAAGTGATGAGCGATATGTTCACACAAGGGCACAAGCCGGATAGCGCACTTAGCACATTGGTACAAAGGGTCCAAAGGAAAATATCTTCAAACGGTGGGCAGAGATAACCCTGATGCAATTCTATTGTGCACGCATTTTACCACCAAAGAAGAAAGCCTTTCCCAAGCCAACGGAAAGATAGCGTGCATATGCTTCTCAAAGTGTGTTAATTAGCACGTCAAGCAGCTTGATGGGGTTTCCTGCTTACCCCAATGGCTCCATTTTCTTCCCATCCATTTACCAATATACGGTAACAACATAAGGGAGACAAGTGTCTGCAGCTGCTCAAGACCATCCTCCCACTCCTGCTGTGCGAGACGGTACTCCTCGTCATCGGAGCGCGAAGATGAGGAAGAGGCTGAGGATGAGGATGAATCGAAAGATGCGATCGAGCTCATCACAAAATTAAAAGAAAACGTATTTCTTCAAGACACCGTTGCAGCTCTTCTAGGACGCCGCTGAGCTTGTGTAAGCAAAGATTAGCGCGGCAGATTACTGAAGTCAATTTCGATTCCGCTCAGGCGAAGCACTCTTCGTTCACGCACATCTACGGCGCTGTTATACCATCTTCCACATTCTCTACTTAGAACCTTCGATGTGCAATGTCAGATCTGCACGGTTCAACTCAGCATAAGGTAGTTGGCAAGCCACTGCTCTACGCTATATCATGTTTTGCCAGTTTGGGTGTATTCCTCGTAAGCTGCTTGAGTCTATAATATACTAACCATGCTAACCATGCTACTCAATCAAGTTTGGTTATGACCAAGGGTACGCGCACATTTCGCTTAAGAGGCGTGGCTGGTCCTCACCTGGTGCCTTGTAGTGTTATGTCTGGAATCATCACAGGGCCATACTTCAAGAAGTATTTCCACCGCCCTTTACCGCACCAGGTCGGCACTATGGTTGCTGTCCTCGAGATTGGCGCTTTTGGTATATCTTCAAAACTGATGTAACTCTGGCATATCAGTCTAAGACCACACCTGTAGCCACATCCTTGGCAGCCGGCCGCATAGCAGACATCATAGGTCGGCGAATGACTCTCTTCTGGGGAGCCACCGTTTTCGTCGTAGGTGGCGCTATTCAAACTGGAACGACCGGCTACGGTATAATGGTCCTGGGTCGCGTAGTTAGTGGATGTGGAGTTGGCCTACTTTCGTGCGTCATCTAGATAATTTAATAATTCTGATGGCTCACTGTTAGGCACGAACAGGACAATCGTTCCCATATACCAGAGTGAGGTCTCGCCTGCGGAGCACGTGCGTGCCATGGCTTGACACCAGCTTTCAGGCAACTTTGCACTAACTGATCAAACAGCGAGGCGCACTGGCATGCATGGAATTTACAGGGAATATCCTCGGCTACGCATCTTCGGTTGTACGTCTCCCTTCTAAAATGAAAGTGGCCCACCTTTAACTTGATTAACAGTGGGTTGATTACTTTTGCTCTTATATCGAGTCGGACTATTCTTGGCGTATCCCTCTACTCATGCAATGTATCATTGGAGGGATCCTGGCCGTTGGCTCGCTTTTCATGCCTGAAAGCCCCCGGTCGGTCTAATCTGATATTTCACGCGTCTTACTGACATGCTGGCTATGCAGATGGCTTATTGACACCGGGAAGGACAATGAGGGAATGATAGTCATCGCCGACTTACATGGGGGCAACCTCGATGATGAGAAAGCCAAGGAAGAGTTCCGTGAGATCAGAGACGTTGTGGCGCAAGAGGCATGTTTTCTCTAGTAATCAGCTGCATATGCTCATTATATTCATTAATTTCTACTATTAGCAAATGATGACCAATTCCCGGACGTATAGCGCAATGTGGAAGCGGTACAAGCAGCGGGTGCTTATCGCGATGTCATCCCAAGCGTTTGCACAATTGGCATGTTTACACTATCTCCTCGGTTGACTCTGTCTCACTTGCAATATTCAGAACGGCATTAATGGTGAGCCTTACAACATCATATGCGTACTGACGCTGAGGCGTTGATCTGGCGGCAGTCATCTCATATTATGCTCGTAAGTTTTGTTTCTGCATGCTAAGTTATAACCACTCACACCATTGTAACTTTTTCTTTTCTTTGATAGCCATGGTCTTTGAACGTGGGTACTACCATGGTCTGAAGCTAATACCGCCCCTCTAAACTTGTGGCAGAGGCTGGTTGGGTTGGACGTGATGCACTACTTATGACCGGGATAAATTCGATAATTTATATTTGCAGCACAATACCAACGTAAGCTTTTAATCTTTTGAATGCCTAGAACGGCACCAGATGTTGCTTAACAGGTGGTTCCTTGTCGATCGATGGGGTCGACGCGCAATTCTCCTTTCTGGCGCAGTCATTGTTCGTTCTCAGGCCTCTCCCATTTTCAAGTTCATAATATCGTCCATAGATGGGCATCGCTCTTGTCGCCACAGGGTATTGGATGAACCTTGATGTGCCGGCTACTCCCAATGCGGTTGTAATTTGTGTGGTCATTTTCAATGCCGCTTTCGGTTACAGGTTTGTCATGTTTCTCTTGAGTGCCTAAACCCATACTCATCCCTGAGCAGTTGGGGTCCATTGCCATGGTTATACCCGCCTGAAGTATACATCTCGTATTTTTAATGTTGTTATTGTTTCACGATCTTACCCTGCTTGTGCCAGATAATGCCCCTAGCTCACCGAGCGAAGGGCGTGTCGTTGTCTACGGCAACAGTGAGTAATATAGTTTATAAATTTCTTACGGCCAAGGGAACACGAAGCTCTTTAGAACTGGTTCTTCAACTGGCTGGTAGGACAAGTGACGCCGACTCTGCAAAGCACGATCAAATGGCGACTATATCCTATGCATGGCTTCTTCTGCGCGTGCAGCTTCATCTTGGGTAAGGCAGCTTCAACCTTGGAGCAACCATTGCTGACGTGACATACAGTTTACTTCCGTGAGCTTGGCCTTCATTAATGACTTTTCAGAGTTGTGATATTGCTCTTAGTTTATCCCGAGACCAAAGGAGTGCCACTAGAAGAAATGGACCGCGTGTTCGGCGAAGGTATTCCAAAGTCATATGAACAGCCGTGTCAGAGCTGACAGGTGGATAGAACCTCTCAGTGATGAAGAGTCCGAGACAGCGTCATTGGTGCGCAGTCGACGGTCTTCGACGAACCACCATTCTATCTCCCCTCCGCCGCCTAGAGAGCCTCCACGTGAGTCGCAAGGCTGGCTAGGCAGATTGCTTGGGAGAGACGCTGGGAGAAGAGCACAATACCAGCCCGTTGGCTCCCAGGATGAGGAATAGGAACTCGCGAGGATGGATGGTGCGCAACGTGAGGACGAGGACAGGGAAAGACGTGATATGGAAAACGATCGCGCGAGTTGAGGCGCGATTTGCCTGCCGACACCTTATTGAAGGTCTCTTGACCTGAATTCTTGATGTTTATGTCGACAACACGAGAACTTGGGGATAATATGGAGGCTCGTGTCTTGTCTTTCAAGTTACCTGACTCGCCCCCACGTGCCCACGTGCGCCGTTCATCCTCACCGCACCTCCGAGATTTGCTGCTCGTTTTGACCACTAGATTAGCCTTGTCAGGTACAGTAATATTAGCTCACCGTCTTTGAATCATTAATTTTCCATCCGCCGGCTACCATGATCCGAGCGTTTTCCATCAGGCAGCCAGTACTGGGAATAATGTGTCCTGATGTTGTTTGCTGCGCATCTCGAAGAAATTCTTCCATCTGACAGGTTGCCAAGTTTGAGGTTACTCTTATTATCCCCATGCACCGTTGTAGTGATGGCACGGCTCGGCTCAGGCCGTGGCTGAGCCGGGCCTGGCTCGGGCTTCTGACGGCGCAGCCACGGGCTTGGGTTTTGACGAGCCTGAGCGGAGAGAGCGGCCTCACACCCAGAGGATCTTCAATGGCCAAAACGGATATTTCTAGGAGTTACAGGCATACTTATATCTTATTTTACTACTCATGTTGGTTACAGCGGCCTTACATAAAAAGATCTCTTCTTCCATATGCCCCGCCCTTAGCATGTGGTCGAATATTGCGTCTCGTACCGCCTCCTTCAGCAGACCTTCCCCGACCAACGTTTGCTCAAATACAAATATAATAGGCTAGGGCCGGGCCAGGCCTGGTGTTGACGCCGAGCCCGCGCAAAGCCGCAATACACTCTACCACATGGAATTAACGGCTGCTTATTCTCCGCCCCTCGCCTATAAAGCCGTGCTTGAGAATACCAACATGGAGCAGTTGGTTATTGTCTATGTCAGGGAACAACGTATGCATTGTCGCCGTTCTCGCGCTCACGCAGCTCGTGACCGCTAGCTTCTGGCCGCGAGCCCAGTCCTTTTCTGCCGCGCCGTCGGCGGGGGCCACTGTGTCTGGACTTTTTCCCCCAAACGTGACAGAATCTTTCGACGCTAGCTCCGTCTTCCCGGGAGGTGATGTAGTCGGCTTCCCTGGTCCCACACCCAGTGAGTGTCTATTGGTTTGGTAACTGTCCAAGGTTGACGTTGATGCTTCCTGTCTATAGCCGGTGATGAAGCAGCCGCAATCATCACCGCCCCTGTAGCCGCCCCAGTCGAGTCTTATTATCCTCTCATAAACCCACCCACTCTGGATCACAAGAAGACAAATGTTCCTCACCTCTGGGGCAACCTAGCACCGTGGTACTCTCTCCCATCAGGGACCTTTGGTCTCCCCAATTCGTCCCCTCAAGTTCCTACAGGCTACAAGTTGAACTCGGGTGCGTCGTTATATTGTCTTCTAATGGTTAAAGCTTAATGGCTCATCCTTATATATATGATATGACAGTACACCTCTGGCACAGACATGGTGCCCGCTACCCAACCGGCGGCAGCGCGCCTTCAGCCTTTGCCGCCAAGCTTCACAATGCTGTAGTTGCAGGCACTGGCTTCACTGCCACCGGAGATCTCGAGTTTCTTAATACCTGGACATTTGAGCTTGGTACGTCCCCTCTTCTCTTGTGGGGGGTGGCGGGGTTTGTTGTTGCTTCTACTTAGACTGAACATGTAGGTGCTGAGATATTGACACCATTTGGTCGAGAACAGGTGCGTTTATTCTCTACAGTATGCCTTTCTTGATTTGAACAATTCCTGTCGTAGCTCTTCGATCTCGGCGTTGGCTTCAGGTATGCTTATTAAATAAACCAGAAGCCACCGCCTTTACATTTCGGCTTGAACCCCAGGGTCAAGTATGGCACTCTTCTCAACAACTTCAAAGCTCTCCCAGTCTTCCGCACTACATCCGAAGATGTCAGTTAGTTTTATTTGGTAAAGGATTCTCTCTGATCGGTTTTGTAGAGGATGCTGGCTTCCGCACTTAACTTTGCTGCTGGTTTCTTCGGGATTCCTATGTTCCAGACCGACTACCACCAAGTTATTGTCATTGAAAGTTCCGGATTCAACAACTCGGGGGCGCCCTATGACACCTGTGTCAACTCCAATCTCCCCATTGGCAAGCTTCACTAGATATTCCCCTGCTGTCGGGACTAATGGATATTCAGGCAACTTTGGAGGGACCCAGTCGAATATTTGGATCGGAAAGTATTTGCAGAATGCTCTCACGCGTCTTCAACCTCAGATTTCGGGTATAAATCTCACTACCTCAGATGTCTTCGCTATGCAGCAAACGTGTGCTTATGAGGTATGACCTCTCAGTTGAACGGCCCATTCTCAGCCCATGAAATTGACTATGCCAGACTGTGGCGCTAGGATTCTCCACATTCTGCGGGCTCTTCACGCAAGAAGAATGGAACGGTTTTGAATATTCCAATGACCTCTCGTTCTGGTACTCCGAAGGCCCCGGGTCGCCCGTCGCTGCAGCCCAGGGAATGGGCTACGTCCAAGAACTTGTTGCGCGGTTGACGCACACCCCGATTCAGATCCACAATACAACTACGAATTCAACCATTGATAACAACCCCATCACGATGCCCCTTGATCAGCCTATTTACATCGATGCAACGCATGACGTTGTTATCGCAAACTGTGAGTTCCTGTCAACATAGCGACATGATTTATTCATTGACTGGTGCATCTCAGTGCTTGTTGCATTAAATTTCACGACCCTAGCAGGAAACGGCCCACTCCCAACAGATCATATTCCCAACGGACAGGTTTGTTCATCAGTATTTTGGCTCCTTAGTATTCCCTGAGCCTACGTGTGCCACAGACTTACTTTGTCAACCAAATTGCCCCCTTTGGATCAAACCTCGTCGGCCAAGTTCTCTCTTGTTCCTCGTCTAACACATCTTACATACGATTTATTCTCAATGACGGCGTGGTGCCTTTAACTGGCATTAAGGGTTGCACGGCATCGCCTGATGGCCTCTGCGAGCTGGACACGTTCATTTCAGCTATGAAGGAAAGAATCTCCGAAGTAGACTTTGCATTCGACTGTCTTGCCAACTACACCATTGCTGATCCTACCCAAATCACGGACGGAAGGCCACCTCCTTCTGTCAGGCCTACGGTTTAAACCTAGCGGAAGTTAGGGTTAGCCATGGTATGACACTGGCCTCTTCATGGCGGAGAAAAAATCTAATCAACCACTGGCAGATATCATGCTTGAATACAGTATAAAATACCACTAGATGCCGGTCGGCGGTCCAGTAGACACCTTGTCCAGTTAACGGCAGTACAGCTAGCTAGCTGTTGCCACTGGAGGCATAGAGCTAAAGAAATGTGGGTGAAATGTATCCGCTCGGAGAATATCGATCCCATGATGTATACATTAATGCCACAAATGTGAATATTAAAACCTTCAGTGAGATGCATGTGATGTATGAATGATTATATATCAACCGTTGCTAAATCTTCTGATAAATTTATGAATAAACAAACCAAGTTGCCGGCACAGTGTTCACGCGGCATCGAGATGACAATATATGAAGAACACTAATACTGTGAATATAATTAGTATCCTCAGTGTAGCTTGTTAGTAAGACCGTTCCATGTCGTATATCATACATCACCTAGGATGAAAAAAATGAATCCCAAGCGCTATAATAATTACATAATAGGTTCGAAAAGATTATATTCGATGGAGGACGGTACAGTAGACCTTTTCGTTTAAAAGGAACATCGTTCGCGATTGGCGATTGATCCAGTCATAGCGCTCAGGAGGCTCGTCTGTAAGACACGAAATCGAGGACTCTGGTACAGTATATCTACATTCTGGACCTGCGGATACTCTTACAGTAACTCATACAGTGTCAAAGAAATGTAGCAGGCTAATGTGCCTCGTCCCTCATTTCCGCAGAAAATATGATCGTTCCGTGGCACCTTACCTTGGTTTGAGCCTGCCTTGCCACTGCTAACACTGGCAGCTCTCCGTGTCTCTCCGCTTTTAAATAAAACAGCATTCGACAGATGAACCTAATCGTTTCTTCAAATTGTCAATGCTGGGGCTCAACAACGTATACATTGTCGCCGTTCTCGCGCTCACGCAGCTCGTGACCGCTAGCTTCTGGCCGCGAGCCCACGCCTTTTCTGCTTCGCCGTCGGCGGGAGCCACTGTGTCTGCAGAGTTTCCCCCAAAAGTGACGGAGACTTTCGACGCCAGCGCCCTCTTCCCGGGAGGTGATGTAGTTGGCTTCCGTGGTCCCACGCCCAGTAAGTGTCCATTAGTGTGGTAATTGTCCGAGGTAGACATTGATGCTCCCTGTATATAGCCGGTGATGAAGCAGCCGCAATCATCACCGCTCCTGTAGCCGCCCCAGTCGAGTCTTATTATCCTCTCATAAACCCACCCACTCTGGATCACAAGAAGACAAATGTTCCTCGCCTCTGGGGCAACTTGGCACCGTGGTACTCTCTCCCATCAGGGACCTTTGGTCTCCCCAATTCGTCCCCTCAAATTCCTAAAGGCTACAAGTTGAACTCGGGTGCGTCGTTGCAATATCATGGTTAAGGTCTAGTGGCTCATCCTTATATATATGATATGATAGTACACCTCTGGCATAGACATGGAGCCCGCTACCCAACCAGCGGCAGCCCACCTTCAGCCTTGGCCACCAAGCTTCACAACGCTATAATTGTAGGCACTGGCTTCACTGCCACCGGAGATCTCAAGTTCCTCAACACCTGGACTTTCAAGCTTGGTAAGTTTACCCGAGAAGAGGTTTGTCATTTCTCCTGATCAATCGGATCTCGGATCCTAGGTGCTGAGGTATTGACACCGTTTGGTCGTGAACAGGTGAGTTGCTTCCTTCCTTGTGTATTTCTTCGTTTCAGTTCACTATCCCTCGCAGCTCTATGATCTTGGCGTTGGCTTTAGGTATGCCCGTTGAGAAACAATCTCTGCTTAGTTCTTATGGTGTGGCCAACCTCAGGGTCAAATATGGCTTTCTTCTCGACAACTTCAAAGCGCTACCAGTCTTTCGCACCACGTCCCAAGACGTGAGTTAGTCGTCTTTAGTGAAGGATTTGCTTTATACAAGTTTGTAGAGGATGCTGGGTTCGGCACTTAACTTTGCTGCTGGTTTCTTCGGGGTTCCTATGTTCCAGACCGATTACCACCAACTCATTGTGATCGAGAACGCTGGATTCAACAATACCGGGGCCCCTTATAAAGCTTGTGTCAACGCCAATCTTCCCATTGGCAAGCGTCACTATATACCTCTCGACAGTCTCGACTAATAGCTATTCAGGGAACTTTGGGACGAACCAGTCAAACGCTTGGGTGAACGTATATTTACAAAAAGCTGTCAAACGTCTTCAGCCACAGATCAAGGGTATAAACCTCACGGCCTCGGACGTCTTCGGGTTTCAGCAGACATGTGCTTATGAGGTGCGGCCAAGCACCACCTTCTCTTCCTCAGCGGATGAACAAGCTTTTGCAGACTGTGGCGCTAGGGTATTCCGCATTTTGCGATCTTTTCACAGAAGAGGAATGGTACGGTTTTGAGTACGCCAATGACCTCTCGTTCTGGTATTCCGACGGCTTCGGGTCGCCCATTGCTGCAGCTCAAGGGATGGGCTACGTCCAAGAACTTGTTGCACGGTTAACTCACACATCGATTCAAATATACAACACGTCCACTAATTCCACCATTGACAATAACCCGATTACAATGCCCCTTGATCAGCCTATTTACGTTGATGCGACACACGACTTTGTCATCTCATATCGTGAGTTTCGGCCGTGATGGTGGCATTTTGTCATGACTGACCCATCTCAGTGGTTGTTGCCTTAAATCTCACGATGCTGGCAGGCAACGGCCCACTTCCAACGGATCATGTTCCCAAAGGACAGGTATATTAATCAGCCCTGGCGTTTTCTTAACCATCAGCTTACCGTTCGTGTGCCATAGACATTCTTTGTCAACCAAATTGCGCCCTTCGCATCAAATCTGGTTGCCCAAGTGCTTTCCTCCTCCTCCTCCAATACACCTTCCCATATCCGTTTCATTCTCAACGACGCCGTGTTACCTTTGACAACCATTAATGGTTGTACGGCATCGCCTGACGGCCTCTGCAAGCTGGGCACATTTATTTCAGCTATGATGGAAAGAAACTCCCAAGTAGACTACGCATTCGACTGTTTCGCCAATTACACACTTGCTGATCCTACTCAAATCACGGATGGAAGGCCACCTCCTTCTGTCAGGCCTACGGTTTAAACCTAGTCATTCTGGATATGTTCGTCTCGTTTATGAAGTAATAGGTTTTCCGAGGTAGACTTCACATTCCACTACATCGGCGACTAGTCCATGTTGATCCGACTGACCTTACGGATGAAGGCCACCTCCTTTTGTCAAGCCTACGCTTAGCTAGTCAAATCATTAACAGTATCGAAAGTAGTCAAGTATTCAGAAGCGAGTTTTTAATCTATCAAGATATCATGCTTGACTATAGAGTTGAATATACACATGATATCCTGGTCTCAGGCGTCATCGTGAAGTAAGACATACTCTCTCAACGATTCGCCAAATTTAATGACTTTTATAAAGACCAGTCAGCAGGTCGATGGGGAATGAAAAAAGCAACTGACCATCGCTGGGTTTTAGTTCATAGTAACGAGACGTAGGTATAGTCTCGTCATTCACAAGCGTCCCGTTAGTAGACTCCAGGTCAATGATGAAAGGCCTAAATCACGAATTAGAAAATGCTTGTCAATCCTCAGAAAATCAGCCGTTTACTTGACGGCAGCCTTGACGTTGCCCAAATCGTCTTGTTCAGCAACATGGCGAAACTGAATGGCTGCGTGTTGCTTTGAACATGATGGGTGTTCAATAGGAATATCGGAGACCTTCCATGGAATCAGACAGCTGGTCTATACTTATTAATGTTACGTACGTACCACCCTATCTCTGCCCACTAGGTATACACTCTGTCTGTGTATGTGCAACAGATCTGGCTAAAACAGTTAGAACACAGGCAGCCAATGCATATTTCGTATGATACACACCGACTTGCTCCTTGCCCTTGAACACATATAACCTCCATCCCTGGCTCGGCCGCCGCGCCTCTGGCGGCTCGTTATACTTCAGAAACGTTGACGTTCCATCTGAGCGAGTCACGGTATTGGTTTCTGCGGCAAGCAATCCAGACGGGTTGAAATTAGGCTGCGTTTCGACTGATTTGGAACGGCTCCGAGACTTGGAGTGATGCGAGGGAGGTCGAACACTGCGCGGCCTGCTCGAGGGACCACTGCGATTTTCATTATATTTTCGACTCGGAGGGCTCTCCTCGCGTCGGGGTCCACCTCTGTCGCTGTTACGGTCTCGCCTGTCCCTCGTCCTCTCGTACCGGTCGTCACGGTCATCCTCTCGTCGACCGCGCCCACTTCTGCCTTCATAACCCCGGTCTCTGCGCGATCGAGGTATTTCGGGGTATCGGTCGCCTCGACGAGGAGGAGACCGTGAACGTGTTGCGGGCATTTCTGAAGTGGCGTCGTAGACGCCTGCAGGTAATGTGAACTCCGCTAGAGATTTACTAATACTGCAGATTGGCAATGGATGCGCCTCCTACAGGGTCTGCCCAGTCTCTGGTGTCCGAATGGAGAGCCTCCTCTGCAACGCCAGTAGTTGAGCATCATGAGCTAGAACACGTCCCAGAGGGTCGGCAGGACATATATCGCGGTCGCGAGGATCCTCCGTCGCCTTCCCGAAGTCGTCCTCCTTCGTTGGTGGCCTCTTCTTCGTCTTCTTCCACGTCCTCCGGCAGGTCGGGACTAGGACTGCGGCTTGGAGCATTGGGTACCATTTTAGAAATGGCCATCAACCGCTGGGCGCGGACCAGATCTGACTCATCTACTACCACGTCCTCCTCGTCCTCCTCTATGCATGGCCGCATGCCTCGAAGACGGAGACGGTCAAGCGTCGCGGCCAGCCATAATACCCATACGGAAAATATCATTCGTGCGCGACGCAAAGTGTGGGAGCAGGGTCGCGTCTTACCTCGAGAGTTTGTTCTTTTTCTCCCCCTCGCGCTGGCTGCTCAGCCTGAAGAAGATGGGCTGGAACATCCTTCTCAGCATAGAAGAGTCCTTCGCTCAGCATCGCTGCCATTAGTCCTTAGACAACTTGATTTCGCGATCAAAGGCTCGGCTAAAACGCGAAAGCACAAGCAGCCCAGAATCTTATCTCATGGCAAGGGCAAAGCCCGTGGAGATCCTCGAATCCATAGCTCAGCCGGTCGAGCGGTCGCTGAGAAGTCGCCACGACGGCCAGCGTGGTGAGCACGCTCCCATCATTGTTTCCGCGATGGTCGTGTCATGCGGCATTATGGCAGGTGGTTGGATGTTTCTAGCCCAACTTGGAGCGATATGCGAGAGATCGGCAAAGTACGATTTAAAATCTGACTTGAGCACAGTGTCGTTGACTTCGACTTGATAGCTACTACATCTACACCCACTCACATTGGAAGACATCTTGCATCAAGAGCCTAGAGAGAAGCTCGAGGTTTTCTCACGTTTGGGATACTACTTCATAGTCTTTCGCGCTCTTGACAGCGAGCACACGCGGTTCAGAGCCCAGACACAGCTTGATCTGACCATGAAAGGCGACAAGGCGACTGTGCCACTCATGGACGGCGAGATTGGTATAACTAATGTATATATTGTTGTATTCCGAGAAGGGATATGCACAGTAAGTGGCATAGTCGTGGGATAGTTCCTTCCTTAATCTGCTTTCTTTCAGTTTCACTTTGAGGATATCTCAGATCATATTTTGCGCGTGCGCAACAGGATCATGCAATTTGAAGAGACCTTTCACATGTCCTCAGGTACAAAGTAAATTTAGAGTCATTCCAGTCTTGCTAATCTTCTTGCTAGATTGGATCGCCCATGGGATCCTTGATTCTATCGTAGACCAGTTTTTCCCTTTGTTAAACTCGATTGGGCGAGAGGTCAAGGACTTTGATGACCTAGTGCTCTCAATAAATGGCCCCCTCCGCAATCGACGCGAGCTAGGAGAAGGCAAGGTACCTCCGGTATCTACTATCGAACCCAAAGAAACGAGAGTGCAGAAATTGAACTTTGTCGATGTGGCGATAAGTGAGAAGTCCCGGATGGAATCTTCTTTCGACAGAGCAGCGACGTGGTCGCTTCGCAGCGTGCGGCCAATCTCCTGGAGAACGTTTTACATCCGTCGTCTTATCCCCACCTCAGCTGTGAGACAATTGAGGCAATGGTCAAGACAACTCTGGACGCCGGAGGTTACGTCTTCATCTTCTCCGTTGGTCCGAGCTGCTTCCACGCGAAGATTGGTTACTTCGCTCGCCCGACTGCTTGGCACGAAGTCGGAAGTGGTGTCCCAGATTCGGAAAAGACTGGGTGGGAACGGATTAATAGGGCTAGAAGTGAGTTCGCCCGAGCAGGCTCTAGTGGGCGATGTGGGAGTATACCTTGGAGATATACAAGGTTTTTCCGACCATCTTTACCTTGTCTTCATGCTGATGTTATGTATAGATCATATCTTGACTTTACAGCAATCACTAGAACATTACGAACGTATGTTAAGTCATTCGCACCCAGCCTATCTTTCCCATATACGCGTCTCTCTCGCCCAGGCCAAAGCCGGTATGGACCATAAACTGTTTATGTTAACGTTACTTGCTGTGTCAATTCTGGTGTGTTCATATAACATGCATCCGTGACTGTGGAATTTAATGGTACACAGGCGATGCAACTCCCCGTCGGATTATTTTCCATTAATTTGGGGAATATACCGCGGAACAACAGGTCTGCCGATCCACCGGCGCCCTTCAATTGGTTTATGGGTATCATAACTACAGTGCTATTGGTGGGTGCGGGTGTTGCGTCCATGACACGTTATTGGTGGGTACAAGCGGAGCGTAAATTTGCACGTGCGCGACAGTCCAAGTTATAAATTACTGTATTGTGGTAATCAGCGTTTGCTGTTCGTTCTCTCCTTCGATCTTGGATGTTGTAATGTAGACCATCTTGGGCCATCTTGGATTAATATAAAGCTGCCTTAACGATCATAATAACGTGGCATTTATCGCCACTGTGAAATGAAGACTTGCGGGCACTTCACAAATCTTCCATGTCGCCGCGCTCGTTATTGATGGAAAGTTCTAGCTTTGGCCTTTACAAGATGGGAGAGCGACGGTTCATGAGACGTTATGCAAAAGATGCCTAACCCTAATCTCAGCCTGACCCAATTCACTGGCTTCCGTCTGTTTGTACAATCTTTCCAACGGATTGTCATCGCCCGTCTTTTCAAGATCGGCTTCTATTTTGCTGAACTCATTGGCAAATTTGCCGTTGAGGATCTGGATAGTATGGTGAGAACGGCATTCATCCCAAGTAAACAATTTCCTGACTTGATTATGCAGAATGTCTTGGAAATGTCTTCGCATAGCAACACCATCAAGCGAAAGTGCCCCTCTAAGCTGACCAAACTGGGATACAATGGAGTGGTGCTTCAACTGGCGGATGAAACCGTCCTCGGCAGCCCGTTCGAAAATCTCAGCTGGTTCCTTGGACATCCACCTGTATCGCAAGTCAGACTCCAAAGCCTGTTTTGAGAGGAGCAACTAACATCTCATAGCAAAGAGCTTCATCTGAGCACCCTACTTCCTTAAGCACACTGAATGCTTCACGGAAAAGCATTATGATGTTAGGCCATAGTGCTTGCTCAGCAAACAAATCCATGGCTGTCTCCTCCTTTGCCGAAGATGCAATTGCGCCGGCCTTGGTTGCTCCAATCACGCGAGACAGTGCCAGGGCAATCTGGAGGGCATTCCCGGTACCATCCTGTTCAGCAGAAACGAAGCAAGGGAATCCTTTACCCTTCTGATAGAGCGAACGAACAGATGAGCCGATCATCCTGGAAGGCGTGAGCGAATGTACGCCGTTCCACAAGCCAAAATGCTACCTTGGTGCCACCATGACAACATCGTTTGTCGGAGCAATGTTTAAAAACTTGTAGTACACATTGTAGCCGCTGGCAATCACGATTGCAGCATCCTTCTTCAGCTTGGGTGCTATCTGGCCGTTAAACAGGCCGGGTTGGACTTGGTCAGGGACAAGCAAGAAAAGGACTACAAATGTCAAGGTAAGTGAGATACAACCGGCTTCAGAAAATAACCAGGGTCATCGTACTGTCTGCGAGTTCAGCAGCTTTGCCAAATTCATGTTCAACGTTGAAGCCCTTTGATCTAGCATCCTCTGCGTAGTGGTCGTCACGGTTTGCAATCAGGATGTTATCGTTTGGGATGCCAGAATCTCGTAGATTCTGGGCCTGGGCAGCACCCTGATTTCCAAACCTTGGTATACATGCAGAGTGCCATATTATACCCAGCTAAGAAAGCAGACGTACCCTATGAAGACAATCGTCTTTCCTTCAAGGTGCGAAAGCGACGCATCAGAATCGTAGTAGCTATAAGATTCAAGATCAGGGACGCTCTACAGTCGACGGAGTTGAACGGACATCTTTGCAGACATGGAGCAGGAGTCAGAAATGTGTATGTCACATTTGGCAGAACAACAGACCTAATATAAGACATTCTGAAGCCATCGAAGCCAACGAACTTAGCCGTTGGAACGAGATCTTGTGACAGCCCTAAATAATCACGTGATAGGGCCGTGATCTCAACCCGTGCCAGACACGAGTTTATGAAGAGCAAGTTCACAACAACCGAGCCGGGCAGACATGGCGGGTATGATCTCAAAAGAGACATAAGTACTAAGTGCCATTCTCAACCGGTCTATTTGCTCTGTAGCTCTGTGATCTTGTCCAAGTACGCGGTCACGAATAGTCAATCTGCTTACTACGCCGTTTGCCAGAGTTAGCTTGTCCGAGCTCTTGAACTCTTCATACCCAGGGCGGTCCGCCTCCGGCCCGTCATATCTGGAGAAGTTTATGACGTGCGACGCCCTTGGCCTATAAGCCACAAACGTCCATGGCACTGCTGACGAACAAGATAGTCGCCATAACTGGGTCCTCCAGAGGCATCGGTCGAGCGTGTGCGCTGGAATCAGCGAAGCAAGGGGCCAAGGGCCTCGTCTTGCATTATCTCGGCGACCCCCCCACCACTGATGAAGTGACGACCTTGCAAACCGTAATAGCTCACACTCATGGTGCTCTCACCATTACTGTCGCTGGAGATATTGGGGAGCAAGAGACCTCGTTTCGAGTGAGGCTGCAATAACTGGCGCTGGAACTTGAACGCACTCTTATTGACGTACGTAGATCGTAAGGGAAGCTGTGGCAGCTTTTGGCCGCATTGGTGAGCGTTATGAGTTGCGTACGTGCGTTAAGTTGCTCATGAGAACCTCAGACGTGCTTGTCAGCAATGCTGGCATCTGTCCGTTCTCGGATTTTCTCTCCATGCCTGTAGAGGTATGGGACCACACCCGGCAAGTAAATCTCGACGGATCGTTCTACATTGTTCAAGGTTAGTTGAAATCCTTGGTATTCGTTGCTTTAGGAACCCTTTATTTCCGTTTTCCAGCCGTTGCCAATCAAATGAAGACACAGCAGCCCCCAGGCGGCGCCATAGTCGCCATTTCTTCAATCTCCGCGCTTGTCGGTGGTGAGTTTCAATGGTGAGTAATATCTCAGTGTCAGAAGTCGGACAGACGCAGAAATGACAATGGTTACAGCCACTACACCCCTACAAAAGCAGGCATACACTCTCTCATGCAGTCGTGCGCCGTTGCTTTGGGTAAACATAACATTCGTTGTAACTCAATCCTCCCTGGGACGATCGCAACGGACATTAATAAAGAGGACTTATCCGACCCCAGGAAGCGAGAATATATGGAACGACGAACCGCTCTCGGCCGACTGGGGGGTCAGTCAAGCCTAGCCTTCCTGGGGATATCAGTCTGATACTCTTTTTCCAGCCCCCGACGACATTGCGGGACCCGTAGTCTTCCTTGCAAGCGATCTGGCCAAATATGTTACGGGATCAGCACTTCTCGTTGACGGTGGCCTGTTCGTCAATCTACAATGAATTACGGGGTGGGCAAGCCCTTTGTGCCATATACAATCTGCAGATAATTTCGATGCCTTTACTACGATTTCCAGACCTCTTCCAGATCTACCCCGTTGACTTGCACCGGTTCAGCGTCGATCAATACGGCGGCCCATCGAGCCCACTCGGTGGCGGAGGGATTGTGCCATCCATGCAATGTACCTCTTTGCACAACCACATCCCCGGCTCGTATCTCTGTGCGGACGTCATCATCCAGTATAAGCACGAGGCGGCCTGAAATCAGTATATTGTAATCCACAGAGTTGCTTCGGTGCTGTACAGAGTCAAAAAGAGTTGCCATCGCGAATGAAAGTAGCATATACCATGGCTATTGTTCCACCCGGTGCAAGGTCTGCGACCCGGTGAGTTATACCTTGAGGAAGGACCAAGCCTAAGCCTGGGACGGGACGGCGTGCCCCGTCAACCCTACGCATTTGTCGAGGCTGGGGTAAAAAGAAAGAGGGGCGCATCGCGTACCTCGTGATGTTATCTCGAGTCGGGATCGAATGTGTCGTCCATATGTTCCCACTGCGAAAAGATCCTTCGAAAGCATCCTTTCAAAGCACGTCGAATCAACTTAGGCTCATACAGCTCATCATACGCCTGAGCTGCTGCTAACCTGGACCTCTATCTGGTCGACCGTTGAAATTATAGCCTTGCCTGTCTCATCGTGCCCAGTGACGATGCGGCAAGGGTTGGGGAGGGCAGGACGTGGTATGGGCTGATTTACTCCAGCCGACGCTATGTCGGACGTCGACATGACGAGGCCTTCCGTTACTAGTCCTACGCGTGTCAAAGCAGGCACGCAAGCTTGCGAAGGACTGATGTAAGGATTGCATGAGGTCATATGCCTCTCATTCCATCACATGCATCAGCCTCAGCTGGGTCACAAGACTACTAAGTACGTCCCGTCGTCGCGAGAACGTGCTGATTAGGTCAACTATAATTGGAAGACGCTACAGGTAACAGCCGCTTTTCTATCCTCTGCCTTAGACATATCAGTACAACCTGCTAAGTCGCAGTATCTGTAAAGGCATAAACATCTCTTCGAGGTAATGGGCGGGGTATGTATCTCACAATAATAGTAATCATCAATCAAAGGCATCCAGTCTTTCATAAATGCGCTGACCAAGCCTAGGACCGGAGCTGTTGCAGTCTTGTCTGCAAATGCCACTAGTTTAGGTCTGTAACTCGGTTAATAGTTATCTCGGACGATCAGGGGGGACATATACCTAGTATACGAGCTCCATATCGGACCACGGAAGAAGTACCAAAGCAGGTCTCGATCTCGACGGGCATACTCGGCGCGTTCCAGGGCAGAAGAAGGCGGTGGCACGCGTCGCAAGCATCGGGACGACAGATCAAGAGAAAGGGAAAGAACGAGTGAATGGGCACTGTTCATTTGGCGTGAGAGCGCAATGACTGTAGGATTTGAATTAGACGGCCCCACAGGAAACAGTATAAAAGGATCCTACCGTATACGAGAGGCCTCAGGATGTGTACAAGTTCCGCCATCCAGTCTTTTGGTGTGGCTAGAGGCCGTACAAGGGAGGTGGGTGGTCGTACAGAAGAAGGGGACAAAGCCTTGGGCAAAAGGTAGCTCTCTACCGGAGAAGTCGACCGGCTGGTCCCAGTTTGCGAAAGAATAGGATTAGGCACATCAAGGCTAATATGGTTGTTCTTAAGGTGCTCTGGAGCTGAGAGAGGAGTGCTTGAAGACGCCAGAGGCGGTGAAGGGGCTTCGGACTCGAGAGGGGGGAGGCTGGAAGGATCGAAGTCGCGTTCCGGGATCGGTGGAGACATCAGAGGTCTTCGGGTAATCCTAAGGATAACGACACGGAGGACCGCTCTAGGGATACATCACGCCCTGAACTGCACGCCGGAACCTGGTTCTACTTACTTTATGAGCTCCAGGAGGACGATGCCCCGCCATCTACCTTTCTGGCCAACCTTGCGTTGCAGCCCCATTTCGATCAACAGCTCGACGTATTTGATCATCTCCAACATTCGAGCAGCCCACTTGTATGCGCCCTCCTTTTCTGCCCATGCTCGGGTATAGCGTGAATTTACCGATGGGGGTATTAGAGGCTTGAACTTAGGGCATTGAGCGACGCGTCGAGCAATTATCGTGTCATGATATAAGCTCAATATATTCAAAGTGGCAGAAACTGTTCTATGTATGAGCATGCAAGTACAGGAAGCGAGATACAAGTCACGGACGAGCTTCAGAGGCTAGCTCTGCATCCTTGAAACGACCCGGCAGAAACCACGTGACAGATCGCAAGGAGGATTCTAGAGCAATTGTCAGTCCTGACAGGGAAGAAAATATACTACTGACCAATTGTAGAAATAGTTGATGAATTTTGAATCAAAAACGCCTCATAATGCTGGAAGGGTGACATTATTGAGCGGAAAGCAGGTGGAAGTCGATGCTAGCTGAGTTTGAAAGGGTCTACTAGTCTATACACGAGGACGCTTCACGGCTCGCTCATTACCGTCTCCTTCACTTCTGGACCGTTTCCCAGCCCCAGCCGCCTTTGGCCCAAACGGCCTCGACTTCTTCTCCTTTTGCCCAACCTTCCGTTGCTTCTTCTCAATCGCTTTCTTCACCGCACGCTTGCCACCCGTAGCCGCAATGGCATCCATTCGTGCTCGGACGCGAACGGCCTTCTTGTCGGCTACGCACATCAAATTTGAATTCATCTTGGGGGATAGAATACGATGTTTCGTACCGTCTTTCATCCACCAAGCTTTCTTTCCTGAGATTCTTTTCTCCTTTTCTTCTTTATGTAATTTGCTTAGAGCTTGCCGCTCCGCTTCTTCGCGCCGTTCCCGGTTGACAATACTTTCTGCCCTTTTGACTGCCTGCTCCAACCTGTGCACCTCTTCCTCCCGCTCTTGCCGGAGATCCCGAGGCGATGAGATGAGCAGCTTGCGTGCACGTGCCAATGACTGCTTTAATGTGGAGAGTTCGGTGGTATGAAGAGATGGAAGAAAATCGTAGTTTGAGCGAAAGCGGTCGATTGACAGGCTACCTGATACGTCGGAAAACCGGGGATCTCGGGGTCGCTGAGAACACAGGATGTTACTACTAGAGGAAGCAATCACCAAGTTGTGCACGTACAATGGGATGAACCTCGACGACTTGCCGCCGTCGAGGAACGGGTTTTTTAGAGGTTACTTCCATCGGACTGCAAGGATTAGGCTAGGCTTAGGTATATATCGAGAGGCCACATACGCATGTTTGCTGGATCTATGTTGGATTGGGCGACGTTCTTTTCGTGTTGGAAGGTTAGCCCCTGCATCTTGCTCGTCATGGTGCTCCACCTCAGACTCTAAGTCGGAAGGTTCACTCTCATCGTCTGAGTCTCGAGCAGTGGTTTTAATGGCTTTGTGGGCCTTGACGAGGGTCTCTAGGGGTAGCTTAGAGATGTCTAAAGCAGAGTCAACGTGGATAAGCAGTAGCGTCGAAGAACTTGGAGTGCGGACCTCGTTTGATGGTTGCCTGGCTCACGCTGTCTTGTAAAAAATTTAAGATGATGCAGGAAAGAGACTCACAAATGCAGAGTCCTCTTCCTCGCTCTGTGTATCCGAGGATGCACGCTCCAGGTCTTCCTCGTCAATCCACTGAGCTATACGGGGTGCGTCAAGTTGCTCGCTATCCGTATGAGATTCGGTTCCCGATTCAAACGTTGAACCAGAATCTTGCTTGGTCAAATTCTTCATCTGCGAAAGTTTGTCTTCTGTAATCGCTGGCGTCTAAGTGGGCATGACGTGGATTAGTAAGCTCAGCAGTAGTATGAGAGAAGCCTCGGACTACCTGCCGCGCGGCTCATCGGCTCATATCCACCTCCAGCCTGCGCAGCTCCTGGACCTTGGCCTCCTGCCTGTCCGCATATAGTAGAAACCAGAGCATCGTGCCAGGGATTCACATGACGAGCATTAATGGACCCCGTGGCCACCACAAAGCCACCCAGTTCTTCTTGACGAGCAACAGCCATGTCTTTCGCCAGCCTGCCTCCTGGCCCGCTCTATCTTGCCCAAGCCACACCCAAATTGGCCTTTCCGCCGCTTCTCGTCTTTGTCGTCCACCACTATGCCCCCTACATACTCCCCAACTACATATGGATCATGGCCTACCTTCTTGCAACGCCGCTCTTTTATATTGCTGCTGGCATTCTGCAGCATGTCCGGGAAGAGCTTGAGATCAGGAAGCTTGGCGCACGTAGAGTACCTCGCGTCCCTTCGTCTTGGCCCGGAGGACTTGACCTCCTCGTGTCTACCTTGAAGAGCTTCGCTGAGGGTTACCCTGGTATGCTGTCGTCCGTCCCCGCTGAACTTTGTTCTCCAACGTATCTCATTAGGCGATACCTGGGATGAGTGGAATTCAGTCCACGGCAACATAATCAATCTTCGAGTATTTTGGCAGGATCTGGTACACAGCTTGAATTATCTTCGGAAGCTCGGTGCTAATTATACTCCAGATCATCACCGCAGAGCCTGAGCACATTAAGGTTTCTTGACATCCCCGTTTGATTTATTTTTCCCCTGCCAGACTTATAACTTTACAGGCAATCCTTGCCACAAATTTTCCCAATTTTGAAAAGGGCGACATCTTTCGATGGTATATGCAATCCGTATTAGGCACCGGTGTCTTTAATTCCGATGGTGACAGGTGGAGGTGAGTGTCTCCTGCATCCAGAAGACAACTATATCGACCTATCCCACAGGTTCCATAGATATATAACTCGTCCATTCTTTGCCCGTGATCGCGTGACAGATTTCGATTTGTTTAATCGCCACGCTGAAGTGGTTATCCAGAAGCTTAAAGAAAGGTTTGCGCAAGGGGAAGCAGTTGATTTTCAGGTGCGCACATTAATACATCTCCCGATCATAGTCATGTCTCCAATTTCAACGACCCAGGACATCATGTCGAGGTTTGCACCATATATTATACGGTTACGCTCGCTCAATTTCACTTCACAGGTTCACCCTGGACTCCGCCACCGAGTTTTTATTCGGCTCTAATGTTCATAGTTTGGGCGCACCTCTTCCCCACGCGCATAATTCTCCTCACCGAGAAATCTCCACTAAACCGCATTCGAGCGACAAGTTTGCGAAGGCTTTTAGCCAGGCCCAGCATCAGATTGCCCTGCGGACTCGCCTCACAACCGCGTGGCCTCTAATGGAGTTTTGGAAGGATAAGACCAAAGATGCAACAAAAGATATATTCGACTTCATTACTCCCATATTGGAGGACGCCCTTGCTAAGAAGAAGGCGATGGCAGAGCATAAGTCTCCAATACACGAAGACGACAACCATTCCGG
The DNA here is from genome assembly GCA_015179125.1 of Gautieria morchelliformis. Taxonomy (NCBI): domain Eukaryota; kingdom Fungi; phylum Basidiomycota; class Agaricomycetes; order Gomphales; family Gomphaceae; genus Gautieria; species Gautieria morchelliformis. Next base: position 152,278 of record WHVA01000060.1, on the reverse strand, counting down.
GACACTGGTGGATCATCTGGTGCAGCAAACAACTGGTGAGCAGACTCGAGTGGCACCGGAGAGCCTTGGTCAATGCTCAGCACCCATCATGATTAAAAGACCCAGTGATAATAAGAGATGAAATCTTAAAGTTAGTTGAATTTCGAAAAAATTAGCCTTTCTCACACCTTTACAGTATCTTGATTGCTGGTCGCGACACTGTGCACAACCATCTTACACCCTGCCTTTGCTATACTGACACGTTTGGATACAGACTATGGCTACCCTCACGTTTACCGTCTATTGTCTGTCACAGCACCGTGACGTGCTGATGAATTTACGGGAAGAGATCCTAACGGGAGTGGGACCTACCCGTACACCAACCTTCGACGACGTCAAGGATTGTAAGTACTTACGTGCCGTGATCAATGGTACGTCGGTCGATTTTTACGGCGATTTTCTTGCCCATGTACTCTGGCGTTCGCAGAGACGCTTCGTTTATATCCAGCTGTGTATGTATCGATTCTTCTTCCCCAACTTCCTCTCGCAACTTAGATGTTTCTCACGTACCTTTTCTTAGGCCATTCGATTCACGGTATGTGCTGGCGTCAAGCTGAATTTTGAACACATTGACGTCCTTGGTTCACAGTCATTCCAAACGTTCGACCACCTGGCCTGCTGCCGATGGCGGGAAACCCTACTATATTCCAGCCGGAATCGAGTGAGGGTGCCCTTAATTTCTATTCGCAAGGTTTTCTGAAGTGTACTGTCATAGCGTACCATACGGGGTCTGGTTAATGCACAGACGCACAGACCTTTGGGGACCTGACGGTGTGTTGTTCAGCCCTTGCTCCGACCCCTTTGTGATGCTGGCCTGTTTAGCCTCGGAATTCGATCCAAATCGGTTTTTGGATGCCAGGCTTCACAAGGTACTTTCTCATTTCTCAACAAGTCATGCCTTCTAATCTGTCTACGCACCACAAGTACCTCACTCCCAATCCATACATCTTTTTGCCTTTCAATGCTGGTAAGTTCCCATCCCTCAAAGGTCACTCGTCAGCCAGGTGCTCACAGTCTTCTATAGGACCTCGTATCTGTCTCGGCCAGCAGGTTATGACACCCTTTTTTTTGCTCGCCCTCACTGAATCATGATGTTTTTAGTTCGCATACAACGAGATCTCTGTCATGCTCATTCGTTTACTGCAGGTCTTCGATACCATTACGCTGGCATCTGAAGCTCAACCCCCCGAGTCGCACCCTCCCGCGAGCTGGAAGCAGACATCAGGCACCCAGGCGACGGACAAGCTCTGGCCCAAAGTACATCTGACACTTTACTCGTACATGGGCCTTTGGCTTAAGATGGGCTCGGACACACCTACGCTATAATCATAAGTAATAAGCGTGCTGGGGGAGTATTGTATTGTAGTATGTATACGTATAACTATGATTGAGTCAAATGATGTTGTTGTTTGCAAGGTACAATCTCTACAGTGTCAGCCTCAATGTTCCCCACCGCCCATCCACTGGCTTGATGAAGGTGGGATCGTTCGCCCAAACTGTTCCGGCTCGTGAGGCATACGATAAACGTAACCCCATCCCCGAATTAGGGTTACCAGGTCCATGGACACGTCCATAGACGCGAATGGCCGGGTTGCTCTGGCCCTTTCCATCTGTTCAGATTTCAAAGTTCGCAGGTGATCGCCACCACAGGAACCAGTTGATCGTACCGAGGAAAGACATTGTCATGTTAGCACAGATCGGGAAGTCACGTACTACACTCTACAGCAGCAATCTCTATCGAAACATCAAGCGGAGACTCCTTCAAGGCGGATCAAAGAGGTACGATACGAATCACAATCCTGACCGATGCGCACCTACAATTACCACCGCTCGAACTAACCCTGAAGGATATACGTCCCGAAACCAAATGCCAACCTCTTATCAGTAGGACAGACGACCTCAGCCGATGTTGAGGTGGTGTTCAGCAAGACGGACACCTCACTTCTGATGAACGATGAAGTAATCGCGAAGGGCACGAAAATCAAACAACATTTTTGCCTACATGGCCCAGCCGTCGACGAAAACGGAGCCGGAAACGGCGGTCTATGCGAACGAACCTGACGAGTTGACCCTGTGGCACCACAGGGTAGCGCACGCCGCCGTATCAACGATCGATAAAATGCAGAAGGAGCAAACCGGCGTAGGACTCCCGGAACTCAAAACAGACCAGAAGCTGAGCCCATGTGCTAACTGTCCCTTCGGCAAACACACACGCTCTCCGTTCAAACATGTCGAAGAACTGCCGAAGAGTACGGGGGATATAGTATCGTCTGACCTATGTGGTCCGTTCGAGACGTCAATTGGAGGATATAAGTACTTCCTCACCTGGATCGACCATGCTACAAGATACATCAGCATTGACTTTCTAAGAAACAAGGAATGCAATACCGTCATGGAATCGTTCAAAAGATACATCACATGGCTGAGGGAGCAGAGAGGGGAGGACGTAAAGAGGGTGCGGATGGACAATGGGGGAGAATACATGGGGAAGGAGTTCACGAGCCTATGCAGTGAGCTTGGCATCGTACACGAGAGAACGATCCCTCACCCACCTGAACACAACGGCGTAGCCGAGAGATATAACAGAACCCTACGGGAAGGCGCACTCATGTTGCAACATGATGCAGAGCTGACAAGCCGATTCTGGGTGTCAGGGATACACATGGTGAACTTTGTCAAAAACCACTTACTACATCACAGACTTGGCACCTCCCCATACAAAGCCTTCTGGGGAATGAAACCGAGACTCAATTGGCTGCGCATATACGTGTCTAAATGCTGGGCACTGGTACCTAAGGCCACGAGGAGAAAGGGAGATTTCAAATCAGTGGATGGAGTGTTCGTCCGATACTTTGATGACTCAAAAGCATACAAGGTGTGGACTCCACGCACCCAAACGCTGATGAAAGCGAGGGACGTAATATTCGACCAATTAAAACACGTCGAATGTGTTGTGATAAATGCTCCACAGTTGGATTTCCCTTAAATGCAACACTGACACTCTTTACATAACAAGAATATATTGAAAAACTATTACAGAATTTTTAGGAAGAATTATCTAATGATTTAACCAGTACGATTACTGGTTAAAAGAGCTATGAGTATGTTGGCGATGTCATGACATCACATACATCAGTCGGTGGCTTCCCATCAGCCGACAGATCGAACTGAGTAAAGTGCCTTTGTATTGATGAAGTGCTGGATCAGGGGGATGGCTTGAGTGGGGGCAAAAGAGAAAAACATTTTCTATAGCACTGCAAATGCTGTGTGGAGGCATTGGAGCTCATGGGATGTGAGCAGAATAATGTGTCAAAGTTATTTGACTGTCCTTTTGAAGGGACATGAAGATCAATCAGAACTGGAAAGGACAGCGGCTTCAACTTATGTGTTGCGCTGTCATGACGCGTTTATTTCTCATACTCAGGTGCTCTGTCCTGCCATTTCTCACTCCACCTCCATGTTCGTTCCGATCGCCATTGTCATGTTCGGCAACCGATTCTCGCTGTTTGTGCCAATTACCATAGCCACGCCGTCAACGCACGATTGACGTCTTTGGACTGACTTGGCAGTCATCGCTGGGCCTATCACCTCCTCTGCTCAACCCTCTTCCAATGGTGTTCTGATAATCGGATTGTCATGACCTGTGTATTTCCTGCACCTTGTTATCCCCATTTCCCCTTTCGCTACTCCTCCCCAGTGTTCGCTTGGCTTTGCCCTCCACCTCGACCTCTCCTCCTCTATGTCATCTCTGTTCGCCCTTCCTCGCATTTCGCCGAACAGCCATTCGCTGCTCACATCATTCGCCAGCAGGCACACCATCAAATCACGATCGACATCCCTACCCGGCATGATGGCTCGTCAGTAACTCCATCAGCTTCTCGATCCAACCCCCTTTTGGTGTTCATATGAGCAGGGTGCGTTCGCGGGACGTCCTACCCGTAGGTCGTGTGGGATCAACCCAGTAGACAAAGAACCCGTGCAGGGCAGTGTATATGGGGGCCCCAAGACATGATTTCGTACATAGGTGTCTTCGCCACCTTCACTCTCCGTCGTTTCATGTTCTCCCTCTTATCTCATTCTATTGTATGTTTATTTCATCTATGTTGTATCATGACTGCTGGGGAAGTATGACCTGCACTGAGGAACGGAAACCCTTCCGAAGTATCCAGCGTGGTGATGGTCGCTATCTACTGTGTTACATGGGTGGTATCTGCTCCCACGCCCCGTGTGTCCCTCTGAGTCTACATGGGTCCACAACCCTTCGCCTCTCGCGCTCCAGGTGCCCCCTCCTCGAAGGGATGCTCGTCCCTGAGCATCTGTGCTTCCTCTCCTTGCATCTCCCCTATGTCTCCTGCCATATCCTCCTCTGCTTCCTCTATCGCTCTGTCCACCTCTCCTCTTCTGCTCTGGGCGCTTGGGTATGCTTGTGCGACCTGGCCTTCCACGTATGGGATGTATCGTCTCATCTGTCTCGCGTGGACTGTTCCCTCAATCTCTGTTCCGTCTAGTCTAGCCACTTTGTACGAGTTCACAATGCGCTCTGTGACTGTTCTGGGTGGGGACCATCTCGGTAGTAGTTTGTTCTTTGTGTCGTAGTTGCCTTCTCTTCTCGATATGTACACCTGTATGAGTTCTCCTGGCTTGAACTCTACTGGATGTACCTTGTCGTCGTATGCTGCCTTCCTTCTCGCTGCTTCCTCCATCATGTGTGCGTGTCCTTGCGATCTCGTTGTGTCTGTGAGCGTGAAGTGGTGTTCCACGTCCGTCCTCGTCGTTTCTACTGGGTCGTCCTCTTTGGTGTGTTGTGTCCGGTTCCTGCCCCATAGCAGCTCTCTGGGTGTCAGTGTCCATGCTGGTATGATGCGGTCGTTGATGGTTCTGACCGCTTCGTCCAGGTGGTCGGGCCAGTTGTTTGGTGTTCTGTCTGGGTCTACATCGTTGGCGTCTACGTCGTCTATGTCCGGTGCGCATAACCTTCTGAGTCGACCCAGTAGTATCTTATTGGTGTTCTCAATTAGCCCGTTCGTCCACGGTGCGTATGCTGGTGTCGTGATCTGGCGTATCCCGTGGGTGTCACAGTACATCCTGACTTCCTCATTTCTGAAGTGGGACCCTCCATCTGCCATGAACGTCGTCGGTGTGTCGTAGTTCAGCCTTAGGTTGTCGATTCCTTCTACTGTTGTGCGGCCCGTCCCTGTCGATTTTAGTTTGCGTGCCCAAATGAAGTTAGAGAATGTATATATCAGGAGGAGTACTGTCTTGAATCCTCCTTTCCCTTTGGGTAATGACAGGTAGTCGCCGCAAATCAGGTCGAAGGGTCGTCTCCTTTTGATGGGTTGTAAGAGTGCGTTCAGGTGTTGGGGGCCGAAGTTCTTGCATCGGGGGCATTCCGTCACTGTGCGTCGGGTGTCTTCATCCATCTTTGGCCAGAAGTACTTGTCTCTTAGCTTTAGCTTTGTTAGCTCCCTAGCGAAGTGTCTGTTCTCCACGTGGGTGCGCATTGCCAGCTGGGGCCCTTCTGCCCTTGGGATGCACTCTACCTTCGCTGACCTGTCTCTGGGTTTGAGGTTGATCCTCCAGAGCTTCCCTTCTTCGATCATGAACTCCTCTGTCTGGTGTGCCTTTTTCCTATCGTCCCTGGTGCATTGTTGGGTCGTCAGGGACTCGATTATCGTTGATAGCCATTCGTCTCCTGCAAAGCGGGTTTTCAGCTTCGTGTGTCTGTTCTCTTTGCTCACCGTTTGTATGTCGTTGCTGATCCCTTTCCTCGCTTCCCATCCTGGTAGTACTGACCACGCGTATCCCTTGTCGCCCTGTCTCTCTCTTCCTTTCCATTTCCTGCTTAGTCCATCTGCTATGGGGTTCTCCTTTCCTGGCCGGTGCCTGATGTCGACGATGTTCCTGGCTATGAGGGATTCTTCCCACCTGGTGTGGGTGGAGCTCTGCTTGGCAGTCCGTTTCGATCTCGATCGGTGCCCCATGTATGTAGTCGTCGAACTCGTCCAATGTGAATTTCAAAGCGGCGAATTCGAGGAGGAAGGGTTCGTACCTCTCTTCGCTTTGTGATGTGCGCTTTGAGCAATAGGCTATCGGGTGCCAGTGGCTCTCTGTCGTGCCTTTGCTGTCCTTCGTTTCGAAGTTTTGGCTGAGCATTCCTCTGAATCCGATCTTAGAGCCGTCTATCGTGATTCTAAATGGTCTTCCATCGTATACTGGTGTCTTCAGCAGGGGCTCTGCTGTCAGCGTTCTCTTCAGCTTCAGGAAAGTGTCTCTTTGGGGTTGGAGCCACTTATCCTTTAGCGAGCTTGTCTGCAGTGCCCTCTTGAAAGCTCCCTTCTTCGCTTTCCAGCCTGGTTTGGGTGGCTCCAGCTTCACCCCTCTCGTTAGGTCTGTCAGGGGGGCTGCTATCGCTGCGTAGTTTGGGATCATTCGTCTGAAAAATCCTGTCAGTCCCAGGAACCCCATTAGGTCTAAGGTGTTCTTGGGCTCTGGCCAGTCGATCACCACCGCTACCTTGTCCCAATTCGGTGTGATGCCCTGCGGTGTGATGGTGACCCCTGCAAATACTGCTTCTGTCTGGAACAGCTTGCATTTCGCCGGTGCCAGGGATAACCGTCTCTCTCTGCATCTAATGAAGAACTTCCAGATTTTGGCTAGCTTCTTGTCGAAGTTGTCGTCTGCTATGGAGATGTCGTCCATCCAGCTCACTAACTCATTGCCGATCATGTCGTCCAGGGCTGTCGCGACCATCTCGCAGAATGTCGTTGGCGCTCCTGTCAGTCCGAAGGGCATCCTTAGGTAGACGTAGTAGCCTTTGCCTTCTACGTAGAAGGCCATGTATGGAATTGTGTCTGTGTGCATTTTGACTGCGTAGTAGCCTGACGCCAGATCTATCACGCTTACCCATCTCTTCCCAGGTACATGCTCTTGCTTTGTTTTGAGGCTGCCTGCTGGGAATGGGGGGATTGTCGTGGCTTTGTTGAGTGCCGTGAATGCGTGGCAGACCCGCCACTTCGTCGCTGGTTTTGTTGCGTGTTCTTCGCTTTCGACTGTCACTGTGGGTGTCTGTCTGTCTGTCTGTCTGTCTGTCCGTCTTCTGGTAACTGTTCCCAGAATGGCCCTATACCCTGTCTTGTGCATAGTTCGTTGCATTTCCTTATGACCGCCTCTTTTGTCATGCCTGTCTTGCCCACACCTTTTGGTGCTAGATTTGTGCTGCTCAGGCATTTGATGAAATCTGCGGGGACCTTCTGGATTATGTCCGCTTTTTCCATATCTGCCAGGATGCCTTTGTACCATTCCTTCTGTGCTGTCGTGATAGGTTTCTGGTGTACCTTCGTTGGTAGTGTGCAGTCCGGGTTTATGTTGAGTTTGTGTGTCGTGTAGTCCACTGGAAAGACTTCTGAAAGTGATAGGGCGAAGATGTCAGTGAATTCCTTGACTAAGTTGAATACGGCTTCTCTTTGGTTATGTCCAAGTCTGGGCCTACGTTGATCTTCTCCGTTATCTCTTTGACTCGGTCTGGTCTGAAGGGGTGGCGTTTCCTGTCGCTTCTTTTGTATGCCTCGTTCCTCCTGCTTCCGGTCTCGCTGTGTATCGCCCCGATGAGTCCACTCTCCTGTCCTTCTGTTCTCTCCTGTTCCTCCGTCATTGCGTTGAGCTTCCTTCTGATAGCTAATCCCGTTCTGATCCGCTCTATGGATTCCTGTTTCCGTCTGTGTTCCTGTCGCCTCTCGTTCTGTGTCTCCTTTCCTTCGTTTGCCGTTTGTGGGCCTGGCTCTCCTTCCTCTCCCTCTTCCGTCTGTCTTGTCTTTTCCCCTTCTTCCTCCCCATCTCGTTCCATTGTGAATTGTGTTTCGGTGTGTTCTGTCCGCTCGCTCTCCTGCCATCTCTCTTCCTCTGTCATACTCCCTATTGTCGTCGCTTCTTTTCTCATGCTTCTCTCCAGTCGCCTCCTTTCCTTCGTCCTCTTGTTCGCTTCCTCTCTCTGTGGTGGTGCTTCCGTCTCCTTCTCCGCTTCTGTCTCCTTGTCTTCTCCCGTGTTCGTGATGGTCGCTGTCTTGTCTCTGTTTCCAATGGTTATTTGGTCAGGTCCGTATTCGTGTATCGCTTCCACTGCTTGTAGCCATGGCTTCCCTAGTATGATGTCGAAAGAGCCGTTGGATTCGAATATCTCGAAGCTCTGTTCTCTGGGGACTTCTGCTACTGTGACCTCGCCTTTCCATCTTCCCTTGGATTTGATCCTGTGGTTGTCTGCTACCCTCAGCGTGGTATCCGATTCTGTCTTCGGTCCCAGTCTGTGTTCCCATTCCCTCCACTTCGAGCTGCATATCGTGTTTCTCATCGCTCCTCCGTCTATCACTGCTCTCGTTCTTACGATCCGGCCTTGTCTTCCTGTGAGTTTGACCCATCTTCTATATACCTGGCTGGGTCCTTCGTCTCTTACTCTGTCCGATTGTGTTGCTATTGCCGCGAAGATATTCTCTATGGGACTCGAGTATGGGTCAATCGTGTCTCTTTCGTCTAGCGTCACATGTTGTTCGGGCTGGGTGTCTAGCTGAGTGATGTCCTCCCTCTCGTTCCTCTTCCCTGGTTGCTGTGAGGTCTGTCCGCTTCGAGCCGTTCGTGCCTCTCCTATCCGGACAGCTCCACTCCATTTCCCTGTCCTTCTTCCTCTACATGTGCTATCATCGTCGGTCTCTGGGCTTGGCGTTGTTGGTTCCTGATCGCTGCGTAATTGGCTCTCCATTCTCTCTCTTCCGGTGGTACTCTTCTCTCCGGTGGTTCCTGGCAGTCTCTTGAGAGGTGGCCTTTCAGTCCGCATTGGAAGCACTCCCGCCCGTCCAGATACGAGCCGCCGGGTCTCAGTGGGAAAGGGTTTTCTAGCATAGCTCTCGTGCCTTCGAATCGCTTCTTCCACTCTGTGATAGCCTTCTCATATGCTGCTTGGCCTGCTAGCGATGCTGGAAACGGGCGCCATATGTCATAGAGGGATATGTTGTAGGTGGGCTGTGCGATGTCGCCCTGCGTCTGGTTCCTCATCGGTGTCATAAAGGGGTTGGACAGTGAGAATGTTGGGCGTGTCCCTACTCCTTGTCTTGTCGGTATCTGCTGTGTCTGTGGCGTCTCTGGGGTTGTTCTGGTCGTCAGCGTTCGGAAGTTCAGTTGTTGCTGCGGGGTTGCTGGTGTATTGGGTTGTCTGGTCTGTGTGGGCGTCGGTGCGTATTGTGTGTAGTTAGTCCATGGTCTTATGGGCTGCGCCGTTGGCACGTTCGTGTTGCTGTTCAGGCTCTTGTTCCCCATGGTCTGTACCAGGTGCGCTAGGATGTCCGCGTCCCGTTTCGCCTCCATTAGCACTGTCATGTGGATCGCTAGCAGGCTGTCGTGGAATTCTTCCCAGTTCCCGTATGTCTCGTTCGCGATGAGTCTGCATACTGCATCCGGTAGGCGTTTCCTCACGTCGTCTATGAGTAGGCCTGACACGTCTCCTATCGCTGTTCCTAGCGTCAGGGCTTCTTCCGCATAAGCGTGATGTGCTGGGACCTTCCTCCCTCTGTGCTCTACCATCGTTCCTATGTCTTCTGCTCTGAGCTCTAGTTCCGCGAGTTGGAACTTCTTGATGTCTCTCTCGTTCCCTGTCTTCTTCGGCCTCGGCCACCTCTTCCCAAACACTCGCACAATCTCTATCCAGTCTGTCTTGTCGATTGTGTTGCCTAGGCTTTCCCACCAGTCACCGGCCTCCTCGTCCAGAGTCATCAGTCCCGTGAACAGTTCTGTCCTCTTTGCCTCGTCATACCCTACCATGTTGGTCTCCGTTTCGAAACTCTGCAGCCACGCGTGCGGTTTCTCTCCATCTCTGTAATCCCCATAGAAGGCTCTGACCGTTGGTTTGGCTGGTGCCACGGGTTCGGTTCCATGTGTGTCTTTCCGCTCTGTGGTTGTGTCCTCTCGTTCGTCCGATGTTGTGAGGATTACTGATGAGATTGTCGGCGATGCTTCGCTGCTGGTCGAGGTCGCTGTGTACCCGTGACATTTGGATAGCTCTGTCTTCCTTCTGTTGTACTCCTCCCTGTCCTGTAGCCCGTATCTGCGAGGTTGTTGTTTTCTTAGCTCGTTGACCCATTGTAGTGTATATGAGCTCTGTCTCTGTATGTCTGACTGTCGAATGCCCTCGGTGTCACCACGTGGGGAAGTATGACCTGCACTGAGGAACGGAAACCCTTCCGAAGTATCCAGTGTGGTGATGGTCGCTATCTACTGTGTTACATGGGTGGTATCTGCTCCCACGCCCCTGTGTGTCCCTCTGAGTCTACATGGGTCCACAACCCTTCGCCTCTCACGCTCCACTGCGCACCCCTATCCAACCCTGACTCGTGACAGCCTCTTTCCTATTCGCTGATACCTTACGAGCATTCGATATAAGTAGTTTACATTCGCATGTATATTCCCCAGTTCAATTATCATACGTCGTCCATCTTGTGCAAACTTGACCTCACTGTGATCATCGTCTTGAGCCTTCTCTTGGAGATGTCTATCTTCGACCAGCAGAGGACTTAGGCATCACTGGTGAGTTCTCATACTTCATCTTCGTTACCTTAGCCTTCGAACTATTTTCTGCGCTGTTGGCGAAGGGATTGTCGCTACTTAGACAGCCCTTCTGTGACACCTTGCACATTGTATCGTCAAGTGCCACGGGCCATTTCGCTACGACTGTAGATAGGGCGCGCCCTGTTCGGGCAACCCTCCTATCTTGTGAACATTCATTGGTTCACGTATTCGCTGAATGGCATACTTATTCGCACAAGTCATTCGGGCATTCACTGTGTTCACTAATACACGATATTAACGCCTAAAAACCAATCTTGACATGCGCCCCCAATGAACTATCATCCTAAGTATTTCAGAAATGGGTCAGAAGTCGGAAAGTATTGAACTAAGAGTTAGTCAGAACTTGAGTCGGAACTGAGGCGGAAGGTGGAAGACGGAAGGCGGAGAGGCAGAGGTCTTGCTATACTTGCTGTGCTAAGGACAGGAGATGAAGCGAAGGAAATCAAGTATCGAAGGTGATTATCTGATTGCAGAATGACAGACATACATGAGAGGCTTTTATAAAAAGAGCTGAGACAACATGTAATGAGGTAGTACTAAGCAAATTCCGGGGGGAGTGGAAGTCGGGTAGACATACGTGGGAACTAACTAATTGGGAACAATGGGACTACAAGGGGGGTTCAGGGTAAGGTAAAACAATGGCAAAAGAACAAGGGGTCGGAAAACATATCTGACAACGAACTACAAGGGTGACCGGACATATGATCTTGATGAACATTGAAGCGGGTCCGGTGGGTCCGAGTAATAGTCGAAAGAACAAGGGAGTAGAACAAGGGGCGGAATGTTGGAACTATTGGAGGGGCGGAATGTGTGCAGAACTGAAGGTCGGAAATTGGAAATGCATGGCCGTAACAGTATCTCCCTTCTAAGGTTGAGCCCCACGAGACCACAAGTTGGATCACGTGACCTGTGAACAAACACGTTGGAGTTCGAAAGATAGGTGGGAAGAGAAACACATCTTCGTCTTGATCCATCATGGACTCCCAAACCAACTTCTCCAAAATGTCCAGCGCTGAGATGAAAAAATATTTTGCCGACATGCTTGCGCAGAAGGAGCTGGCGGAAAAACAAGTGGCCGAGGAAGCTGCGTGGAAGGAGAAGGAGCGATTGGAGGAGGAGCGCAAGGGGAAGGAGCACAAGGAGAAAGAACGCCAGGACCAGGAATGGAAGGAGAAGGAGAAGAAAGACCGTGAACGCCGCGAGGAGGAGGCGCATATCCGCGAGGAGAAGCGGAAACGGGATGCGGCCAAAAAAGCTGCGGAGGACAAGGCCGCCACGGAGAAGGCGGGAAAACAACGGGTGAGTCGGAAAGGTTATGCAGAGAGTTCTGGGTATTTAATGGAAAATCCTTCTAGAAAATCATTGAATCCAAGTCCAAATCAGACTCGGAAGCACAGTGGAAAGTACGCCATCCCCAGAGGGCAAGGGGAAACAAAAAGAAGTCGCCCCCACGTTGAATGTCATTGCGGAACGAAAACAGAGGGTGGATGAGTTCCAACAGGCCAGGAAAAACAAACTGGCTTGGATGCTGGAGTTAAGGGACCTAGGACTGGAAAATCCTGCGACGAAGAAGCGGAAAACAAGGGACAGTGAAGAAGAGAAGGCTCCATGCGACCCATGCAAGTCTAAAGGCCTAGACTGCGTCTGGTCCAGTAACCCGTGGGAGACTTCGTGCGAGCAGTGCCGGGACAAGAAGAGGCGCTGCGTCGTGGACGGATGTGCCGCGAGGGTGGAATGAAAGAGGCGAAAGGTCGATACCGAGGGGCCTGAAATCCCTAAGTCGAAACTGGGACCGAGTGGGAAAAAGTCCAGGGAAGCATTTCCGGTGACCGGAACCTCGGAGGCAGCGGTGTTAAATCGCTTCACAATGTCCTATCCACTCACCGACATTGCCGGGTTGTTGAGGGCGATGCGGAAAACACAAGCAGAAATCCGGGATATCATGCTGGACATGGCGGAAATTCAGCAGCATCAGGTTCTGTCGATACAGAACCAGATGACTGTCATGTCCACAGTCCTGGAACAGTTGACGTGGGAAATGTGGTGGTGGAACGATTTGGTCTGGGACTGAATGGACTGCGGGAGCAGGGGAATGGGGCGGAAGTGGGTCCGAGCGAGAGGTCGGAAACGAGGGAAAGGGTGGAAACCGAGTTGGTGAATGTTGAGGTGGGACATGCGGAAAAAGAGTTGGAAGCGGAGAACGAGGGCGAGGTGGAGACAATGAGGGAGGAGTAGGTGTCAAAAGTACTTGTAAATAATTTCTTGGAGTGTCGGAAAATAGTGTAACGGAAATTAATCGGATTTGACTTGTGACTTGAGAACTGTAAGAATCAATGGGGGTATTGGAAGTGGGATCGGAAATGACTATGGCGCGGAAATGGGACCAGGCTTATCAGGATATGTCTTGTGAAAATCAGAGATGAGGTCAGAGGCGTGATCTAGTTCTGTGGCAGAAATCCAGGAAGTCTCTTCGGTGTTTTCGTAGCCTGCCCACTTGACTAGGTACTGGAGTTGGCATCAGTATCGTCTGTCGAGCTTGGAGTTAAGAATTTCCGAGATCTCATATTCCAGTTCTCCGTCGATGATCACTGGTGGAGGCAGAGGTTGTTCTCGATTTGGAACTGTATTTGGAACTGCAGGCTCAAGCATGGAGACGTGGAATACCGGGTGTACTGTGCACATATTGTCAGGAAGTCTGAGAGTGAAAGAACGACTGCCGGCCTTAGCGATGATCTCATAAGGGCCAAGGTATTTTTCAGAGAGCTTCTTCGAGGGGCGAGTGGTGCGGAAGTTTTCGGCTTTGACAAAGACTTTGTCGCCTATCTCGAATGCCGGTTGCGGAAGGCGTTTCCGATCGGCGGAGGTTTGATATCTCTTTTGGGCAGTGGAAATGTTCTCTCGGAGGTGCTGGTGAAGGTCGTTGAGTACCACAACGAAATCTCGGGCTCTGGAAGAGGCGAGGTCGCGTTCAGGGTGGATGGGATCGCTAAAGGTACAAGAATAAACGATCTGTATGCCTACATCGCGCAGGTGTCCATGAAACCGGAACCAGAAGCTGCCGTTTATTCAAAGGAACACGACCCGATGTATCTGTGGCACCGAAGACTAGCACATACCGGAATCTCGATAATCGAGAAGATGTCAAAGCAACAGACCGGGGTCAGGTTACCAGAGCTGAGTGCAGGACAGGAGCTGAGTCCCTGCACTGATTGTCCTTTCGGAAAACAGACCCGCTTACCATTCAAAAACATCGAAGACCTTCCAGAATCGATCGGCGACATCATTTCCTCAGATCTATGCGGCCCCTTCGAAACCTCAGTCGGCGGTTTCAAATATTTCGTCATCTGGATCGATCACGCCACTAGATACGTCAAAGTGGACTTCCTGAAGAACAAGGAATGCAGAACAGTTACCAATTCGTTCAAGGAATACCTGGCGTGGTTGAAGAAGCAGAGGGGAGTCGATGTGAAGAGAATCAGAACGGATAACGGGGTGGAATACATGGGGGGAGAGTTCAAGGAACTGTGCAGTGAGCTTGGAATCGTTCATGAAACAACAACTCCTCACACACCTGAACATAATGGAGTCGCAGAGAGATACAACAGGACACTCCAGGAAGGCACACTCATGTTGCAGCACGACGCCGGCCTCACGAGTCGATTCTGGGTATCCGGTATTCACACAATGAACTTCGTGAAAAACCGAATGCTACACAGCAAAATCGATATGTCACCTTACGAGGCCTTATTGAAAACAAAGCCCAGACTTGATTGGCTGTGCATATACGGCTCCAAATGCTGGGCATTGATCCCGAAGGACACAAGGAGGAAAGGTGACTACAAATCAACTGAGGGGATTTTCGTCGGATATTTTGATGACTCAAAAGCGTACAAGGTGTGGATACCACGCACCCAAACACTAATGAAAGCTCGGGATGTAGTTTTCAACGAACTAAAACAAATCTAACGTACCACACTACACATCACCGATGAAGACGAAACCCCACAGCTCTGGGTAGTCGACGGAAAGCTCCCCACATTCTCCCACCCATCACAACCTGAGACCAACCCACTGATCGACGACAACGATGATGAGATGCCACCCCTGACATACGACAATGCAATGGACACTGACGAAGAGGGAGAGGGAGAGGTGATAGAGGCGAGACTGGACGTAGGAGAGGGGGAGTTACGCGCGGAGAGTTTCGACACAGAAGCCGAACCGGAAGAGCAAGCGGAGGGGTCAGGAACGAACACAGGAAGGGGAGAGGGTGAGGACATAGCACCGAAGGAATTCCTGAAGGGACCCTGGATGAACCCGTCAAACACGAACTATGGAAGAGGCAGGAGACACGCCGCACTACTCACTGAAGTAGCAGCAATGGCATACGGGAGGAGAGAACTTGAGGAGACAGAGGCAGGATTCGTGGTATTAGCGGAGGACGAGCCAGTGAGCTACAAAGAGGCAATGAAGTCAGAGAATGCAGAGAGATGGAGGAAAGCATGCCAAGATGAGTACGACCTACTGATGGGGTACAACACGTGGAAGCTAGTCGAGAAACCAGCCGAGGCGAACGTCGTAGGAAGCCGATGGACATTTCAAGTAAAGAGGGACAACAGGGGGGAGGTCGATAAGTTCAAATCCAGATTCGTCGCTCAAGGCTACTCACAAGTACCAGGAATCGACTTCCAAGAAACCTATTCTCCTACGATCAGACTCACCTCTATCAGAGTCATCCTAGCACTCGCGTGCAAGTTCGACCTGGAACTACAACACATAGACGTGAAGGGAGCATACCTCAACGGAAAGCTCGAGGATACAGTATACATGCGACAGCCGGAAGGTTTCGCCAAGTCGGGGGAGGAAAATCTAGTGTGTAAACTCAACAAAGGAATATACGGCCTCAAGCAGTCAGGAAGGGTATGGCACGGGACTCTGAGAAAAGAGATGGAGAGGATAGGATTTAAAGCAGGGGAGGCGGATAACACAGTATTTTTCAAATTCGGAGAGGGAAACACAGTCGAAATCGCAGGATGGTACGTGGATGACGGACTCCTAGCGTCGAATTCATTAACCACTATGGAGGGGATGGTCACTGCAATCAGGGGGAGCTTTGATATCCAAGATTTGGGGGATCCGACGTGGCTACTCGGTATACAGATCGTCAGGGAACGTGAACGTGGCACAATCCACATCTCACAGCCCGCATTCATCAATACGGTGTCAAAACGATTCGAAATAACATCCGGACGCGCCATAAACTCACCAATGGACCCCAACATCGAGTTACAAGTCTCCACCATCCCCAACGACATCATCGATTACACATACATCCATCGTAGGCAGCCTCAATTACTGCGCCGTTGCCACTCGACCCAACATCGCATACGCTGTCAATAAATGTGCACAATATTCATCAAAGCCAAACGTCACTCACTGGGAAGCCGCCAAGAGGATATTGCGTTACCTGTTGAACACGAGAGAGTATGGAATACTGTACGTCAGAGAAGGGGAAGGAGCTGTGGGATACGCTCACAATCTAGCCAGATACACGGATGCGGATTTCGCGGGCGATCGAAATGACCGAAAGTCAACCATGGGATGGGCATTCACTTTCAACAGTGCACCCATATCCTGGGCATCGAAGAAACAGGGTCTCGTCAGTCGATCGACCATGGAGTCCGAGGTGGTAGCAGGGTCGTTTGCATCGGCGGAAGGGATATGGCTCATCAAACTGGGGAAAGATTTCCAACACGACTTCACACCTATCCCAATATTCACTGACAATCAGTCCGCCATCGCTTTCTTAACCAACGATGCCAATAGCAGCCGAACGAAACACATCGACGTGCATTATCACTACACAAAGGAACAGATCGACGCGGGAAATATCAAACTACACTACGTAAAGACACTTGACAACCCCGCCGACGTCCTCACGAAGCCACTATCTCCTCGCAAACATCTCAACATCCTAGCGATGCTAGGAGTGCATCGAGTTTGAGGGGGAGTGTTATGATAATCAAGTAACGACAGTAATGACATCACCCAGATCCATATCTAAGACACACTGACATAACCGAGCCACACACTTCCCAAAAACCCATGCCCGTGTCCACTCTCAGACACATGAAGATATCCCCAAACCCTCTGACTCGTATACACACGACGCCGGACCAATACATTATCACGCACGCGCACAGGGCACGCCAAGCCGGTCACCATCACATTACATATGTCGATCCCATCAATCTTGATCGAGAGACTGACCCGAGGCACAGATCCCCGCTTAGGCACCAATTCAGTTGCAACCAAGACACGATATACATACGATCGTCCCTGAGCGGCTCCGACCGCAGCCCCACGATTTCTCCTATATATCACGCACATGTCCCTCCACACCACCGCCTTGTGTACAACAAACTCTTAGTATTCCCTTGTACCATTCACTTGAGGGTTCGCCCCAGACTCCACACCACATCCCCCTATATTCCTGCATCACAAATCGCACGTAACGCGTCGACACCGAGTCTTTTCCCAGTAGTCAAATAGTACCAACAAATGTAATTGTTAAACACGAATAACAGTAGTTTTACCTCCCCATCGCCTCGAGATTTCCAACCGAAATAGTTCCCACAGTATATGTACTTCCCTCAGCAATCAGACCTCTATTCGATTCAGCTTCCCTCGAAGTTTGAATCACATCTCTATACGAAACCTAAACACATACAGAGTATCTCTTATCATCCTGTTAGTCCAAATGGCATGCGCAGGTATACGTAGTATCCTCGCCCTTCCACGTAGAATGCTGTGTAGGGGATAGCATCCTCGTGCATTTTGACCGCATAGGAGCCTGCCGCTAGGTCGATGACGCTGGCCCACCGTTTCCCTGCTACCTGTTCCTGTTTGGTCTTCAGGTCTCCCGCTGGGAATGGTGGTATGGCGGTGGCTCTGTTGAGGGCTAGGAACGCGTGGCAGACCCTCCATTTCCTGACCGGTTGTTGTGGGCCTTCCGCCTCTGTCTCGACTACCCAGTCTGAGGGTTTGTCCTGTCCGTCTTCCCCGACCTCCTCCCAGAACGGTCCAAGCCTGTACTTCGCGCACTGCTCATTGCATCTCCTCAGGACGGCCTCTCTGGTCATTCCCGTCTTACCTGCCTCCTTCGGTGTGAGGTTCGTGCTGCTTAGGCATTTGATGAACTCCGACGGGACCTTTTGGATGATGTTCGCCTCCTCCATGTCTGTGAGGATGTTGTCATACCATTCTTTTTGTGCTGCTGTGACTGGTTTTTGGTGGATCTTCTTGGGTAGTGTGACTGTCGGGTCGACGTGCAGCTTGTGTGTGGTGAAGTCGACCGGGAAGACCTCTGAGAGTGGGAGTGCGAAGATGTCAGCGAACTCCTTTACTAAATCTAGGATTACTTCTCATTGTGCTTCCTCAAGGTCTGGTCCGACGGTAATCTTGCTTGTTATTTCCTGTATTCTGTGCGGTCCGAATGGGTCTTTTGTTCTTCTGCTGTTCTCGTGTGCTTTCCCTGTGGAGTCCTTTGTCAGATAGATGGGTGTGCTTCCATCGGTACTTAGCGTGTCCTGGTCCCTTGCCCATTCGTCCATCCGCTTGCCGATCCTGAAGGCCTTCTTGATGCAGTTTAGCGATTCTCGTTTGGCCCTCCTTGCATTCTCTGTCTCTGTTTCTCCCCGCCTCCACTCATCCTTCAGGTTCTCCTTGTCCCTCCCTTTCTCCCCTTCTGTGCTTAGCGTCTGCCTCCTCGTCGGCTTTGTCTCTCTCTCGATCTCTTCTGCACTGAGGGTGTTTATTCTCGTGGCTTCTTGTCAGAGGCTCACTTCCAGATGTACTCTGTCCCTCTTCCATCGGTCCCTCTCTCTCGTCTGTCTCCCTTGATCCTCCTCTTCTGCGTTGCTCTCTTCTAGTGTGTTCCCTATGGTGGCTGTCTTGTCTCCCCCTTCAATCGTGAGCTCGTCCGCTTCGTAATCGTGCCTCGCTTTGACCGCCTGCAGCCACGGCTTCCCCAGGATTACTTCAAAGGCTCCGTTTGATTCGAATATCTCGAAGCTCTGGGTTTTCATGACGTTGGCTACTGTGACCTCTCCGACCCAGCAGCCTTCTGATCTGATCTTGTGGTTGTCCGCTACTCTCAGTGTCACCTCTGAGGTCCTTTTTGGTGCCATGCGTCTCTGCCACTGGCCCCACTTCGATGCACACATCGTGTTCTGCATTGCTCCACCATCTACAACTGCTTGAGCTCTTATGACCTACCTGTGGTTCCCATGGAGCTTGACCCATGTTTTGTACACCTGCGTGTCTTTGTGCGCTGGTCACTTCTGTTCCGGTCGTGACAGCTGCAAACACGTTTGCAAGTGGGCTCGGGTATGGTTCAATAGTCTCTGTCTTTGTTACCGCTACTAGTGGTGAGAAATGAGCATTCACTAACTGTTCCTCTCCTTCTACTCTCTTGACCGTGTGCTCTGCCCTCGAGGATTGCGGTTCTGGAGCCGGCTGTCCCTCTCCCTCTATGCAGATGGCTCCTCCCCATTTCCCTGGTCCATCTCGTTGATGTGCGCTACCATCACTGACCTCTGTTGCTGTCTTTGAAGGTTTCTTAGCATTGTGTAGTCAGCTCTCCATTCACGTTCTTCCTTCAGGACTTGGCGATCTGGGGTTTCTCTGCATTCTCTCGCTAGGTGGTCCCTTAGGCTGCATTGGAAGCACTCTTTGGAGTCCAGGTAGGCACCTCCTGGCTTTAGTGGGAATGGATTCTCTACGGTCGCTTTGGAGCCTGCGTATTGCCGGTGCCACTTGGCAACCGTCCTCTCGTATGCTGCTTGGCCCACCTGTGAGCTCAGGTATGGTCTTCAGATGTCGTATAGCAATGTATTGTACATCGGCTGGGGGGCATCATTCTGTCCTTGGGTGTGTGTCGGCGTCATGAATGGGTTCGTTGGGGAGTGAAACGGGTTGAGCGTTGTGGTCTGTCTGGTCGGCGTCCCAGGTAGGTTGGTCTGTCGTGTTGGCATGTCCCTTGTCGTCACTCGCGTCCCTGGGGTCTGTGCTATCTGTCTGGCAGCATTCGGTGTGGTTGGGACCTGTGCTGGTGTGGTTGTCGCGCGTTGGGTGTGCCACGTGCTTGTCATGTGAGGGCCTGGTCTTAGGTGTGTTTGCTCGTCTTTGCTCCTGATCGCCTCAGTTATCTGCTGGATGATGTCCACATCCCTCTTGGCCTCCGCCAGTGCTGGCATTCTGATCGCTAGCATGCTGTCGTGAAACTCTTGCCAGTTTGCATAGCTCTCATTCGTGATGAGTTTGCGTATAGTGTCTGGGAGGTTCCTGCGGACTTCGTCGATGAGCAGCCCCGATGTGTCCCCAATTGCCATTGCCAACGTGAGCGTCTTTTCCACGAATGCGTGGTGTGTCGGGACTGTCCTTGTTCTGTATTCCACCATCTCTCCCACCTCTTCCACCTTAATCCTCAGCCCCATGTCAAGATTGGTTTTTAGGCGTTAATATCGTGTATTAGTGAACACAGCGAATGCCCGAATAACTTGTGCGAATAAGTATGCCGTTCGGTGAATAGGTGAACCAATGAATGTTCACAAGGTAAGAGGGTTGCCTGAACGGGGCTCACCCTATCTACAGTCGTAGCGAAATAGCCCGTGGCTCTTGACGATGTAACGTGCAAGGTCTCACGGAAGGGCTGTCTAAGTCTCGACAATCCCTTCGCTGGCGAAGGTGCTCTATAAACCCCCCTGTATGCATTCCTACTCCTTAGTCTGAAAATCAACTATCGTATAACTTCGATCCCTAGTTAGTTTCTAAGCCTCGCCTCTTAAGCCAAACCTCGCCTCTTATTTGTTTGCCTCCGAAGTTGGGACTCGTGGGGTCGGCGCAGCACATAAGCTGAAGCCTAGTCCCTCTCTGACTTCCCCATCCAAACCTCGCCCCGTAACCCCGGACCTTACCTCGGGTTTCGCCCCCGACCTCGGTCAACCTTACGACGGATCGTACGGTAACAGAATAGGAAAGAGGCCATCACGAGTCAGGGTTGGATAGGGGTGCACAGTCATGATACAACATAGATGGAATAAACATACAATAGAATGAGAGCAGAGGGAGAACATGAAACGACAGAGAGTGAAGGTGGCAAAGACACCTGTGTATGAAATCATGTCTTGGGGCCCGCATATACACTGCCCTGCACGGGTTCTTCATCTACTGGGTTGATCCCACACGACCTACGGGTAGGATGTCCCACGAACGCACCCTGCTCATATGAACACCAAAAGGGGGTTGGATCAAGAAGCTGATGGAGTTACTGATGAGCCATCATGCCGGATAGGGATGTCGATCGTGATTTGACGGTGTGCCTGTTGGCGAATGATGCGAGCAGTGAATGATTGTTCGGCGAAATGCAAGGAAGGGCGAACAGAGGTGACATAGAGGAGGACAGGTTGAGGTGGAGGGCAAAGCCGAGCGAACACTGGGGAGGAGTAGCGAAAGGGGAAATGGGGATAACAAGGTGCAGGAAATACACAGGTCATGACAATCCGATTACCAGAACACCATCGGAAGAGGGTCGAGCAGAGGAGGTGGTAGACCCAGCAATGACTGCCAAGTCAGTCCAAAGACGTCGATCATGCGTTTCATGGCGTGGCTATGGTAATTGGCGCGAACAGCGAGAATCGGTTGCCGAACACAACAATGGTGATCGGAACGAACACGGAAATGGGGTGAGAAATGGCAGGACAGAGCACCTGAGTATGAGAAATAAACACGTCATGACACCCCGCCAGCTCGTACCTCTTCTGCTCCTGCTCGTTCCCACTCTTCTTCGGGATCGGCCACTTCGTCTCGAATGCTCGCTTCACATCTCCCCATTTCATCCTGTTGATCTTAGTGTCAAGATTGGTTTTTAGGCGTTAATATCGTGTATTAATGAACACAGCGAATGCCCGAATAACTTGTGCGAATAAGTATGCCGTTCGGCGAATAGGTGAACCAATGAATGTTCACAAGGTAAGAGGGTTGCCTGAATGGGGCTCACCCTATCTACAGTCGTAGCGAAATAGCCCGTGGCACTTGACGATGTAACGTGAAAGGTCTCACGGAAGGGCTGTCTAAGTCTTGACAATTCATTCGCCGGCGAAGGTGCTGCTTCGGAGCCCTTCGCCAACAGCACAGAGAATAGTTCAAAGGCTAAGGTAATGAAGATGAAGTATGAAAACTCACCAGTGATGCCTAAGTCCTCTGCTGGTCGAAGATAGAAATCTCCAAGAGAAGGCTCAAGACGATGATCACAGTGAGGTCAAGTTTGCACAAGATGGACGACGTATGATAATTGAACTGGGGAATATACATGCAAATGTAAACTACTTATATCAAATGGTCGTAAGGTATCAGTGAATAGGAAAGAGGCCGTCACGAGTCAGGGTTGGATAGGGGTGCGCAGTCATGATACAACATAGATGAAATAAACATACAATAGAATGAGAGAAGAGGGAGAACATGAAACGACGGAGAGTGAAGGTGGCGAAGACACCTACATATGAAATCATGTCTTTGGGCCCGCATATACACTGCCCTGCACGGGTTCTTCGTCTGCTGGGTTGATCCCACACGACCTACGGGTAGGATGTCCCGCGAACGCACCCTGCTCATATGAACACCAAAAGGGGGTTGGATCGAGAAGCTGATGGAGTTACTGACGGGCCATCATGCCGGATAGGGATGTCGATCTTGATTTGATGGTGTGCCTGCTGGCGAATGATGCGAGCAGCGAATGGCTGTTCGGTGAAATGTGAGGAAGGGCGAACACAGATGACATAGAGGAGGACAGGTCGAGGTGGAGGGCAAAGCCGAGCGAACACTGGGGAGGAGTAGCGAAAGGGGAATGGGGATAACAAGGTGCAGGAAATGCACAGGTCATGACAATCTGATTATCAGAACACCATTGGAAGAGGGTCGAGCAGAGGAGGTGGTAGACCCAGCAATGACTGCCAAGTCAGTCCAAAGACATCGATCGTGCGTTTGACGGCGTGGCTATGGTAATTGGCGCAAACAGCGAGAATCAGTTGCCGAACATGACAATGGCGATCGGAACGAACACAGAGATGGAGTGAGAAATGGCAGGACAGAGCACCTGAATATGAGAAATAAATGCGTCATGACACTTAGTCCTCATTTCCTCCCACCAGTCTCCTGACTCTTCCGCTGGCATCATGCAGATTCCGAATACCTCTATCCTCTTTGTCTCGTCGAAGCCAGCCATTGTTGCTTCCAGTTTGAAGTTCCGCAGCCACACATGGGGAACTTCACCTTCTCTGTAGTCTCTGTAGAAGAGGCTGATGTTCATCTTCTTTGGCATTGCGTCTGTGGTCTTTTCGTCCTGGTTGGCTTGGTCCGCTGGTTCCTCTTCGCTTGTCGTGGTCAGGTTTAACAATGATAGTGTTGGCGAGGATTCCCCTGATGTTGTTGGGGTCTCTTCGTATGTCCTGGCTGCCTGGTCTTGTATCCTGTCCAGTCTTCTGTCATAGTACTCCCTGTTCCTCAAGTCATATCTGCGTGGTTGTCGCCTTCTGAGCTCTGCTATCTGGTTCAGCACTGTCCCTCTGGCTCCCAAGCATCGGTCGCTCGAATCCCGGCGGTGTCACCACGTGGAGCAGGGATCTCTGGAGTCAGGAGTCACGCCAGCGGTCTGGAGAAGCTGCCTGTGCCGCTGATGATGGTGGAATGAGTCTGAAGTGGTGATTCATCTCCGCTCTAATACATGTGTGTACTATGGTCTTCCCGCCTACCTCGCCCCTCCTGTGCCCACCTGGACCCACATCCTTGATCTCTCTGCTCCAGCATCTTGGTGCTGCGGATCTAAGGTTGCCAAAATAAGAGAGAGCTTTGACAGCTCCTGCGTGAGCTGAAGTAGCTGTGGTACGAGGAGGCATAGTGATAGTTATCAGGTGGGAATCAGATAATACTGTTATGTATCGAGATTTCCACTAAGTCGGAACTGGAAAGGACAGCGGCTTCAACTTATGTGTTGCTCCCTCAATGAACTATCATCCTAAGTATTTTGGAAATGGGTTGGAAGTCGGAAAGTATTGAACTAAGAATTAGTTGGAACTTGAGTCGGAACTGAGGCGGAAGGTGGAAGATGGAAGGCGGAGAGGCGGAGGTCTTGCTACACTCGCTGTGCTAAGAACAGGAGATGGAGCGAAGGAAATCAAGTATTGAAGGCGATTATCTGATTGCAGAATGACAGACATACATGAGAGGCTTTTATACAAAGAGCTGAGACAACATGTAATGAGGTAGTACTAAGCAAATTCCGGGGGGAGTGGAAGTCGGGTAGACATACGTGGGAACTAACTAATTGGGAACAATGGGACTACAAGGGGGGTTCAGGGTAAGGTAAAACAATGGCAAAAGAACAAGGGGTCGGAAAACATATCTGACAACGAACTACAAGGATGACCAGATATATGATCTTGATGAATGTTGAAGTGGGTCCGGTGGGTCCGAGTAATAGAGTCGAAAGAACAAGGGAGTAGAACAAGGGGTGGAATGTGTGCAGAACTGAAGGTCGGAAATCGGAAATGCATGGTCGTAACACAGGCACATATACATTGGATCTCAAGGAAAAAGCTGATCATGCTGACTGTCCACAGGGAAAAGACAGTCAATTGTGGAGCTATTACATGTTGAGAGGGGGCATTATGTATGTCCGTGTAATCCCCATCTCTTTAATCCCCCTGGAGGATAATCCCCATCATTTCTCTTGTTTTTTTTTCCATGATTTGTAATTACCCCCTACCCTGTCTGAATGCACTCATGGACTCTTCCACCCAGAAATAATAGATAGAAAAACATTTTCTTTTTTTCTATAAATGCAGTGACCTTACTGTATGTTACTCTAGCCAGAAAAACCCCTTTGCACTCACTTTGCATACAATCAAGTCAGCTGTTACATACCAGTTCTCAAGTTCGGCCCTGAAGCCTTGGCTTCGGTACTTGCTTGGGAACCCTCAGTTCTCACTTACCACTCTTTGGTTCACATTCTGTTCCCCTCGGAACTCCTTGGTTCCCTTTCCCAGATCACCTGTTACCCCTGATTCCCTTGCTTAGATAAACCCATGCATCTCCTTTCGTCCATCCCTTAGTTACCTGAATCTGTTATTGTTGGGTGCATTTATGCTCCTGCACCAAAATCAAGCATAATATATTCAATTTACTGTATGGTGTTTCAATCTCTTCTCACATTGTTCTTGTACCATGCATTCATTTCTCTGTTTATTTTCGAAATTTTCTAGTCACTCCCTGCCTCTCCATTTCATTTTGTTATTTCTACTTTCACAGGCGGCTGCACCCAGCGGAGTCTGAAATGACTTCGACGTGCGCGCTCTTGGGCGCTAAAGGGCCGGGTAGTAGTACATGCACAGTGAGACAGATTTCCCCCTGTCTCAGTGACAACTAAATTCACTGAGAGAGGCAAGTAAATTAGTCTAGTGTTCTTTCGATTTATTGACCTAGAAATCCTCTGTAGTGAATTAATTTCTAGGTAGTGTATAATATATTTAAAGTGACAACTAAATTCACTGAGAGAGTGAATTAATTTCTAGTCTATTCTTTTGAGCAACAAGTCCATACCTACTGCCTATAATTCCTGTCTACTACAGTTATCCCCATCTACAACCCTGCATCCTGTTATCCGATATAAACCCCCTGTCATGTACTTTAGTCCTCAGTCAGAAATCGACTTAGACCTCATACAACCCAAGCTCCCATCCGTTATTGATACTCAAACTCTCGGTGTCAAACCTGAGCCCTGTCATGAAATTAGGGTGAAACTCTGAGTGGGTGCAACATATTGTCAAGGTTGGTTTTTAGGAATTAATATCATGTATTAGTGAACACAGCAAATGCCCAAATAGCTTGTGCAAAGAAGTGTGCCATTTGGCAAATAAGATGAACCAATAAATGTTCAGAAGGTAAGAGGGCTGCCTGAATAGAGCTCGCCCTATCTACAGTCATAGTGAAGTAGCCTGTGACACTTGACGATGTAACGTGCAAGGTGTTGTGAAAAGGTTGTCAAGCAGCAACAATCCTTTTGCCGGTGAAGGTGCTCCTTTGGAGCCCTTTGCCGACAGCACCGATAGTAGTATGAAGGCTAAGGTAATGAAGGTGGAGTATGAAAACTCACCAGTGGTGCTTAAGTCCTCCTCTGGTTGAAGATAGAAATCTATAGGAGAGAGCTCAAGATGATGGTCACAGTGAGGTCAAGTTTTGCACAAGATGGACATATGATAATTGAACTGGGGAATATACATGCGAATGTAAACTACTTATACTGAATGCTCATATGATATCAGCTAATAGGAAAGAGGCCATCATGAGTCAGGGTTGGATAGGGGTGCGCAGTCAGGATACAAAATAGGTGAAACACATATCCAATAGAGATAAGGAGGAGTGCGAATGTGAAACAACGGGGAGGAAAGAGGATGAAGGTACCTATGTACGAAAACATGCCTTGAGACCTGCATACACCTTGCCCTGCATGGACTCTTTGTCTGCTGGGTTGATCCCACACAATCTACGGGTAGGACGTCCCGCAAATGCATTCTGGCCATAGGAACACCCAAAGGGGGTTGAGTCGAGAAGATGATGGGACCAGTGATGAACCATCAAGATGGGTAAAGGATGTCGATCATGTTTGATGGTGTGCCTACTGGCGAATGATGCGAGTAGTGAATAACCGTTCGGTGAATTCGGCGCAGAGCAAATGGAGCAAACATAGAAGTGGGGTGACAAAAGGGAAAATGGAGTTGCTGGATACAAGAAATAAACAGGTCATGACAGTATCCCCCTCCTAGCTTTGGAGTCCAATGATGCAGTGTTCTGGGATGGGGGGAAGGGTGTAATAACATAATGGGTCCCCCAATGAGATCTCTGAGGTCTGGGCCCTATCTCGCTGCATGGTCCGTGCATGGCTCCGCCCTGGGCTTAAAAGGTGTTGCAGCTCAGTCCTTGTCAACCTATTTTGGAACCCACTTGGAGCCCTTCTCTGGAGATCGTCGCAGTCGAGCCGACTCCTGCACAATGTCACAAGGGCCGAGCGAATGAGCAAGTTACTGAGGTGGATAAGGTACCGCAATCAGTGGTGAAGCTGTTTTGGAACCCTTCAAGACTTTGGTGTCAGAGCTAACACTTTGGTCTATCAGAACGTGTCGTATACGAAACTCAAAGAATATTAAACAATGCTGCAGCACAACTCCGGAAATAATTTAATATTTGTACCTTGGTTGCAATCCGTGAAAAAACTAGTCCAAGTTAATACGGATGGAAGGCAATACGTTTCTTAGCAGCACTGAACAATAAACTAAAAGTCTGTAGGTTCGAGGACGACTATCGGGGTCCAAGTATTCCAAAAAGATAGGAATGGCTTCACAGGAGAGTTTGTAAGTGGACTGACCCGATTAACGTCAATGCACTGCAATAAACGAGCGACTAGGGTTTAAGAAGTGACTTGTGAAAGTCACTGAACAGGAAAGTCACTGATCAGTTCGTCTCGGGTATTGGAGAGCTAATTGACAAGGAAATCGATTGTCAGACTCACTCTGCAGAATTTCACCTGGAGTGTTAGTCCGCGTGGCTAAGTAGAAATGCAACTACTTAACTGAGAATTAATACACTAAGTAAGTGTAATAACCCTAGCTGGGGTTAGCAGCTTAGTAAGCTGTGCAAGCTTGGCAAGTCACACGAGGTACGTGGATAGTAGATGATGATGTATTGGCTGATGAAAGGTGGCAGTAAGGCCTCCTTTTATATTGTATCTACCATCTATTAATAGACTAGAATGAGTCACGAAAAAATAGGGTAGTGAGTCATTGAGAAAAAGGGTAGTGAGTCAGAGCATGTGTTGGCCAATCGCAGTTCACGATTTGGGTGTGAGTCATGCACTGAGTCACAAAGAAATGGGGTAGTGAGTCAGAGAGAAATAGGGTAGTGAGTCAGAGCATGTGTTGGCCAATCGCGGTTCACGATTAGGGAGTGAGTCATGCACTGAGTCACACAGAAATGGGGTAGTGAGTCAGAGTGAAAAAGGGTAATGAGTCAGAACTCGTGTTGACCAATCGCACCCCACGATTAGGGGGTGAGTCATGCAGAAATGGGGTAGTGAGTCAGGCATGAGTCACGTCTAAGAATAAGATACACCCTTATACTTAAAGAGGATTAGCTCAACACAGCCTTTCATTGGTAAGCGGCCTCTCAGCCAATGATACACCAGAGTTCAAGCATGAGTCATGTGCCGAGCCAGGCTCTGAGTCATGCAGGAGTCATTTCCCAAGTCACAAGACTTTGGACCAATAATACTCCAGCTTGGCAGTGAGTCATGACCCTAATTCTATTTTAGGAGTGTAGTCATGGCACAGCACAGCCTAGCATAGCCTTGTTGCTATGGTAGCATAGGTTGGGCTGAGTTTGTATTGCACAAACTGTGTTGTGGAGGCTTGGGAATAAATTGCTATTTCCAGAGTGCTGAGTCTGAACCGGTAGGTTGGCCAGAGTTTGTGGGTGCGTAAGTGTCCACAGGCTCGAGTTCGGGTTCGCGCGCATCGGAGTTTGAATAAGCAGAGTTGTGGATACATGTGGATTCATAACTCTGCTGCAACAGAATAGAAGTGTTTTGAGCCAAAGACTTCGTTAAAAATGGCGAAGAAATGGTAGGAAATTAGAGGAAGTTTAAATAGTTCATCCCCAATGATAGCAATACCTGTATGCTATATTTTAAGGTCACTATATCGAAAATACATGGAATTTCTCCTAATTGACCGGCAAAGCAGGATCCCATACAGAAGCAAGGGTACCCTGATCATGCCTATCTCTTAGGGTGGATGATTTACATTGGGGTAAGTGTCCATCATTTTCACAGATGTTCGCAGAGTTAACCGAAGTCCCCACCATAGCCCGAGCCGGTGATCAAGTCAGCGAAGTGCAGGAGATGTCTCCGCTACAATCACACGTGTAGCGGGCTGGTGGGAAAAATGTGTGGGCGATGTATCCATGATCGCCAGGCCTGTGTGTCGCCAGAGGGTAAGGAAACATTTCTTTCGATCCTTCCTTTCATCGTTCAAACTCATGTGAAGTTATGATTCCTGGCTTAGATTATGAAGCGAAGGAGGAGAAGGATGGTCGAGAGGCTGAGGTGAGGGAGCGGGGCATGAAGACCAAGGCAAAGGGGAAGGTGAAGGATAAGGGGTCGACTGGGGGTTCATCGTCAATCTCTTTGAAGGGTATTCTTGGTAAGTCCCTTCTATTTTCCTCATAACTATCTTCGGCTGATTTCCAGATACCTTCGAAGGCACTTGAATGTCTACACTGGTTGCCGAGGAAAGGGTGGAGGAGCCGGTGGAGATGTCGGAGGATCTGATGAGGAATGTGTTGGTGAAATTGAACGAATTAAATGGAGCTGTTTTAGAACTAGAGGGAGTCCAGGCGACTATTAGGAAATTAATGAAGTAGAATGGTTTTTAGAATTATTTTGAACATAGAAGCATTTCTTGGAGTTTGATCCTAAGCCTTTGGTTTCTTCGGATACCTGGTGTGAAATTCAGCGAGTTAGTCACATTCGAAGAGGGTTCTCAAGACGAAGCCTGGGGGGTGTGCTCATTTCCCTTCCGCTCTACTAAGTACTCCAGCCTCCTTCAGCAAATATGACTATCAAGGATTTTCGTGATTTTGTATTTGTCGGGGGAGTCGATTTCGATTGGAGTTGAAGGTGGCGAGAGGGGAAGCAAAGAGGACTGAAGGGATCGCCTAGTCTCTCAAATGGAAGTTGTGAGGATTCGCCAATGCGCAAGCACCATTCCCCCCTTTAGGGTACACGTTACCCCAACGGGTCAATGCATCAGGCTTCATGCCGAGTTGCCCATTTCGGTAGGGAGTGATGTAGTTGAATCCTGACAGGTGTTCAGACCATCGCACCTGGTGTTGAGAGTGGTTTTCATTTAGTGAATCTATACATGGTGTACATAGGTGAGGATGGTTTGGAATGGGCTCGGGCGCTGTTTTTGATCGAATAGTTTCGTTTTTTATTATGCTTTCTTCTTCGGCTGAAAATGGGTGGATAAGAGTGTGGGGAAGAGATATGGAGGACTCAGAGGAGTGATTCTCAATATGTTTGGCTGAGAGAAGTAATGGCTCGCCATCTATGTTTGTAACCAGAAGGATTTGAAAATAGGAGTGGTCGAAGGGGTGACAAGTAGCGAAATGTCCTGCGAAGAGGAGTTGCTGAATATGAGACTAGTATCTAGATATTCGTGAATAAAACCAGCGGTGGCTGGTTTCCTATCAAAAAGGGAGAGAGCAATTGGTGAACAGAGCGATGTAAAATAAGAAACCAGGATGAGAGGAGAATTAGCTATCAATGAAATTCAAAGTGGCACCAGAGTCGATGAGAGTAGGAATGGAGTTAGAGAGACCGGGAAGGTGTACATGGATGCTGAAGGAGGAATCGGAATAGGAACTAATAGAAGTGAACAGATACACAGATGGTACAGAGTAGATAGGATTGGTGTTCAAAGGAATAGAGCGACCCATCGTTAACACCACAGAGGGATCGTGAGCTAGTCTTCCCTGGGAGAGTCTGCGCTATCTTCAGAAACCTCTTCGAGAGTGGCAACCTGAGGATCGCCTTCGAGGGTGAAGATAGCCATGCCAGTGGTTGAGGCAGGCTCCTGATAGCGGCACCCCTTTGTGTGATGTGTGGGGGGTTCGCCGCAATAAGGACAAAGGCCTTTGGATTTTCGTCGCTCTTTCTCGGCTTCAGTACGTCTGGTAGCATCGAGGATACCAGAAAGGTCTTTCTGTTCATCGGGATTGGCTGCTGCAGAGGGTCTGGGATGAGCGTTAGCATGTGGTGTGGAGGATGGTTTGGAAGAGGACGGGGGACGAATGGAAGTTGTAATCTGCTTTTTGCCTTGACGCTCCCAGTAGCAATTGTCAATGAGAAGAGCCTGACACTTGAGATTGTTGAGGCTTTCGGGATGTTCATAAGAGAGCATGTGGTCTTTGATAGGCGCGGTGAGGCTATTATAGAAAGTGTCGTAAAGGGTGGCATCATTCCACTCGATGTAAGAGGACAACTCAGCAAATGTGGTCATGTGGTCATGTGGTGATTGACGTGATAGGTGTCGAGCATCTTGAGCTTGCGAATAGCTCGCTCAGAAACCTGGATGATGTCGACCTGACCGAAAAGATGATTAAGTTCATCAACAAAGGTAAGCCAGTTGCTCTGAATGGGAGGTTCTGGGACCTGAATGGGAAAGGGTTCCCACCAGATCAAGGCAATGTCGCTGAGGTAGGATGCTGCATAGGAGACTTGCTGTCGTTCCTGCTGGAACTTTCATGGCTTGTTGTCAAAGACCATAATACAACTAGCGATGAATGTTCGGAGAAGGCAAGGTTCTTTTCCTGTGAATTTGTCAGGTTTCGCAGCATCGGAATCACCATCAGGGGTGGCCTGAGGGTAGGCAAAAGGAAAGGGATAATAGGGGTTCCAGGGGAATCCTGGTTGCAGCCAAGGCCCTCCACCAGGAGGTGGAGGTGGGCCAGGAGGTCTGGGAGGCCCAATCGGAGGTACTCCAAAATGAGGAAAGGGTGGGCCGAAAGGTGGTGGGGGAGAAGGTGCAGGCCCACCAGGTAGGGCAGGAATCTGTGCCGGAGGTTGCTGTGGGGGAGGTTGTCCCGTGAAGGGGTGAGGTTGTCCCGAATGGAAGAGGTGCAGGCCCGCCATATGGGGCAGGAATCTGTGCTGGAGGTTTTTGCAGGGGAGGTTGTCCTGTGAATGGAAGAGGTGCAGGTCCACCATGTGGGGCAGGAATCTGTGCTGGAGGTTGTTGCAGGGGAGGTTGTCCTGCAAATAGAGGTGGGGCGCCCCCAAATGGCGCAGCATTCGGATCGTAATAAGGCATGCCACCGAAAGGATAGCCAAGGTGTTGTCCAAGCACAGGGTCAGCATGATGTCCCTGATCCGCTAAAGGCGCCTGGGGAGGAAGACCTTGTTGGGAATCGACTCGAGTGTGGTCGCTGTGTACCGAATGGTGAGGACTGTGAAGAATAGTGGGAAGAGGCATGTGAGTGATGTGAATGAGACGGAGAGTTGTGCGAAGCAGGCGTGTGAGCCCGAAATTCCGCTTGTATGGGGGTAGGGTGCCCAGTATTGAGAGGTGGTGTAGGCTGGATATAAGGAGGACGTTGGGCATAGTGCACATCGAGAAATGGATTTGGAGTATGACTAGGTGAATTCGGTGGCAAGTGGGGTCATTCATGTTGTGATATACGCAACTATGTTATTTAAATCATCCTAATATATAGAAACTAACAAAAGAAACAAAAAGAAGAATCTATTAAAGAATGGAAACGACACTCACGACATCACAGACATTGATACGCGCAAGCAGCACATGACATCACAATCAGTAGCTATCTTATATATCAATTAGATAAGATACAGGAACGAAGGCATCGGCCATGTGTGACCAATCAGAGACAGCGCGCCTGTTGGCAGATGGCATCGGCCATGACGTCGACAGGTGCCAGGCCACAGGCACTGAGGAGGTGCATGCACCAGACGCCGCAGAGGTACATAGACTGCACAGGAGCACTGGACGTTATGGAATGACGACAGAACATCATTCCAAACATGAATGCTCAATCAGCTGCCCCACAGAAGAGGCACAGAGATGGCGGCCCCATCACCAAGAGCAGCATTTATGTTGCATAAGAGAAATCTAATTTCCATTCCCTATTGTACTCCATGACACGACCAGTTGATTACTATCCTAACATCATGTAGACAGGAGCTTTGTATAGTAGGTACAAGACTCTATTCCAAAGCCTATCATCCCTGTTATTATCCCCATCTTTTTCATGGCTTTATGACTACAAATAGTCACCCCTTTATTTACACATAGTTTTTCAACCCATTTATTCATTATCCTGAACACTGGTAGTTATCACTATTATAGTATAAATAGCTACCACAAATGTATGAACCGATCATCCAGAATTTACTGTTTCACCCCCTGAAGTAACTGTAGTCTTGTTTGATAGCTACAGAACTTAATCCTTGATAGTTTTCTCCAAATCTTTGCTGAGAGTCTACTATTACTATCTACTCTAAACTATCTCAAAAGCGAAGCCTTTTGAGACAGCCGTTCTCTAGATCGAACCCATTTCTCCATTGACATGGTCACGTGACCACCATCCATCAGTGACGGCCGCGCCTCGCCAAGGTTAGTCAGCACACAGCGACGGGACAAATATAGCGGTTCCAGCCACTAAGCAATAGAAGTTATCTATCAAAACATTTTAATCTGATATAAATCATAAAAGTGCGAAGGTCGATTGTAATCGGGGTCCTGAGGCACCGACAATCCGAGGAAGCCTAGAAGGATAAGGTGCTTGAAAGCTGCTGGGGTTCTGTGGACGATCACCAGGCAAATTAGGGGCCAATAGGCGGCATAAAGAATCGGCACTGGGCCTGTGGCTAGATATGGGAGTACTGGCTGAAAGTGGGCGCTGAGGGGAGAAGTGCTGTTCGCCTGGAGTTAGCTGGCATTGAACATCGAAATGAGGTGGTGATGCATGTTCAGGGACCAGAAGATGTGGTATAGGCCGAGATGCAGACATAGCGACTAAGCAGGAGAAAGGGATGATGTCTCCAGTGGGGTTTTGCAAGGGAAATCAGGCGGAAGCTGTTTGCTGGGGAAGTGGTGCTGGAGTAGGAACAGGGCCTGTTGAGCGAGTTCTATGGACAACAGGTTGTTCTTGTTGTGTAGATTGTTGTGATAAACACAACTATCCCATTTCAAATCATTTATATATAAAAGAAACTAATAAAGAAAGAAAGAAAAACAAAAAAAAAAAAAAGAAACAGAAATTACATTTATGATAGACGTCGGCGCAGACGACGATCACACGAATTTACGACATGCTATATTACCCATAGATCGGGTAATGTACAGAAGCTCGAGCATCGACCACCTGCGGTCGATCAGGGATGGCGCGCCTATCGAATGATGGCATCGGCCATGACGTCGACAGGCGCCAGGCCATAGGCACCGAGGGGTGTGGGCACCAAACGCCGCAGAGGACAATAGACTGCACAGGAGTACAGGGTGCTGTGGAGCGACCTGAGAATGTCACCTGCAGTATACATACTCAATCAGCTGCCCTACAGAAAGGGCACAGAGACAGCGGCCCCATCCCCAAGCCCAGCATTTATGCTGGGCAGGGTAAACTCAGCTCCTTTTTTCTATTTGAACCCCATGACACGTCTGACTGATTACTATCTTAACATCATGTGGACAGGGGCTTTGTATACTAGGTACAGATCTCTATTCCAAAGCCCAGACAATCCTAACACCATCCCCATCACCCCATGACTTTATGACTATAAATTAGTCACCCCTTAGTTACAAGTAGCTTTTCGACCCATCCATCAAATATCTTGAACACTAGTAGTTACTATCAACATAGTATAAATAGCTAGTACAAATGTATGAACGAAATCATCCAGAATCAATTATTCTGCCTCCTGAAATTACTGTAGTCTTGTTTGATAGCTACAGAGCTCAGATATTGATAGTTTATTCCAAATCTTCGTCGGGGGTCTACTATCATTGTTTACTCTATACTACCTTAAAAGCGAACGCTTTTGATTTGATTATCCCTTGGATCGACACCGTTCTTCTGTCGACACGGTCACGTGACTCTCATTCATCAGTGCTGGACGCGCCTCGAAAGGCTTAGTCAGCACATAGAAGAGGGGCGAACACAGTGGTTTCAGTCACTGAGCAATAGATTCTACTTGTTGAAAGGCACTAATTGACACCTTAATCCAAAATAGATGACATGAGAGATAGAAGAATGCTTTGACTGTAGTTGTTAGTTCAATTATACTGTCAAGGTTGGTTTTTAGGCGTTAATATCGTGTATTAGTGAACACAGCGAATGCCCAAATAGCTTGTGCGAAGAAGTGTGCCATTTTATTGTGTACCTAAAGCGCCAGGCTGAAAAACGCGATTTTGAACTTTTCAAGTTCGGCTACTAGAGTACTTAAGTTTCTCTACACAACCTAATAAGGTAGAACAATGGCAAAGAACAAGGGGTCGGGAAAACATATCTGACAACGAATTACAAGGGTGGCCGGATATATGGTCTTGATGGACAGTGAGGTGGGTCCGGTGGGTCCGAGTAATAGAGTCGAAAGAACAAGGAAAATGTACAAGGGGCGGAATGTCGGAAATATCGGAGGGGCGGAATGTGTTGCGGAAATATCGGAGGAGCGGAAAGGTGTGGCGGAACTGAGGGTCGGAAGTCGGAAATGAACGGTCG
Organism: Gautieria morchelliformis; assembly: GCA_015179125.1. NCBI lineage: Eukaryota > Fungi > Basidiomycota > Agaricomycetes > Gomphales > Gomphaceae > Gautieria > Gautieria morchelliformis. Next base: position 117,226 of record WHVA01000060.1, on the reverse strand, counting down.
TAACAGAACCACGATTCGCTGCTCGCACATTTTGCCAACAGGCATGCCATCAAAATACAATCGATACCATTTACCCGGCGCAATGGTTCATCACTAACCCCATCATCTTCTTAATCCAACCCCTTTGGGTGTTCATATGGCCAAAGTATATTCGCGGGCTATCCCTTCCATAGGTTGTGCGGGATCAACCCAGTAGATGAAGAGTCCATGCAGGGTAGCATGTATGCAGGTCCCAAGACATGGTTTCGCACATAGGTGCCTTAGCCACCTTTACTCTCTGTCGTTTCATGTTCGCACTCTTCCTTCACTCTATTGTATGTTTATTCCATCTACTTAGTATCATGACTGCGCACCCCTATCCAACCCTGACTCATGACGGCCTCTTTCCTATTTGCTGATACCTTACGAGCATTCGATATAAGTAGTTTACATTCACATGTATATTCTCCAGTTCAATTATCATACGTCGTCCATCTTGTGCAAACTTGACCTCACTGTGATCATCGTTTTGAGCCTTCTCCTGGAGATTTCTATCTTCGACCAGAAGGGGACTTAGGCATCACTGGTGAGTTCTCATGCTTCATCTTCATTACCTTAGCCTTTGAACTATTTTCTGTGCTGACGGCGAAGGGCTCCGAAGGAGCACCTTCACTGGCGAAGGGATTGTCACTACTTAGACAACCCTTCCGTGACACCTTGCACATTACATCGTCAAGTGCCACGGGCTCTTTCACTACGACTGTAGATAGGGCGAGCTCCGCTCGGGCAGCCCTCTTATCTTGTGAACATTTATTGGTTCACCTATTCGCCGAATGGCATACTTATTCGCACAAGTCATTCGGGCATTCGCTGTGTTCACTAATACACAATATTAACGCCTAAAAACCAATCTTGACAGGCGCATACTCGACTCAGGTTGCATATCGCCATAGGGTTCAGTAGGGTCGAGATTAAGCTTCTTCAACAGTGGGTGAGATCGGCAGCCAACCGTCATAGTACAGTACATGTCAGTTAGTACTCATGGACATCTTAATTTCTGGCCTACATCTTGACTGGCTAGGACTAAGGTCTCTGTAGGCTTCAACTTCAGGCCCGCTCCCACGTCCTTCTTCGAACATGAGCTTCCTTTTGATTATTTTACCTGGTCATGTTCCCCTGAATTAATGCCAAGTGGAATTTCTATACTGAAATGATCCACGGCATGCTAGATAGGGTTTTGCTCATCTTCTTCCATCACAGCAGGGTCCGGCCTGGTTACTGTGGGGATTCCTGCTAGGAATATGCAGTGACAAAGAATAAACGGAGTATTTGGAAAAGAAAATAGCAAGAATTGAAAACGATAATCCGACCCACCTAGAGCGCTTATCACCCCACTCGACTCCAAACAATCTCTTGAATAGCGGCTTCTCCTTGGTAAACGAAGCATAGCACGATGAGGAACTGGTGGCGTAACTTGAAGACGGGGAAGCAGGGGAGACATATGCTGGGTGGGCGTGCATTGGGTGCTGGAATAATTAAGGTTATTCATCATGTACGAAAAATTGACCAGTTCAAGCAAGACACACCAGAATCTCAACCCACCGCCCCTTCGGAGGATGATCATGTAGCCACCCGTCCGCCCGTCCGCGTCTGACGTACGTGCAATAATTGGCTCCTGGCCAGGTGTGTAGTATGGGACTGGAGTCAATGGGCTCCCATGCGAGCGGTGCGCGCTGGTGGAGTGATGTGAGGAAGGGTGAGATGCCAAGTTGGAGCGGGTGTGGGAGTGTGCTCAACTAGGTTCACACTCTGCGATTCTGGTTGTAAGTACGCGTCAGTATCAACCACTCGGTGGAGAATACTAGTAGCTCACAGTATTTGCGCGACTTGTTGGATATTTTCTTCATCTGCTGCTGTGGTTCACTGTCTGAAACAAGTGAAACATCTCATCATCGTGTTAAAGGACTCACATACCAGAAGGCATTTCGAAATCCTCCGCATTGCTGCCAACTTCAGAACCTTTGTAATCATTAGCAACGATGTTCTTTCCAGCGGCCTTCTTTGTGTGTCTTACCCTTTGCGTCCTCCAGCTGCTACATGTAGAGCTTGTAGAGTTCTTCATATGAGGATGTCTTCTAGACTATGCACTATGTGTAGAGAAACTGACCTAAGTACTATAGCGGAATTTCAAAACTTCAAATTCGCGTTTTTCAGCCTGGCGGCTTAGGTACACCGTAGCCATTTGGCAAATAAGATGAACCAATAAATGTTCAGAAGGTAAGAGGGCTGCCTGAATGGAGCTCACCCTATCTACAGTCATAGTGAAGTAGCCCGTGACACTTGACGATGTAATGTGCAAGGTGTTGCGAAAAGGTTGTCAAGCAGCAACAATCCTTTTGCCGGGGCGAAGGTGCTCCTTCGGAGCCCTTCGCCGACAGCGCAGATAATAATATGAAGACTAAGGTAACGAAGGTGAAGTACAGAAACTCACCAGTGGTGCTTAAGTCCTCCTCTGGTCGAAGATAGAAATCTATAGGAGAGGGCTTAAGACAATGGTCACAGTGAGGTCAAGTTTTGCACAAGATAGACGTATGATAATTGAACTGGGGAATATACATGTGAATGTAAACTACTTATACCGAATGCTCATATGATATCAGTGAATAGGAAAGAGGCTGTCATGAGTCAGGGTTGGATAGGGGTGCGCAGTCAGGATACAAAATAGGTGAAACACATCCAATAGAGATAAGGAGGAGTGCAAATGTGAAACAATGGGGAGGAAAGAGGACGAAGGTACCTATGTACGAAAACACGCCTTGAGACCTGCATACATGTGTCATGACCTGTCTATTTCCCTTACCCCGCTGTCTTTACGTTCCCCCTCGTCACTCCCTAGCATCTTCACCAGAGTTAGCCCCACCCTTCGACCACCCTTCCTCTACGTTCACTTCGTTCGCTGTTCGCCCCATTCTCCGAACGACTATTCGCTGCTCGCATATTTCGCTAGCAAGCACGCCATCAACTATGATCGATACCATTTACCCGGCATGATGGTTCATCACTAACCCCATCACCTTCTCGATCCAACCCCCTTTAGGTGTTCATATGGTCGGAATGCATTCACGGGACGTCCTACCCGTAGGTCGTGTGGGATCAACCCAGCAGACAAAGAGTCCGTGCAGGGTGGTGTATATGTGGGTCCCAAGGCGTATTTCCGTACATAGGAGCCTTCGCCCTCTTTCCTCTCCATTGTTTCATGTTCGCACCCTTCTTTCATTCTACTGTATGTTTATTCCATCTATCTGTATCATGACTGCGCACCCCTATCCAACCCTGACTCATGATGGCCTCTTTCCTATTCACTGTTACCACATGAGCATTCGATATAAGTGGTTTACATTCGCATGTATATTCTCCAGTTCAATTATCATACGTCCATCTTGTGCAAACTTGACCTCGCTGTGGCTATCATCTTGAGCCTTCTCTTGTAGATTTCTATCTTCGACCAGAAGAGGACTTAGGCATCACTGGTGAGTTCTCACACTTCATCTTCGTTACCTTAGCCTTCGAACTATTCTCTGTGCTGTCAGCGAAGGGATTGTCACTACTTAGACAACCCTTCCGTGACACCTTGCACATTACATCGTCAAGTGCCACAGGCTATTTCGCTACAACTGTAGATAGGGCGAGCTTGGTTCAGGCAGTCCTCTTATCTTGTGAACATTTATTGGTTCACCTATTCATCGACCGGCATACTTATTTGCACAAGTTATTCGGGCATTCGCTGTGTTCACTAATACACGATATTAACGCCTAAAAACCAATCTTGACAACATGTTACCCTGCATGGACTCTTCGTCTGCTGGGTTGATCCCAAACGATCTACGGGTAGGACATCCCGTGAATGCATTCCGGCCATAGGAACACCCAAAGGGGTTGAGTTGAGAAGATGATGGGACCAGTGATGAACCATCAAGCCGGGTAAAGGATGTTGATCATGTTTGATGGCGTGCCTACTGGCAAATGATGCGAGTAGTCAATAACTGTTTGGCGAATTTGGTGAAGAGCGAACAGAGCGAACATAGAAGTGGGGTGACGAAAGGGAAAATGGAGTTACTGGATACAAGACATAAACAGGTCATGACACATATAAGTTGTAGCCAAGCTCTCTGATCCGAACCCCGGTTCAGCCCTGTCCCGAACCTGAGCTCGGTCCTATCCTGAGCCTCAGTTCAGCTTGGTTCCCATTCTGAACACCTAGTACGAGACCCAGCCTTAACAGTATTTCTGACTCTCTACACTCAGTTGTTCTGAAATGCCTGTCACATGTCCCTATGCCTGTACCCAAGGTAGCTGCATCACGCCGACCATAGAGGCCTGCCATGCATGCAGTGTTTCGAACATTCCCAAAAACCCCCCATTACATCACCGTTACAATAACCCCCCAGCTCCACCCACATCACAACATTGAGTCATCAGCACTGCTTGAGGATGCATCATTGAAGTTCCCGATGAACCCCGTGGTGAGTCCCCAGACCCAAGTGACCCCAGAGGGGGAGGTGATGATAGTGATGATGACTCTGGTTCCGAGCATAATTCCAACCCTGATGCAGATGCCCCGAGACCTAACCCCAACCTGAATGCAGAGACAAACGGTGAGGAACAGGTTGGGCACCGTATGCTCATGGCTTTGGAAAAGCTCACCAACAATGGACTTGGTGGTAGAGGAGACCATAACGACTCAAAGGCTAAGCTTTGGGAACCCAAACAGTTTGATGGCTTGGACCCAAAGAAGCTCTGAGGGTTTCTTCTTCAGTGTACATTGAATTTCCATGCCAAACCCCAAGCTTTCCGAGACGGTTCTACAAAAGTGAAATACATCTTATCCTTCCTCAAGGGAACAGCTCTAGACTACTTCAAGCCTTACTTTGTAGATGACCCTGCCAACGAACCCACCTGGGCTTTGGATTACACGGCATTCATGGAAGAGCTCTACTTGAACTTCAACCTTTACAATCAGGTTGCTGATGCTGAGATTGAGCTCAAGAACCTGGTAATGAAGGATAGTCACAAGGCAACCTGGTTTTTTGTCGACTTCTACAGACTTGCATCCATGCTCCAGTACAATGATTTGGCTTTGCATTGCCGAGCTTATTTAGCCTTGCCAAAGCGAAGTTTTTTCTGACCCTCGGACTGATTGTTCCCCTTCGGCTTGTCTTTGCTTTTGCCTTGGTGATTACCACCGGCATTGGTGTGGGAGTTGCCCGAACTTTGACCTTGATGTCAGTCGTTGTCCTGGGGGGCTCAGTTTTGATTGGAGGTCTTTTCATTCTTGCCCATGGGTTTGGGGGCGGGGTGTGCCTCGCGAGAGACTTCACCACGTCATTCCCAATACCTTTGGTCGATTTTCTGAATGAGGTCTTGGAGGTTGTCGAGGGTTCAGGGTTTGTCCAAGTGCACCATCTCGTCTTTGACAAGCTCGGTAAGGATGGCAAACTCATGCCCAGGGAATGCCAATGCTGGATGGATAACCAGCTCTGCCTAGTATGTGCGCAGAGTGGCCACCGCATGAGGGAATGCCCCAAGGCTGCCACGGCCTCCGATGGGAAGACGTCTGAGGATAAAGCCAAACCTTCGGCTTCAGGCACAAAAAAATAGTCAGCGACCCTCCAGCCCCCATGCATACTGAGGGTCGCATTGACTCGGCTTGCATATTAGGGGAGGTAAGAATCAACACTTCCACTTTCTTTTCTCCAAACTCTCTCATTGTTAATTTGTCCTCATCCTGTTCCAAACCAAAGGGTTACAGCCTTAGTAGATTCTGGTTCCACTCATTGCTTCATTGAATCCACCTTTGTACATAAACATGACATCCGAACCAAAGGGTTACAGCCTTAGTAGATTCTGGTTCCACTCATTGCTTCATTGAATCCACCTTTGTACATAAACATGTCATCCGAACCCGTTCCGTAACCCTGATCCCGCTCTGACTATTTGATGGTAGTACAAATTCAGTAATTACTGAAGCTGTAGAGCAGTTCTTCAAAAGGAGAGGTGGGGTGACAACCAGGACATCAGTACTAAGGCCAGGGAGTGGAGGGAGAGATTGGAAGACAGAGGTTGAGACAGATGAAAATTGCAGATGTAGGCAAGGGCGAGATTGTGGACAGGTAAAGTTTATCAAAGTTTTTATCTAAGTGATTATATTACATTATCGTCGGAGCGAAGGGAAGGTGAGTGGTTGGGAAGGTATGCCTCAAAAGGCAATGAATATGACCACAATCGGCCACATTCTGTGGCCATGCGTAGGTAAAAGAACTGAAGCCACAGGCATTGGTGCAGCGACTGGTGAAGAACACTAGAATGAATACCCAGGTAATACACAGAGAAAAAGAAGCAACTCACTGAGAGGGAGCGGGATGCCATTGAGGATACAAGAAGAAAGAAGGAGGCCTAGTTAAATATTGAAAAAGTTGGTAACGCAGGACCGGTAGGAAAGAGTCTCAGACACCTTGAATGTGGGGCCCCAATCGCAGAAATGAGAATGAATAACACATGGAACTGCCGATGCGGCAACAAGACTAATACGGGAGAGGTCACTGACATTGTGCTAGACGAGTGTGAACCACCGGTACCGCAAGAGGTGGCAAAAATCATGCTCAAGTTTCCACAAGCATATGTCTTGGTCAAGCTCCACCAGATGAAAGCAGCTCAACTACCTGGTCTGCCGGTGGGTGTTGTCCCAATTGTGCCTATGCTGAAGACATTTTCAATCGTGGTGGGTAAGTGTCAGAAGATGGTGACAAGGAGACAGCTTCCAATTACACCAGCGTAGGCATTTACGGATTACCAATCTCAGGGACAAACCATTCTGTGTGCAATTGTGGACATCGGCACACAACCAACAGGGGGATTAACGCCATCCAATGCGTATGTACAGCTATCCCACAGTTCAGGATCAAGTACCATTCAGCTGTTGCGTGATTTCGACGACAAGTTGTTCACGCAACATCCAAGCGAGTTCTTGAGGCTAAAAGACCAGCGGTGGAAGAAATTGGACGAGAAGACAAGACTGTGGTGGGAGGACAGAAAACAGCCAAGAGCCATTATAAGCAATGGCCATGTATAAAGAGAGGAGGGGCGCAAATATATGACTCGGTGATGGAATGCGCCGGAGCACTTTATGACAGGATGCAGAGAAATAAAATTGAGTACAGATGTTACTAAAAAAATAAAAATAAAAATTTAAAGCAGAGCCATAATAACAATAATGAGCATACAAAGACTCACCACAGATTCCATCATGACGACGCATAAAGGAATACGACTGATCGGCCACATTCCGTGGCCTTGCGAAGGTAAAATGACCGAAGCCACAGGCATCGGCGCTGCGAGCTGGAGAGGAACACTAAAATGAAAACGGTATAAATAGACAGAGGGAATGAAGTAACTCACAGAGCGGGTGCGGGATGCCATCGAGGATAGAAGAGGACAGAAGGACACCTACTTAAATATAGAAAAAGTTGCTAGCCACTGTGGGTAGTCAACCCAATGAATCCTATTGGGTGGACCCACTGAGGATTCAGTATATAAACCATACTAGCTAGTGTGAATACCAATAGAACCCGTTGAAAATTCAATGAATCGGTTTCAGTCGAAAAAGTTTCGTTTCAATGAGTTGGTTTCAGGGGTTGACTCATGGGTATTCAGGGATCCTACAATGGAAGACCAATGGATTGAACCAGGCATTTCAAGTCGACAACCACTGGGTTCCCGTGAGATAGTCACTTACGACCCCATGGTTCTATCACCACATTTCAGAGATGCAGCAACTGAATGTCACTGGCCTGAGATCTGAATAATGAGGCAAATCACTGAAGATTCATGAAATTTGTAGTGAATGTCAGGTTGTAAAGCTATGGGTTTTCAATGGTTATTGCCTTGCAATCTTGTTCAAATGTCATGAGATACCAGTTAAACTTTGCCATTGTTTCAAGTCATAAATCAATATATAGAAGGGAAAATACAGATGAAACATATGGCAAAAATCACTAAAATACCACGGTCGGATCCAAGAAATTCATACCAGGCCGCTTCACATATGTTGGAGCGGCAGTGTGCCGGGAGCCGAAAGGAGATGAAGAAGGGTTACGAAAAGTAGATGACATACTATTGGAGATGGCAGATGGCAGACAATGTGAACCTGAAATGGGTCAGGCTACCAGGGAGCCTCTTATAACCGAGGTACGTACATCATGCACAACAGCACATGTCTCATGCACAGGGTGTCGCCGACGACGCCACCGCTACCGCGACGCCCACGAGAGATGCCTGGGGTCACATCATCAGCATGTACAGAGGATGAGGACACAGATCAGAACACATGACATCCACCGCGAAGACAGAAGAATACAAACACCAAAATGGAGAAAATAGAAATAGGACAGAAAAATCGGGACAAAGTGCACATGACACAAAACCAGCAAACTCAACTTTTACCCACCCGAACGCACTCTCCACACACGTCTTGAGCTCCTTATTGCTCACCATGAGACACCTCTGCTCGTCCCGCGATATGAGCATGATGTGTTCGTCTGTCCAGGGGTCGAGCAGGTCGGTGATGTGCAGCGAGTGGGGTTGGGGTTGATTGAGTCAGCGAACATGTCACACCTCTCACACGTCGAGCCACGCACCTTGCGCGTGCGCCATCTTCACGACAGGCACGCCATGCTCATTGATCTGGTCGGCGCTTGTGACACACGGGGATCATCTGCATCCAGCTCCCACTGATGAAAGGCGGCGATGGTCCAGTCTGCTGGACAGAGGCAGGAAGCAGCTTCCATTTACCAGATGTGTATTAATAATTTACCTTGATCCGGTGCATGGCGCATATATCCGGCTTTAGATGATGGTGCCTATTGAGGCATTAGTGTCTGGGCTCGAAAACGCGGACTGTGTGAAGGCTCTTACCTTGAACAGATTGGACGACACATCCTCAATGTCAACTAGTTGGAGCCTCTCGAGAGGAGGGAGCCTTCGCAGAAGTCACAAAATATGGCTGACTATGCCCGCATTCGGATTCGTACCAATGAGCGTAGTCATAGTCAACACCGTAGCGTGAGGTGGCTAATTGTCTGAGGAGCTTCAGACATGTAGTTATGAACCCACAGCTCGAGACGTTCAAGCGCAGGAAGGGCTGTCCGGTACATGTTAACATCAGTAATAGAACGACAATAGGTGAGGCATTATGATTGATGATGTTGCTGGAACGCTGAGCTTGTCATCGCCTGAATCCACGTCGGACACAGGTGTTCTCTAGAAGAAACTTTGTCCTTGCTGGTTGGATGGGCAATGATAGTAGGAGGGAAGCCGTTGTGTCTTTTGAGTTCAACAACAGGCACCCACTTGGATCCGTCACGTGATAACAAACACGACTGTCCCCTCTAGCTCTACACAAATCGCTTCCCTGAGCTATTCACTATGGCGTCTTCAATTGGCCCCTTTGTCCAGGCCGTGTGGGCACTTGTCGGGGATGGCAAGCGTCCCACTGTCGCAGACGACACTGTGCGTCGAACTACCTCGCGCGCTGAAATATAATGATTTCGGTTTTGGAAGCTTGTCACTCAGGCGTTAAGGTTCCTCTCGACAGCTATCCGGTCAGGTCTATTCCGCGATCTCTTCGATAGCCTGGACACAATCCCTTGTGAATGGCGTCGTTGTACCCAATGTGGAATTGCGAGGTATGGACTACACGCTCCGCTATGGCGAGCCTACGCTCAGCCAGGTCAGATCACGAGACGGAGCAGTTCGAGGATGACCCACTCGAGTACATCCGCATTGATCTCTCGATCCCGTCGGTCTCGACTGGTGGCAGCAGCGAAGGAACAACGCGCCGCCACGCCGCCGCAGATGTCCTGCGCACCCTCGTCGGAGCCGGATCGGAGGCGGACACAACGGAGTGCGTATCCACGTGGGTGTCCGAGGACCTGCAAGCGTTCAAAGCAGATCCGAGCGCGAACTGGAAACGCAAAGACCATGCAATATACCTCCTTACGGCGATCGCGGCAAGGGGCTCTACGAACTTTCCGCAATTTTTATTATTACTTCGGTTCAGTCATGGGTTGAACGCGTGTCTGCACATGTGTATGTAGCAAGGTGTGACGTCGACGAATGCGCTGGTGTCGTGTACTGGTTTGCCGAAAATGTTCTGGGCGATCTGGAGGCCGCACCAGGGAGCGTGCACCCCATCCTGCAGGTTGACGCTATACGGTACCTGTATATGTTCCGGAATCAGGTTTGTGACGGTGCAGTTTCTTCTTGTCAGGTGTCTACTTAACACAGGCTCTGTGTGGCGCATGGTAGCTGTAGAGGACAGGAATTATAGGCAGTAGGTATGGACTTGTTATTCAAAAGAATAGACTAGAAATCAATTCACTCTCTCAGTGAATTTAGTGGTCACTCTAAATATATTATACACTACCTAGAAATCAATTCACTACAGAGGATTTCTAGGTCAATAAATGCAAAGACTACTAGACTAATTTACTTGCCTCTCTCAGTGAATTTAGTGGTCACTGAGAGAGGGGGAAATGTGTTCCACTGCGCATGTACTACTACCCGGCCCTTTAGCGCCCAAGAGCTCGCGCGTCGAAGTCATTTCAGACTCCGTTGGGTGCAGCCGCTTGTGAAAGTAAGAATAACAAGATGAAATAGAGAGATAAGGAATGAGTGGAAAATTTCGAAAATAACCAGAGAAATGGATGCATCATACAAGAACAATGTGAGAAGAAATTGGAAGGCCACACAACAGATTGGATATATTATGCTTGATTTTGGTGCAGGAGCATAAATGCACCCAACACGCCCCCTCAAGCTTAATATATTCCGATTTGCTCGTTGAGAATCTTCACTCTAGGACTAGGAAGTCCTTTAGTGAGGATATCTGCCAACATTTGTTCGGTTGGCAAATAAACGAGCTTGGCTTGTTGATTTTTGATTATATCTCGAAGGAAATATAATCGGATGTCGAAATGCTTGGTTCTCGTGTGTTGTTGGGTGCCATACGTGATGGCAATGGCTGATTGATTGTCTGAATAAACTTGGATGGGTCTGTTCAGTGGTTGGAATATTTCAGAAATAAAATGGCGCATCCAAAGAGCCTCTTTGCCCGCATGGGTCAGGGCGACGAATTCGGCTTCAGTTGATGAGAGGGCTACTATCGACTGTTTCTGGCAACTCCATGAAACAGTGCCTCCATCAATCTGAAATAAGTATGCCGAATACGAACGCCTATGACTCTGTGAACCCCAATCCGCATCTGAATACCCCATCAAGCCGTCTTGATTTCTTCCAAGTGTGAGCTTGTAATGCTTCGTGCCTTTCAAATATTTGAAGACACGTTTGACTGCATTCCAGTGTGTGCCACCTGGATTTTCAAGGAATTGCGAGAGTAATGACACCGCAAATGCAATGTCAGGTCGAGTGGCTACAGCCGCCCACATCAGTGATCCTATAGCTTGCCTGTATGGAAACTTCAACATGGCTTTCTTGCCTCTCTCTGTAGAAGGACATTGGTCTTTAGATAATTTTACGGCTGGATCAAGAGGCGTAGCATAAGTCTTTGCATCTTCGAGATTAAATTTTTTGATGATCTTCTCGATGTATGCAGGTTGTGAAATTGCAATGGTCTTCTTCTGCCAGTCTCTTTCGATTTTAAGATTCAATAGCCAATGAATCTCGCCTAGATCTTTCATACTGAAGACCTGAGCAAGATCTCGTTTGACTTCGTCCAGGACTGACTGATTCTCAGCTGTGATGGTAAGGTCGTCCACAGCTGTTGCAATGATCACATGCCCCTTTCCGCCACGTCTATAAAATACAGCCCCGTCTGTGGCTGACGTAGTGAATCCTAACTTGTGGAATTCACCACTTAGACGTTTGTACCATTCTCTTCCAGATTGCTTGAGGCCGTAGAGTGCTTTCTTCAAAAGTAGCACTTCGCCTTTGTCTCCTGACTCATATCCATACGGCTGCTTCATGTAAATAGGTTCGGGCAACGTAGCATTGAGGTATGCATAGTCCACGTCCATTTGATGAATAGGCCAGTCATTCCTAGCAGCAATGGCGCATATGATCCGTAGGGAGGATAACCGAGCAACAGGTGAGTATGTCTCATCATAGTCGATTCCAAACTTCTGCGTGAAGCCTTGGGCGACCATTCTCGATTTAGGTACTATTGGTTTCCCTTCTGGATTACGCTTCCAAAGGTAGACCCATTTGTTGCCGACAATGTTGGCTCCAGGAGGTGGTTTGGTTCTTTCCCACACTCCCTTGTCGATTAGGGCCTCATACTCTTTGTCCATTGATTTCTTCCACATAGGATTATTCAGAGCTTCGTCTGCATTGCTAGGTTCAATTTGACTCAAATCCGGCGCCTTGTTATTGTTTTGACCGTCGGTTAGAAACGCACTGATGGCACACTCATAGCTACTGATGCCATCAATCTCGGAGGATAATTCTTGGTCGAATAAAACTTCTTTATGGTCCTCAACGTCCTCGTAAGCTAGCGTAGTCATATGTGCGCCAGCTTGTCTCTGGGTTTGAGATCTTGTTACGGGACCTGATGGGGCCGGTTGCACTTGTTGTTGACGGATCCTTTCGCTTCTCCTTATCGGTTCAGCTTCTCTAGGTCTGTCATCAACTCCCTGAATAGGTTGCAGCTTTTCAAGATATTCCTCCGGTGCACTTTCATCAATTTTTTCGATCTTTGCCTCTTCGCTGACTAAGCGACCGGGCACAGGCACTGATGCCGGAATGGCCTTCTTCTCTTCTATAGACGTAGGTAGCTTGGATTCCTCAATAGAAATGATTGGGACCTTTCCCTTCTTCATCTCTGAATCAAAGACAACGTTCCGCTCGACAGAAACTTTGTGCGAGTCAGGCCAATAAACATAATGACCATGGCTCTGCGCAGAAATTCCTATCCACCGAGCTCTCTTGGCACGAGCTGCCAATTTATCTCCCTGAGTGACTTTGACATAGATTTCAGTTCCCCACGCGTGAATGTCTTTGAGATTCGGTTTTTCATGGTGAATCATCTCGTAGGGCGTTTTATCTGGTAGAGCTCTTGTATGCGTCCTGTTCCTAAGATAATTGGCATGCTGTATCGCATAGCCCCATAATATCTTAGGAAGGCCTGATTCTAGCAGCATGGCACGAGTTCTCTCAGTGAGAGTTCGGTTCAGGCGTTCCGCAACACCATTGGACTCTGGTGTGTCGTGTACCGTCAACTGATGCTTCGTGCCTTGTTTGGCTAGATGCTGTTCGAATTCAGAGCTCGTATACTCGCCCCCTCGATCAGAAACAAGTGCCTTGATGTGCACATTTCTCTGTCGAAGCATTAAAGCCTCGTAGAGCTTGTACTTTGAGAATGCTTCTGATTTGTTCGCCATGAGATAGATCACCGATTCTCTTGAGTAGTCATCGATAAAGGAGACATAATATGACTTCTTATCGATCGTGAGGTGTCTTGCAGGTCCCCAGACATCAGAATAAATTCTGTCACCGAATTTTGATGTTCGGTCTCTGGGTTCTCGAGGAAGAGGTTTGCGCGCAATCTTGGCCTGAATACACGCATCACAGACAATTCTATCGCCTGTGGAGCTCAGTTCAATGCCCAATATCATGCCATGATTTAATAGATGTTGTAGGGACTTCTGCGAGATGTGCCCCATCTTTTGATGAATTTCCATGGCAGATAAACACATATGGGCTTGAGCACTTGGTGACTGGAGGTCTAGTCGATATAAGCCATTGACCTTCGGTGCTTGCATCAATACCTTTCCAGCAGCATTAGATATTGTGCATTTCTGGCCACCAAGTCGAATGTCGTAGCCAGCATCATCGCACCGACCGATCGAGACGAGGGTAGCAGCAATTTTGGGTGCATAGTATGTATCTTGCAATGTGACTTCTACTGTTCTATCTCCAACCTTATTGGATAATACGAGCAGTCCTGAGCCGAAGGCATCAAAGGTACCTTTGTTGGCTGCTCGGATAGTCCTCGGCTGTGAGAATTGACAGTAGTTCCTCAATAAATTTTTGTGAGGAGTCATATGCGATGTCGTTCCGGTGTCGAGTATGACTATAACTCCTGAGGATGTGCTCAAATTGAAATTAGAGCACTCGTCGAAATTGGTGAAGGCAAGATGCCCATCACCACTTTCCTCAGAAGAGGACTCTTCTTCGGCAACATTCGCTTTTGCTTTACCCTTCTTCTTCTTCTTGGCTTTGGCTTTTTTCTTCTGACGTGGTCCTTGACCTTCTTTACCACCTCCTTTAGCCCAGCAATTTTCAATGGAATGTCCAGGCTTTTTGCAGTTGGTGCATACATGCGCTTTCTGCCCCTTCTGGTCCTTCTTAGTAGATGAACCAATAAACACCTGCTCTTCTTGCGGGAGTGTTTTCTTCCTGTCATACTGAGCCTTTAGTACCCTAATAATATTATCAGGGACCAATGGCATCCCGCATTCTTCAAGCGAAGTTGTAAGGGCATTCATGACTGCCTCATAGGATGGTGGAAGTGACGCAAGGATTATGTCCATGAATTCTTCTTCAGAAACTCTAGCTCCCATCTCATTAAGACGAGCATATAGGTCTTGGGCCTTGTCCAAGTGATCTCTCAAGTCTCCATCCTCAGGACATCTCATACTGCGGAGTTGTCTCTGCAGGCTGGTGAGGACCATCTTGGGCTTTTTGGTCATTTCATTGACCAGTGCATCCCAAGTCTCTTTTGCTGTCTTCTGCTTCTGTAGCATCAGGGCTAATGCCTCTGACACTGAGACGATGATTTGGGTCTTGGCTTGTCCTTCTCTAGCAAGGTATCTCTCCAGCTTCTCCTCAGCCTTATCCATCTGAGTTTCCTCAGCTTCTGTAAGAATATGGCCTGGGGGCATAACTGGAGGATCAGGAGGTCGAGTGACTCTCCCTTCTACATGCTTGAGCAGATTTTTGGACTCGAAATAGCTGATGAGAGTGGCTCGCCACAATGGCCAATTACTACCATCAGTAGCAAGCTTCTCAACACCCAATAGCTTCTCAGAAGTGTCTCCGGGGCCCATAACCCTGTAGAGGACAGGAATTATAGGCAGTAGGTATGGACTTGTTATTCAAAAGAATAGACTAGAAATCAATTCACTCTCTCAGTGAATTTAGTGGTCACTCTAAATATATTATACACTACCTAGAAATCAATTCACTACAGAGGATTTCTAGGTCAATAAATGCAAAGACTACTAGACTAATTTACTTGCCTCTCTCAGTGAATTTAGTGGTCACTGAGAGAGGGGGAAATGTGTTCCACTGCGCATGTACTACTACCCGGCCCTTTAGCGCCCAAGAGCTCGCGCGTCGAAGTCATTTCAGACTCCGTTGGGTGCAGCCGCTTGTGAAAGTAAGAATAACAAGATGAAATAGAGAGATAAGGAATGAGTGGAAAATTTCGAAAATAACCAGAGAAATGGATGCATCATACAAGAACAATGTGAGAAGAAATTGGAAGGCCACACAACAGATTGGATATATTATGCTTGATTTTGGTGCAGGAGCATAAATGCACCCAACAGTAGCTCACGAAGGACCAACTTAACCAAGTCATCCTCCCAAGCACATTTCTTGCAAGCAGGCTTCCTTCGCTCTCTTCATTCTCTCCCGCAAGCCCTAATCAGCTCTCTTGAGGACGCTCCACTGCCTCCGCTTGTCTCCCCGCACCCTGTTCTGGCTAAGTCGACCTCACTATCTTGAATCTCGGAAAGTCTATGGACATGACATGCAAGGAGTCTCACTATACTCCATGTCCCTGCCTTACTTGACATCGGCACCCACTGTGTTGACTCTCCGAATCAGAAGCCCGGCTGTGTCAACAAGAGTTCCAGTCTTGTCTGCCCGGTCGTACAAGTATCTACTCACACCTTGTTTTCATAAAGCGTCCATCTCTCTGTAGCAGTGGCTGTAGCTCTGCAGCTTTGCTTTAGTTCAGCCGGATATCCATTGCTTTTCAACATTTGCTGTGATGTGCAGCACAGAACGGCGACCGAGCCTCCATCTCTGGTTCCAGAAGCGAGCCATGCTACGCCGCACACAACAGCGCTCGTCAAGGGCACGGGGAAGTGGTGAACTGAGCAATCTTAAGAAACCCGACACCTCTGCCGAGATTTCAGGGATTGGGTGTTACACCGACCGAGGCAAACCAAGCAGGTGCTGACATTTGAGCCGTACTCTCAGCGATGTCTGTCCCACAAAGACTGCAGAGGAGCTTTGTGTGACCGTCAGGGAGTTCTGATGATGTCGCAGTCTTTCGCTTGCCTCTCGGTGTGTTCTCGAACACCTGCTCAAGGCCATCCAAAGAGGCGTACAACGTTTAGTAGTTGTTGTTTCTCGTTCTGTTGAAGGGGGGGTTGCATAGATCTACAGAAAATTCGTGAATATCTCCCAGAAACTTATATATTAATCCACTGGATTTCAACGAGTCTTCCATGAGCTATCTAAAGAATTTCTGGTGTGCGAACAATGGGAATCAAGGCCTTCGAGTACTGAAATTCTCATGATAATTACGCTGAATATGTAGCTCCTATGGCACGGAAACTAAGTAACAAAGCTAATGAAAATTCTACTGATCCAACCACTTAAATAATTTCATTGTTTTTTTCTATGGGAATCAAGGCCTTCGAGCACTGAAATTCTCATGATAATTACGTTGAATATGTAGTTCCTATGGCACAGAAACTAAGTGACAAAGCCACTGAAAACTTTACTGATCCAACCACTTAAATATTTTCATTGTTTTTTTCTAGGAAACCTGGTAAGCCCAAATTTCATTGGTTTGTTTCAATGGGGGCTGTTTCAATGAGGTACCCACTGAAAACAGAAACCCCGTGGGTAAACCCACTAGGTTTCAATGGATTCACTATCCACAGTGTAGCGCAGTACCGGTACGAAAGAGTGACGGAAAGCGAGTGGAAAGGGGGCCCTTGAGCGTGGAGATGCACTAGAGGGAATGGAACGAAATGGCTTGAATAAGATAACCTGAACGTGTAAGCGACATGAATAACAGGCCACGCGACCATGGTGGCTGCAGCTTTCCCACGAGGTTTGGAGAGCCCTTGCAGAGCAAGGTGATTTGAATCTCTGTAAATGCTACTTACAGCGCCCAGAGTCATCGATCACGGTACGGGGGCGAGCTCCGCGATTTCATATTGGGAGCTGTCGAGGGATGAAAAAATAGTTGAGAAATTTTTCAACTAATTCAAAACTTTTTTGTAACCACAGTTCGCTCTTTTGGACTTCGCAACGATTCACAATGGCGCCCAAAAGCCCGGGCTCAGGGCTTCTGCAAACGAAGCCCGGCCGTCCTCCTCGGGCTTTTGGAGGCCTGGGCCGGGCAGGGCTCGGGCCCAGCCCGGGCATGAGCCCCAGCCCGGAGAACACTAGTAGGTTGAGACCCTGCGGAGAAACACAGTAAAACCAACGCAGACAGATGCAAAGATTCACACGTCGTTTGCTTAATAAAGACTAAGACTTACTTCAACTCCTTCGTTCTACATTCTTGACGAGTGACAGTCATGTCTTTCGCCAACCTGCCTCCTGGGCCGCTCTATCTTGCCCAAGCCACACCTAATTTGGCTTTTCCGCCGCTGATCGTCTTTGTCGTCCACCACTATGCCCCCTACATACTTCCCAACTACATATGGATCATTGCCTACCTTCTTGCAACACCTCTATTTTATATTGCTGCTGGCATTCTGCAGCATATCCGGGAAGAGCTTGAGATCAGGAAGCTTGGGGCACGTAGAGTACCTCGCATCCCTTCGTCTTGGCCCGGAGGACTTGATATACTCTTGTCTACCTTAAAGAGCTTCACTGAGGGTTACCCTGGTATGCTGTCGTCCGTTCCCGCTGAACCTTGTTCTCCACTGCATCTCATTAGGTGATGCCTGGGCTGAATGGAATTCAGTCCACGGCCACATACTCAATCTTCGAGTATTTTGGCAGGATCTGGTACGCAGCTTGAATTATCTTCGGAAGCTTGGTGCTAATTATATTCCAGATTATGGTGACAGAGCCCGAGCACATTAAGGTTTCTTGAGATCCCCGTCTGATTTATTTTTCCCCTGCCAGACTTATAACCTTTACAGGCAATGCTGGCCAGAGATTTTGACAATTTTGAAAAGGGCGACGGCTTTCGATGGTATATGCAATCCGTATTAGGCACCGGTGTGCTTAATTCCGATGGTGACAGGTGGAAGTGAGTGTCTCCTGCGTCCAGATGAAAACTATATGGACCTATCCCACAGGTTCCATAGAGCTATGACTCGTCCATTCTTTGCCCGTGGTCGCGTGACAGATTTCGATTTGTTTAATCGCCACGCTGAAGTGGTTATCCAGAAGCTTAACGAAAGATTTGCGGAAGGGGAAGCAGTTGATTTTCAGGTGCGCACATTAATAGCACATCTCCCGATCGTAGTCATGTCTCCGATTTCAACAAATCAGGACATCATGTCGAGGTTTGCAAACACCGTATATTGTATGGTTATGCTCGCTCAATTTCACTTCACAGGTTCACCTTGGACTCCGCCACCGAGTTTTTATTCGGCTCTAACGTTCATAGCTTGGGTGCACCTCTTCCCCACGCGCATAATTCTCCTCACCGAGAAATCTCCACTAAGTCGCATTCGAGCGATCAGTTTGCGAAGGCTTTTAGCCAGGCCCAGCATCAGATTGCCCTGCGGAGTCGCCTCACAACCGCGTGGCCTCTAATGGAGTTTTGGAAGGATAAGACCAAAGATGCAACGAAAGATATATTCGACTTCATTACTCCCATATTGGAGGACGCCCTTGCTAAGAAGAAGGCGATGGCAGAGCATAAGTCTCCCATACACGAAGACGTCAACCATTCCGGGACACTGGTGGATCATCTGGTGCAGCAAACAACTGGTGAGCAGGCTCGAGTGGCACCGGAGAGCTTTGGTCAATGCTCAGCGCCCATCATGATTAAAAGACCCAGTGATAATAAGAGATGAAATCATAAAGTTAGTTGAATTTCGAAAAAATTAGCCTTGCTCACACCTTTACAGTATCCTGATTGCTGGTCGCGATACTGTGCAACCAACCATCTTACACCCTGCCTTTGCTATACTGACACGTTTGGATACAGACTATGGCTACCCTCACTTTTGCCGTCTATTGTCTGTCACAGCACCGTGACGTGCTGATGAATTTACGGGAAGAGATCCTAACGAGAGTGGGACCTACCCGTACACCAACCTTCGACGACGTCAAGGATTGTAAGTACTTACGTGCCGTGATCAATGGTACGTCGGTCGATTTTTACGGCGATTTTCTTCCTCATGTACTCTGGCGCTCGCAGAGACGCTTCGTTTATACCCAGCTGTGTATGCATCGATCCTTCTTCCCAACTTCCTCTCGCAACTTAAATGTTTCTCCATACCTTCCTTAGGCCATTCGATTCACGGTATGTGCTGGCGTCAAACTGAATTTTGAACACTTTGACATCCTTGGTTCACAGTCATTCCAAACGTTCGACCACCTGGCCTGCTGTCGATGGCGGGAAACCCTACTATATCCCAGCCGGAGTCGAGTCAGGGAGCCTTTTGATTTCTATTCGCAAGGTTTTCTGAAGTTTACTGTCATAGTGTACTATACGCGGTCTGGGTAATGCACAGACGCACAGACCTTTGGGGACCTGACGGTGTGTTGTTTAGCCCTTGCTCCGACCCCTTTGTGATGCTGGCCTGTTTAGCCTCGGAATTCGATCCAAATCGGTTTTTGGATGCCAGGCTTCACAAGGTACTTTCTCATTTCTCAACAAGTCATGCCTTCTAATCTGTCTACGCACCACAAGTACCTCACTCCCAATCCGTACATATTTTTGCCTTTCAATGCTGGTAAGTTCCCATCCCTCAGAGGCCACTCGTCAGCCAGATGCTCACAGTCTTCTATAGGACCTCGTTTCTGTCTCGGACAGCAGGTTATAACGCCTTTTCTTTGGCTCGCCCTCACTGAATTATGATGATGTCTTTAGTTCGCATACAACGAGGTCTCCGTCATGCTCATTCGTTTACTCCAGGTCTTCGATACCATTACGCTGGCATCTGAAGCTCAACCTCCCGAGTCTCACCCTCCCGCGAGCTGGAAGCAGACATCAGGCACCCAGGCGACGGACAAGCTCTGGCCCAAAGTACATCTCACACTTTATTCGTACATGGGCCTTTGGCTTAAGATGGGCTCGGACACACCTACGCTATAACCGCAATAAGCGTGCTGGAGGAGTATTGTATTGTAGTATGTATACGTATAACTATGATTGAGTCACATGATGTTGTCGTTTGCAAGGTACAATCTCTACAGTGTCAGCTTCAATGTTCCCCACCGCCCATCCACTGGCTTGTTGCTGATGAAGGTGGGATCGTTAGCCCAAACTGTTCCGGCTCGTGAGGCATACGATAAACGTAACCCCATCCCCGAATTAGGGTTACCAGGTCCATGGACACCGTGCGAATGGCCGGGTTGCTCTCACCCCACTGCACCCAGTGTTCAATGTCATGAAACTCCTCCCAGCCCCAGAAGACCTGATCCTGGGCTGAAAGGCCAGACCCCTGCTGCCACCAGAAATTGTTGATGGGGAGGAACACTACATCATCGACAAGATCCTTGACAGCCGCCTCCTATGAGGCTGCCTCCAGGTCTTAGTCAAGTGGGAAGGCTACAGGTATGAGGAGAAACCATGGGTTTCTGAAGACAACATCCATGGGCTGGCCAAAGTGTGGGAGTTCTACCGGACCAACCTGGAGGCACCCTGGAGGGTCAAGTCAATGGCTTTTGATTTGATAATGCCCCATTCTTTGAGGACACAGCACTCTAGGGGGACCGGGGGGGGGGGGGGGTTGGTTGATGTCAGGGGAACCCCCTCCTGAGGATATTTCCCATCTCAGCTTTGGTTCTGGCCTGAGGTCTGGATCTGACCCAAGCACATCCCAAGGGCCAGGCCAAGTTGCCAAACCTTCAGCTCCAGGAATTATACTGGGATGATGCCAAGGTCATGGGTTGAGCTGTGCATGTTAAGTGAGTGCCACAGAGGCATGGACTTGTGTCAGGAGTGGAGCGGGTGTCCCTGACTTTGGATCATGGGTGCAAGGTATATAGGTAGTGCGCTGGCAGCAGAGGTCCTTAGCTTTTCCTCTTTGGACCCTCCTCTGCTAGGTGAGTTGTATGTCATTTAGATAGCCCTTATTCATCTTTGGACCCTCCTCTGCCAGACCATGTGAGTTCCGCTGTCTAGGGAGAGTTGCCATTACACATTCCATGGAACAAGCTAGGAAGTCCAGTTATTAGTTGGGTTTGTCAACTTCTACAGATGGTTCATCAAGGACTTCTCCCACCATGCCTGCGCCCTCTTTGACCTCACCAAGAAGGATGTCAGATGGTGGTGGGTGGAGTTGGACCAAGCTTCCTTTGATAAGCTGAAGGAGCTGATCACTTCCACCCCAGTCCTCATCTTTCCTGACAACTCCCACCCCTACTGTACCCAAGTGGACTCTTCTGACATGGCTACTGGTGTGGTCCTGTCTCAACAGTCATTGGAAGATGGTAGAAAAT
This sequence comes from Gautieria morchelliformis, assembly GCA_015179125.1. Classification (NCBI taxonomy): domain Eukaryota; kingdom Fungi; phylum Basidiomycota; class Agaricomycetes; order Gomphales; family Gomphaceae; genus Gautieria; species Gautieria morchelliformis. Next base: position 95,575 of record WHVA01000060.1, on the reverse strand, counting down.
GGCACCTGATCTCCTTCTTCTCCAGGAGCCTCAGTCCCATTGAGTGGAACTATGAGATCCACAACAGGGAGATATTGGTGATCATTTGGGCATTGGAGGAGTGGCAGCATTTCCTCAAGGGTGCTCCATGCCGGTTCGAGATATGGATGGACCACAAGAACCTTGAGTACTTCTTCATGTCCAAGAAGTTGAACCAATGGCAGGTGTGATGTGATGGTCTCTGCACCTGTCCCAGTTCGACTTTATGCGCCATCACCATCCTGGCTGCTCCATGGGCAAATCCGATGCTCTGTCCCACTGTGTGGATCATGGAAGTGGAAGCAGAGACAATGTGGACATGACACTGCTCCCCAAAGCCTCTTCACAATCCATACCCTTGAAGGAGTGACTTCCATCAGAGTGGAAGCAGAAGTGCTGTGGGACATCCTGAGAGAGTTCTGTGATGGGGAGAAGGAGGAGTCAGTGGTGAAGGTGGTGGAAGAGCTGCAGAAGGGTCACTTGAGGTCAGTATAGGCAGCGGAGTGGTCAGAATATGACTGCCTGCTCCACTTCCAGGGCAAGGTCTATGTTCTGAGTGGAGCAGACCTCTGCTGCCGCATCATGTCCCAACACCATGACACCCTAGTGGCAGGACATGCTGGCAGGTGGAAGATGCTGGAGTTGGTACCTCAGAACTACTGGTGGCTGCAGATGTCCCACTACATTGGACAGTAGATGAAGACCTGCTGGGACAGCATCAATGTCGACTTCATTGTCAAACCTCTGGAGTCTCATGGCTATAAGTGATCATGAATGTCATAGACTTGGTGAGCAAGGCGTCTCACTTTATTCTGATGCACATGATGATCATGGTCCTCAGGGCAGCCTATATATTCCTTGCACATGTCTGGAAGCTGCATGGGCTTCTGATACAAGCCATTTCCAACTGAAGTCCACAGTTCATAGCAGAACTGACATGGGAGCTCTATCACCTGCTCAGAATAAAGTTGGCAGCTAATATGGATTACCATCTGCAATGTGACGGATAGACAGAACAGGTCAACCAGGAGCTAGAACACTATATCCACCTCTTTGTCAATGAGAGGCAGGATGACTGGGACAAGTTGCCTCTGGCACAGGAGGACCCAATTCTAGGTCAGAAGGCTCATCCGCCACCTCCGCTGGAACTCGTGGATGGGGAAGAGCACTACGTGGTGGAATGGATCCTGGACAGCTGGTTCATGTGGGGCTGACTCCAGTTCCATGTGAAATGGGAAGGGTATGGGTATGAGGAGAATTTATGATTTCTGGAACAAGACATCTCTCCTCTGGACAAACTCCATGAGTTCTATCGGACACACCTGTCAATATTTGGATTAGGATCATGTGTCAGTGTATTACAGATATGCAAACAAAGTGAATGCCTGAATGCCTTGTGTGGCAAAGGATGCAGTTTGGTGAAAGGAGCCGAACCTGTGAAGATATACAAGGTATAGGGTGATCAAAGTAAAGGACCCTAATCTATAGTCGAAGCAGATGGTTCACATAGCTTGACGATATAACATGTGAGGCTTTGAGGAAAGGCTCAATGACAAATGATCCTCTCACTGGTGAAGGCTCTCCTTCAGGCACATGCACGGCCACATAGCGAAAACTGTACCCTATCAGGGTACTGGGAAATCAACGGCACAAAGGCCCACTGCCTACTAGACAGCTGGAGTGAAGGGGTATTGCTATCCCCTGAATTCACCTGTGCCACAGGCATCAAGACATTCACCCTGGAACAGCCAATTGCCCTGCAATTGGCATGCATCGGTACTAGGTAGTCGATCAATGATCAACTACGGGACAAACACGACCATTAAATTTGGTCATGAAACAATTGAAGAATACTTTGACATGGTGAACATTGAGTATTATGACGCTATCCTAGGAACCCCATTCCTAAGGAAACTAGGAGTAACCCTGGACTTTTCCAGTCCAGGGACAATCTGTGTGGGGAACGAAACCAAGAAAAAAGAAAAAAGCTTCCGAGCATTGGGGGACCTAACAGACGCACACGGCACTTGATGGCTGTCCAAGCTACGACCATTGTCCTCACAGATGATGACATTCCTCGCTTGGGTGAGGAATGGATGGACAAGTTCACCGACCTTGTTGGCGGTATCCCATTAGAACTCCCTCCATTATGGGAGGTGAACCACACGATCAATCTTATTGATCCCAAAAAACGCATGAGGTATTGACTACCCAAGTGTCCTGAACACTTCCATGAGCAATTGTCCATGAAATTAAAATGGTACACCACCGCGAAGTGGTGGATACTGGCAGTGGCCCATCAAGCTGTGCCAATGCTGTGTGTGCCAAAGAAAAATGGTACTCTATATACAGTCTTCGATCTGCGACAGCAGAACAAGAATATGGTGAAGGATGTGATGCCCTTCCCAGATCAAGATGTCATCAGGAGCGATGTCGCTTGCTGGAAAGACAGGACGAAGCTCGATATGTCAGAGGCATACAAGCAGATCCGTATCCGCCCTGAAGACGTCCCAAAGACAGCCTTTGCAATGATCCTTGGCACATTTAGGAGCCAAGTGATACAGATGGGAGATTGTAATGCCCCATCGACATTTCAACGTCTTATGACGTCGATATTCTGCAACTGCATAGGCCGCTTTGTCCATGTATACATGGTTGACATATTTATATTCTCGCACTCGATACAAGAGCATGAGGAGCATCTCCGCATAGTCTTCGACAGACTATGGAGTAGTCATCTCTTCTTAAGTAAAAAGAAGGTTGATCTCTATTCAGAACAAGTGGAGTGCCTTGGCCATATTATAGATGGCCAAGGAGTTCATGCAGATGGTGATAAAATGCAATCCATCCGCAAATGGAGGAGGCCTCATACGTTTAACAATGTACAGAGGTTCCTCAGCCTCGTCCAATACCTGGCACACTACATGCCAGATGTCAGTGCATACACCACCCCATTGATGCATGCGCAACAACCATCCATTTGAGTAGACGCCTTTGCTGGACAAATGCTTCCAGAGCATAAGAGCATTAGCCTGAAAGGCCCCGATCCTGCGTCCAATTGATGCACAGAACACGGACCCAATATGGGTCATCACTGACAGTTCAACGTCTGGTTTCGGAGCCATCTATGGCAAAGGACCAGATTGGAAAACCTGTCAGCCAGCTGGCTTCTTGTCAAAGAAGTTCAGTGTTTCTCAGCAACACTACAGGACACACAAGCAAGAAACCATCACTGTGCTCAAAGCTTTCATGAAATGGGGGGACAAACTCCTAGGGCGAAAGTTCACCCTAGTCACGGACCACAAGGGTCTCGAATACTTCGCGACCCAGAAGAACCTGTCAGACAGACAGGTCCAGTGGTGGGAGTTTCTATCTCACTTCAATTACAACACCATCCACGTTGACGGCATTGAGAACAAAGGAGTGGACTGCCTATCCCGCTACTATGAAAGCAACACAGGTGATGACAATCACCTGGATCATGTCTTTGTCAATGCAGATCTGCAACTAGACCCGGATGGTGAGCTAATGCCCATCAACCAATACATGGAGCTGTGTACGGCAGCTACAAGGCGATCAAATCACCTCCCAGAGAAAACTGAGCTGCGAACCATAGAAGTGGCAGTCATGAATGAAAGCTCCACCAAGGAGCCTCACCATGACATGTCACTGTCGCACAACATCTGTGTCATTGCGGCAGGCAATGACGGAACCTCCCTACACGTGAGCGTCGAAGAGAACATAGACCTGCCAAAGGTCCTACGAGACGCTTACCATAAGGAGCCCATGTTCGCAAAGATCATGGAGAACCCAGATGCACATCCAAGATTCGGCATTCAGGATGGGCTAATTTGGACAAAAAATCAGCTCAAGAGGGATGTCATAGCCATCCCATGTATTTCAAGGGGGAAGGATGTTATGACCATGCCGCTTGACCATCTCCGCCACCTTCGGAACACCTCCGCAGCACCTCCGACTCTATTCTGCATCCTCCGAAACCCACGCCCTCGACCCCTTGTTCTTCAGCACCCCTGGTAGGCTTTATTCATTGGCCCCCATACTCGACCCTTAGCACAGCAAGATACCATTTCCGGATTTCCATTTGTTCCGATACCCATTGTACTTATGCGTCCTTTGTTCTTTTGCCATTGTTCTTACTCTACCCTGTACCCCCTTGTTGTCCTCCATGTTCTGCATTAGTTACTTACCCCGTATGTCTATCCGATCTCTGCTCCCTCTGGAATTTGCTTAGTACTACCCTATCACCTGTTGTCTCAGCTCTTTGTATAAAACCCCGCCTGTATGTCTCCAATTTTGCAATCAGATGATCAACCTCGATATGAGAACTCCTTTGCACTATCTCCTGTTCTTAGCACAGCGAGTCTTGCAAGCTCTGTCTGTTGGATGCATTTATGCTCCTGCACCAAAATCAAGCATAATGTATTCAATTTATTGTATGGTGTTTAAATTTCTTCTCACATTGTTCTTGTACCATGCATTCACTTCTCTGATTATTTTCGAAAATTTCCAGTCACTCCCTATCTCTCCATTTCACTTTGTTATCCCTATTTTCACAGGCGGCTGCACCCAGCGGAGTTTGAAATGACTTCGACGCGCGAGCTCTTGAGCGCTAAAGGGCCAGGTGCACGTATATGCCTTCTGAGACAGGATAGTGCTCCTCTCTCAGTGACAATAAATTCACTGAGAGAGGCGAGTAGTATTCTTTATATTTTCATAGCATGTTGACTGAAAATCATGTAGTGTATTTGATTCTAGCTTTCTGAGAACTCTACCGAACCTTCCCTGCCATAACCCCAAGTTGCTAACAAGGGTTATGGGCCCCGCAGACATTTCGCAGAAGCTTTTGGGTGTGGAGAAGCTTGAAACAGATGGAAGTAATTGGCCTCTGTGGCGAGCTACTCTCACAAGTTATTTTGAGTCCAAAAATCTACTCAGGCATATAGAAGGGAGAGCCATTCGACCTCCTGATCCTCCAGTCATGCCCCCAGGCCATAGTCTTACAGAAGCTGAGGAAACTCAGATAGAGAAGGCTGAGGAGAAGCTGGAGAAGTATCTTGCCAGAGAAGGACAGGCAAAAACCCAAATAATCGTCTCAGTGTCAGAGTCACTAGCTCTGATGCTACAGAAGAAGCATACAGCAAAAGAAGTCTGGGATGCATTGGTCAATGAGATGACCAAAAAGCCCAAGATGGTCCTCACCAACCTACAGAGACAGCTTCGCAGTATGAGGTGTCCTGAGGATGGAGACTTGAGAGATCACTTGGACAAGGCCCAAGACCTCTATGCTCGTCTAAATGAGATGGGAGCCAGAATTTCTGAAGGAGAGTTCACGGATATCATCCTTGCGTCACTTCCACCCTCCTATGAGGCAGTTATGAATGCCCTTACCACGTCGCTCGAAGAATGTGGAATGCCCTTAGTGCCTGATGATATTATCAGAGTACTAAAGGCTCAATATGACAGGAGAAAGACCCTTAATATTTCACAAGAAGAGCAGGCATTTATTGGTTCATCTACGAAAGGGCAGAAGGGCCGGAAAGACCTGAAGGTGCCTACATGCACTAATTGCCACAAGCCTGGACATGCTATCGAGAGTTGCTGGGCTAAAGGAGGTGGTAAGGAAGGCCAGGGGCCACGTCAGAAAAAGAAAGCTAAAGCCAAAAAGAAGAAGGGCAAAGCCAAGGCGAATGTTGCCGAAGAAGTGTCTTCTGAGGAGGATGAGAGTGGTAGTCCAGCCGCTTTCGCCAATTTCGACTGCTCTAATTTGAGTAGTCTATCCTTGGACACTGTTGTCATCCTTGACACTGGAACGACCGTACATATGGCCCCTCACAAGAATTTATTGAGGGATTACAGTCCATTCTCACAGCCGCGCACAATTCGTGCAGCCAACAAAGGCACTTTTGATGCCTTCAGTTCAGGCTCACTCGTGCTATCTAATAAAATTGGAGATAAGACTGTGAAGATCACATTGAAGGATACGTTCTATGCACCCAAAATGGCTGTTACCCTGATCTTGATCGGCCGGTGCGATGATGCAGGCTATAACACACAAAATCAGAAATGCAAAATATCATCGTAAAGGCAGGATATTGATGCAAGCACCAAAGCTGAATGGCTTATATCGATTTGACTTACAACACACAAGTGCCGAAGCGCATATATGCGCATCAGCCATGGAGATACATCAGAAAATGGGGCACATTTCACAAAAGTCCCTACAGCATTTGCTCAACCGTGGCATGATATTAGGCATTGAATTGAGCTCAAAAGGTGACAAGGTTGTTTGCGATGCGTGCATTCAGGCGAAGATTGCACGCAAATCACTTCCTCAGGAACCCAGAAGCCAATCTTCAAAATTCGGTGACAGAATTTATTCTGATGTCTGGGGACCAGCGAGACACTCCACAATTGACAAGAAATCCTATTATGTGTCTTTCATCGACGACTACTCAAGGGAATCGGTTATCTATTTGATGGCAAACAAATCAGAGGCATTTTCAAAATACAAACTCTACGAGGCCTTGATGCTTCGACAGAGGAATGTGCACATCAAAGCACTTGTTTCCGACAGAGGGGCGAATAGACAAGCTCAGAATTTGAACAGCATTTGGCCAAGCAAGGCACGAAGCATCGGTTAACCGTGCACGACACCCCAGAGTCAAATGGTGTTGCTGAACATCTAAACCGAACTCTAGTTGAAAGAGCTCGTGCCATGCTATTCGAATCAAGTCTTCCTAAGACTTTGTGGGGCCATGCAATTTTGCATGCCAACTATCTTAGGAATAGGACGCACACAAGAGCTTTGCCAGACAAAACCCCTTTTGAAATGATCCATCACGAGAAACCGAACCTGAAGGACATACATGTGTGGGGAATTGAAGTCTACATTAAAGTCAAAGAGGGAAACAAACTAGCAGCCCGTGCCAAAAGAGCTCGGTGGATAGGAATCTCTGGACAGAGCCAAGGTCACTGCATCTACTGGCCTGACTCTCAGAAGGTTTCTGTCGAGCGGAATGTTATATTTGACTCAGAGATGAAGGGGGGCAAAGCTCCAATCATTTCTATTGAAGAGTCACAGCTACCTACGTCCAGAAAAGTGATACAGGCCATTTCGGCGCCAGCACCTATGCCTAGTTGCTTAGTCAGCAAGGAGGATCGAGGAAATTGACGATAATGAACCAGAGGAACATCTTGAAGAACTGCAACCCAGTCAGACTGTTGATGTCAGACCTAAAGAAGCTGCTCCAACAAGGAGAAGCGAGAGGATCCGTCAGCAGCAGGAGCGGCCGGCCCCAAGTGGTCCCGTAACAAGATCTCAAGCTAAGAGACATGCTGGTGCAGACATCACTACACTAGCTTACGAGGACATTGAGGACCATCAAGACAAATTATTCAAACAAGATTTATCTGTCATGATTCGTTTATTCTGCGAATCATCCCTCAGCACAAGGAGAATGTCTTCCTGAACCAGCGAACGACTTCCTGAACCAGCGAATATCTTGCCAAAATATTCATCGCCATACTGCTTTCACATTCGCTATTCGCATCATTCCTGCCAGCACGCCAGACCCACATGCTCAGGATGCATTCGGATAGTGTCAGTTGCAGCCTCCATGCAGGTTGGACTCAATGGGACTCGCACCACTGCAGCACAGGATGAATTAGCTTCGCTGAAGTTTTCACTACACAGTTGTCATGACACATTCATTTCTTGTATCAAGCTATCCCTGTTTTCCCTTTCACCACTTTTCCATGTTCGCTCGGCTTTGCTCCATTCGCTCCTTGCCCCATTCACTATTCGCCACATTCGCCAACTGGCCATTCACTACTTGCATCATTTGCCAGTAGCCATGCCATCGAACACGATCGACATCCTTTACCTGGATTGTTGGTTCATCACTGGTCCTATCATGAATTGCAAGGAGGTGCAGGCTGTCATGACTCATTTATTTCTTGTACCCAGCTGTCCCTGTTGTCCCTTTCACCACTCTTCCATGTTCACGTGTCTTCGCTCCATTCACTCCTCGCTCCATTCGCTATTCGCCACATTCGCCATATGACCATTCGCTACTCGCATCATTCGCCAGCAGGCACACCATCAAACACGATTGACATCCTTTACCCAGATTGATGGTTCATCACTGGTCCCATCATCTTCTCAACTCAACCCCCTTTGGGTGTTCCTATGTCCAGAATGCATTCGCGGGGCATCCTACCCATAGGTCATGTGGGACCAACCCAGCAGATGAAGAGTCCGTGCAGGGTGGTGTATATGCAGGTCCCAAGGCGTGTTTTCGTACATAGGGGCCTTCGCCTTCTTCCCTCTCCGTCGTTTCATGTTCGCACCCCTCTTCCATTCTATTGGATGTCTATTCCATCTATTATGTATCCTGACCACGCACCCCTATCCAACCCTGACTCCAGCCGGCCTCTTTCCTATTTGCTAGCACCATATGAGCATTCGGTATAAGTAGTCTACATTTGCATGTATATTCTCCAGTTTAATTATCATACGTCCATCTTGTGCAAACTTGACCTCACTGTGATCATCGTCTTGAGCCTTCTCCTGTAGATTTCTATCTTCGACCAGAAGAGGTCTTAGGCATCACTGGTGAGTTCTCATACTTCATCTTTGTTACCTTAGCCTTCGAGTTATTTTCTGTGCTGTCAGCGAAGGGCTCCGAAGGAGTGCCTTCGCGGGCGAAAGGATTGTCGCCACTTAGACAACCTTTCCGTGACACCTTGCACGTTACATCGTCAAGTGCCATGGGCTATTTCGCTATGACTGTAGATCAGGGTGAATTCCTTTCGAGTAACCCTCTTACTGCTTAACCCTTACCTCTTCGGTACTGTTCGCTGGGCGATTCGCTAGATCGCACACGCTATTCGGGCATTCGCCACTAACATGCGATATTAACACCTATAATCCAATCTTGACATTATCCTCTGGAACTGACGGCATCAGTGATTATAACCTTGCCATCAGTACACTTTCGACCTCCGATCAAAACAAAGATAAAGTGCTGCCGGACTTGAATCAGACCGAGCCTAGCAATGCAGATGAAGCCTTAAATGATCCTATGTGGAAAGCATCGATGGATAAAGAGTACAAGGTGCTACTCGACAAAGGTGTATGGGAAGTGGTTAAACCACCTCCTGGGGCAAATATTGTCAGAAATAGATGGGTATTCCTCTGGAAACGCAATCCAGAAGGTGAACCCATTACACCTAGATCGAGGATGGTCGCCCAAGGCTTTACACAAAGTTTTGGAGTCGACTACAATGAAACTTATGCACCTGTTGCTCGGATGACTTCCTTGCGGATTATATGTGCCATTGCTGCCAGGAACAACTGGCCTATTCACCAAATGGATGTGGACAGTGCGTATTTGAATGCTACACTGCCAGAACCTATTTACATGAGACAGCCGTATGGATATGAGACCGGAGACAAAGATGATGTCCTCCTGCTGAAGAAAGCACTTTACGGCCTCAAACAGTCTGGAAGGGAATGGTACAAACGTCTGAGTGGTGAATTTCTCAAGTTAGGATTCACTAAATCAGCTTCGGATGGAGCTGTATTTTGCAGATGTGGACCGAGAGGGCATACGATTATTGCAACGGCAGTGGACGACCTCACTATCACAGCTGAGAGTCAACCAATCCTCAATGGGGTAAAGCATGACCTTGCCCAGATCTTCAGTATGAAAGATCTAGGTGAGATCCACTGGCTTTTGAACCTCAAAATCGAAAGAGATTGGAATAACAAATCGATTGCAATATCACAAGCTGCATACATCCAGAAAATCATCATAAAATTCAATCTGGATGATGCCAAAACATTTTCCACGCCTCTTGACCCAGCCGTTAAATTATCCAGGGACCAATGCCCTTCCACAGATGAAGACAAACAGAAGATGTCAAGAATTCCATACAAACAAGCGATAGGATCATTGATGTGGGCAGCTGTAGCCACTCGACCAGACATTGCATTTGCAGTGTCACTACTTTCTCAATTCCTCGAAAACCCACATGGAGTTGTCAAAAACAATCCATAGTAGCCCTATCATCAACTGAAGCCGAATTCATTGCCCTGACTCATGCGAGCAAAGAAGCCTTATGGATGCGCCACTTTATTTCTGAAGTGTTCCAACCGCTGAATTATCCCATCAAACTTAATTCAGACAACCAATCAGCCATTGCCATCGTCTATGGCACTCAACAACACACGAGGACCAAACATTTCGACATTAGATTATATTTCATTCGAGATATAGTCGAAGATGGAGAAATTAAGCTTGTGTACCTACCAACGGAACACATGCTAGCCGATCTTCTAACTAAAGGACTTCCTAGTCCTAGAGTGAGAATCCTCAACGAGAGAATCGGAATATATTAAGCTTGAGGGGGCATGTTGGATGCATTTATGCTCCTGCACCAAAATCAAGCATAATGTATTCAATTTATTGTATGGTGTTTAAATTTCTTCTCACATTGTTCTTGTACCATGCATTCACTTCTCTGATTATTTTCGAAAATTTCCAGTCACTCCCTATCTCTCCATTTCACTTTGTTATCCCTATTTTCACAGGCGGCTGCACCCAGCGGAGTTTGAAATGACTTCGACGCGCGAGCTCTTGAGCGCTAAAGGGCCAGGTGCACGTATATGCCTTCTGAGACAGGATAGTGCTCCTCTCTCAGTGACAATAAATTCACTGAGAGAGTGTATTTGATTCTAGCTTTCTAAGAACTCTACCGAACCTTCCCTGCCATAACCCCAAGTTGCTAACACTGTCTCTCTCTCTGCCTCCAATACTCTGTCTTCCGCCTCTTCTGACATCTGTTCTCCCACCTCCAACCCTCAGCACTCTCCTCTCGACTTCCGCCTTCTCTGACCTCCGGAATTCAAATTCAAAATACCTAGGATGATAGTTCATCAGGGGCGCAACACATAAGTTGAAGGCACTGTCCTTTCTAGTTCTGATCTCCAGGATTTCTGATACTTAACAGTATTATCTGATTCCCACCTGATAACTATCACTATGCCTCCTTGTACCACAGCTACTTCAGCTCACGCAGAAGCTGTCAAAGCTCTTTCTTATTTTGGAAACCTCAGATCCACAGCACCAAGACACGCAGAACCCTCTAGCAGCTCTCGAGCCAATGATGAGCTCTCCGATGATCTTCCGCCAGGGCACATCGAAGATGTTCCCGACGCCAATCCCGACAATCCCGACTACAATGGAAACTCGTCGAGTAGCAGCAGCGAACAGCGAACAGACAGCAGCATCATTCCGACGCCCAGCACCACCTCCACCACCACCACCAGGACCTCCTCCAGGCGGTCCCCCAGGTGGTCCGCCACCTCCGAATCCTGCCAACCCAGTTCCACCTGCTCCAGCTCTGGATCTTGCACAGGCTATCGCCATACCGGCCGGCCACCTTCAGCACCCAGTGTTAGGTATCGAGATTTCCACTAAGTTGGAACTGGAAAGGACAGCGGCTTCAACTTATAGGTTGCGCCCCCGATGAGCTATCGTCCTAAGTATTTCGGAACTGAGTCGGAAGTCGGAACGTCCTGAGCCAAAGGTTTGGTCGGAACTTGAGTTGGAACTGAGGCGGAAGGCGGAAGACGGAAGGCGGAGAGAGACTGAGATCTTGCTAGACTCGCTGTGCTAAGAACAGGAGATGGAGCGAAGGAAATCAAGTATCGAAGGTGATTATCTGATTGCAGAAAGAGAGACATACATGACAGGCTTTTATACAAAGAGCTGAGACAACAGGTAATGATATGGTACTAAGCAAATTCCGGAGGAAGCGGAAGTCGAGTAGACAATGCGTGGGAACTAGCTATTGGGAACAATGGGACTACAAGGGGGGTTCAGGGTAAGGTAGAACAATGGCAAAGAACAAGGGGTCAGGAAAACATATCTGACAACGAACTACAAGGGTGACCGGATATGTGGTTTTGATGAACGATGAAACGGGTCCGGTGGGTCCAAGTAATAGAGTCGAAAGAACAAGGGAAATGTACAAGGGGCGGAATGTCAGAAATATCGGAGGGGCGGAATGTGTTGCGGAAATATCGGAGGGGCGGAAGGTGTGGCGGAACTGAGGGTTGGAAGTCGGAAATGAACGGTCGTAACACCCAGCCCAAGCACCACGCCCCAAGACAAAAGTTTGCGAACCTGATCAATTTGACAGTTCTGACCCTGTAAATAACCTGTGTATCTACATGTACAATAGTTATTACATAATCCCAGTGGGCCCCTTAGGGACCCACTGTATAGTTTATGCGTGGGAACTGGCCAGCGGTCCCCATCGCATCTTACTCTTACCTGTCACTACGTAGCATTCAGAATACCACTCATTGGTCAAGTTCTGTAGTGCCCTTGTGATACAAGGTTCTAAGATCGACACCCTTTACACCTTTTTGAACTATCCTGCGGTTGATCGCCATGCGACCAACTGATAGTGGATTCGAAGCAATCTTGAAAAAGATCGCTGCGTTGACGACTAAACATCGTTGAGACCCTCCAGTAGACCTTCTACTGTCGGCTGCGAGCATGATGATTCCACGCAGTCGAAGACGGACACAAGCGACGAGCTCGAGGTCCACGCCCCAGGCGCAGCCCAGCGACACGATGGCTGACGCTACCCTGGACCAAGAGTCCAGGACGATAGAAGACGGAGAGATCGTAGACCTCACCGCCCTCGTCCCCTCAGTAGAGGACGAGGAAAACCCCGACCACGTCTCGTCAAGCATGGCCGAGGAAGAGACGACGCCGGGCAACGAGCTGGCGCCGCCCCCCCATTCCTCTCTGCCCAGAGACAAAGGAAAGGGCAGAGAAGTCTTGCCGTCGTCAGACGGTAGAGCAACAATGTCGATGCGGGCACAAAGCCACGACTCAAACCGACGCTCATGAAGTAGAGCGACGACGATCGTCCCTGAAGGGGGACGACGGCAAAAAAGACGAGCCCCAGACGATGGTCAGGACTTGGAATACTCGAGCTCCAGCCGCAAGAGCTCGAGGGCTCACGCCATCGACCACGAGACGGCAGAGGCCCTGAACAAACAGGTGCAGGCTGCGCTGCACTGAAGCACGCTGACCCACCACAAGCATGATCAGCTGGCATCACAGCTTGACAACGCCACCGCCGCCCTAATGGCAATCAGCAAGGAACTCCACCAGGCGGAGGATATCAGGCTGCAAGACGCAGCCACACTGGAGGACGTCCAGAAAGCCCTCTGCCCATGCGGGGAACGCGACGCAACTCGTCCGAGCTCGCGACAGTCCACAGCCAACGAATGCAGTCGCGACATGGAAGACCCGCGCTGAAAGGACCGGGACAAGCAGCGAATGCCGCCACCAGCCGGGAACAGGATGTAAGGTTCGGGAAGGAACCTCAAGAGCAACCGGCTGCCCCAACGGACAGCCGTAAAATGATCCAACAGATCGTTAGGGATCAGGTCGCCTCAGAGCCTGACTCTGAAATGACGACCGAGAGCTTAGAGCTCGAAGTTGCACACTGGCAGTGTAAAGAAGCTGCAGCCGCGTGCCGCCACACATGGGCACTCGAGCTACTAGCAAAGAACGCTGAAGAGACGGTGGCCCACAGCCACACCGCTCAGCTGCCCAATGAGCAGCTCACACAAGCCGTACAGGACGCATGGCAAGCACGCGCAGCCTACAACAGCAGGCTGCGGATCTGCAATGCGGGACTGACCGGGGACACCAGGCACAAAACGCCCCCAGAACCGAGAGCACAAAATGCTCCCAACCCGAGCCCGATCCGGGCCCGGGGCCCGTCAGGGCATATAAGAGCCTGCCCCGCGCAGCGTCACAACCACGCGAGCGATCCATGGCCCCAACGGAAGGCCAGGGAATCCCTGACCAGGCCGACGTCGTACCAATGGAGCCGTATGACGGGATCACATGGATGATCCCGTGGCATTAGCAGACGCCATGGACACAGACCCGGAGAAGTCTGTGCTAGCGAAAGCCAGCGTGAAATTGGCTCACCCCGAGCCATATGCCGGGGGATCTGACCTCGAAGAGTTTGAAATCTTCGTGGCAGCCATCCTAAGATGGCTGAAAATGAATTGCCTCCTAGGGCAAACCAGCATAGATATGCAGGTCAGCTACGTGGGCACTCGCCTCACCGGCGAAGCCCAGGAGTGGTTCCTTCGAAACGTTGAACACTTCGATTGCCAGGTCCACAGCTGGACGCTGGAAACTGTAATGCAAGGCCTTCAAAAAAGGTTCCTGCACACACTCACGTACCATCACGCATCGAATAAATTCGACGCGGTCATGCAGGGCATGAAAACCGTTCAGGAAATGCTGAACGAGTTCACGAAATACGCAGCACGTATGATACAGCCACCAGACAATTACATGTTCCGGAGACGGTTCGTGTCGGCGCTGCGCGAAACGCTGTGCAACGAAGTCCTCAAAAAGGGCTATAATGCCGAGAGCAGCTCAATAGAGCAACTCTTCAGACGGCCCAGATGATCGAGGAGGCATCCTGATACAACATGGGGATGCGCCGCGCAGAAAGCACAGCAGCAACGGCAAGCGCCGCCCGGCTCACAGGGAGCAAGCCGTTGACACAAATGGGCCTGACCAGGCCCAGCCTGTTCTCAAGAAGCGGAACAGGACAACGGCTACCGCCCTCACGCCCAGCACAAGCTGGACACCCGCCTGAAGCTAAACAGCCTCAAGCGTCAGGGTCGTCCCCACGACCTGCCCCACCAACGAAAACGTTGGGCCGGCCTAACGATAGGCCCAGCGGCAGCCAAAGCAACACCACGTGCTTTGAATGCGGCCAACCTGGCCACAAAAAGGCGGAGTGCCCCCGGCTTAGGTCCAGTGTAAGGACAGCCGTGAGGCACGACGGTGAGGCCGAGGATCCAGAGATGGATCTCGGTCAAAATTCTCTTCAACAGATTGATGAAGAGGGGGAGGGTGATCCCCAACCCAACGACACTCCGAATAACGGAGACGCGCCTGCTGAAGAGTGGGACCCAGAGCCATCCCAATACTATGAATGGGATGAGGAGGTGGAAGACACCACCTACAGGTCCAGTGCGATCAGAGTCACGCTGGAAGACGAAACCGCCACGAAGGTCATGGCGGCACGCACCTCGGTCACGCCAGACAAGGCGGCCGAGCCGGTGTATCACCACCGAAGCAAACACAGGACGCGGCCAACGCGCCCGCACAGTGAGAACCGTACCCTATCGGGGTACTGGGAAATAAACGGTGTAAAAGCCCACTGCCTGCTAGATAGCGGCAGCGAGGGGTACTGCTATCCCCCAAATTCACGCGAGCTACAGGGATGAAGACATTCTCCCTGGAGCAGCCAATCGCGCTGCAGCTAGCCTGCATAGGCAGCCGTTCCACGGTCAACTATGGAACGAACACAACCAGCAAATTTGGTGTGAGACATATGACGAATATTTCAACGTAGCGAATGTCGAATATTACGATGCTATCTTAGGGACCCATTCCTAAGGAGATTCGGCATAACCCTGGACTTCTCGAGCCCAGGGACGATCCACAAGGGGAACGAAGTGATCCCCACGGGCAAGGTATCGTTCGACGATGATGGATCGACGAATGAGGACAAGGGGCCATGGGTGAGCAGGATCACCCAGGCACCGAAGCCTAACCTGGCTCATTGAAGCTAGGAGGACGAGTTGCGGGACGACTCGTCCTCGACTCACCCTACAACCGTAGGGAGAGGCGCTCTCACCTAACGGTGAAAGCGATGGGGAAGAGGAAAGTGGTTCCGCACGCCGCAGGACCTAATAGACGCACACGGCGCCTAATGGCTTCTAAGCCAACCACCACCATCATCCTCACAGATGATGACCTTCCTCGCCTCCGTGAGGAATGGATGGAAAGAATCACTGACTTAGTCAGTGGAATTCCATTAGAACTCCCGCCACTACGGGAGATCAACCATGAGATCAACCTCATCGATCCCAACAAGCACATGCGGTATCAGCTACCAAAATGCCCCGAACACTTCCGAGAGGAACTGTCGGCTAAGATAGAATGATACACCACTGCAAAGTGGTGGATTCTGGCAGTTGCGCAGCAGGCCGTGCCCATGCTGTGTGTGCCAAAGAAGAATGGTACATTGCGAACCGTCTTCGATCTGTGCCAGCAGAACGAGAACATGGTGAAGGACATCACGCCCTTCCCGGATCAGGATATCATTCGCAGCGACATGGCTCGCTGTCGGTATCGAACAAAACTCGATATGTCGGAAGCATACGAGCAGATCTGGATCCATCCAGATCACGTAGCAAAGACTGCCTTTGCCATGATCCTCGGCACCTTCACGAGCCAGGTGATACAGATGGGGGACTGTAACACCCCATCAACATTCCAACGGCTGATGACAGCCATTTTCCACGACTGCATAGGTCGCTTCGTCCATGTATACATGGACAACATCTTCATATTCTCGCTCTCAATACAAGAGCATGAAGAGCACCTCTACATCGTCTTTGACAGACTGAGGAAGAATCACCTTTTTCTGAGCAAGAAAAAGGTGGACCTCTATTCCATCCGAATGGAGTGTCTCAGCCATGTTATCGATGGCCGAGGGGTACATGCCGACGAGGACAAGATGCAACGCATCCGCGAGTGGCGCAGGCCACGGACGTTCAACAACGTCCAGCGTTTCCTCAGGCTGGTACAGTATCTGGCACACTACATGCCAGATGTTAGCGCATATACCACCCCACTATCGGGCTGTGTGCGTAATAACCGTCCATTCGAATGGACGCCACTACTAGACAAATGCTGGCAAAGCATTAAGGCGTTGGCCTGTAAGGCCCCGATCCTGCGTCCAGTAGACGCAAGGTGCCCAGAACCGATCTGGGTGATCACCAACGGGTCAAAAGCCGGCATCGGTGCGGTCTACGGCCAAGGTCCTGATGGAAAACCTGTCGACCTGCCAGCTTCTTGTCAAAGAAGTTCAGCGTTGCTCAGCAACACTACCGGACTCACGAGCACGAGATGATCGCGGTGCTCGAGGCTCTCATGAAATGGGAGGACAAACTGCTGGGGCGAATGTTCACCCTCATCACAGACCACAAAGGGCTTGAGTACTTCGAGACCCAGAAGAGCATATCTGACCACCAGGTCATATGGTGGGAGTTTCTCTCCCGGTTCAATTTCAACACCGTTCATGTTGACGGTGTAGAGAACAAGGTAGCGGACTGCCTGTCACGCTACTATGAGAACGACACGAGTGATGACAATCACCTGGACCACGTCTTCGTGAACGCGGATGCGTGTTTAGACCCGGACGGTGAGTTATTGCCCACTGACCGGTATATCGAGCTGCGAACAGCGGTGACAAGACGCTCTAAACGCCTCGCGGAGAAGACAGAGGTGAGAGTAATGGAATCCGCCGCATCAAACGAGGGCTCACCAGAGCCTGCGAACGTCACCGCGTCATGCGACGACAACGATGACGTCAGAGCCATCACCGCAGGAAATGATGGCGCGCCCCTGCGCCGGGTCGTTGAGCAAGGCGTAGACCTGTCTAAGGTCTTACGAGACGCGTACCACAGGGACACCATGTTCACAAAGATCATGGCACACCTGGACATGCACCTGAGATTCGGGATCTGGGACGGGCTGATCTGGACTAAGAACCAGCTCAAAAGAGACGTCATTGCCGTCCCCCGCTCTGTTCTTCAAGGGGGAAGGAAGCTTATCGAAATTATCATCAATCGGGCACATCAGATAGTCGGCCACTATGGCCATCTGAAGACTTCAAACTACGTTCGAAGAGCATATTGGTGGCGGGGCATGAGCCCAGACATAGAAGCGTTCTGCACATCGTGCATGAGATGTCAGATGACGAAAACCGGACCACAATGGCCCAAAGGCCTACTACACAGCCTACCCATTCCAGATAGGCCATGGCAGTCGACTGGCATCGACTTCATGGGGCCCCTGCCCAAATCCAATGACTGTGACTACCTGATGGTAGTCATCGACCGACTAACGTCGCTCGTACACCTCGTACCAACCACGACGAGCGTGTTAGCCAAGGGAGTAGCCTGGCTGTTTCTGAAGGAGATCATTCGACTCCACGGAGTTCCCGACTCCATTGTCTCAGACAGAGACTCGAAGTTCACGTCGATCTTCTGGTGTGAACTGCAGCAACTCATGGGGACTAAGCTCCTCATGTCAACTGCCTTCCATCCCCAAACGGATGGAGCCACCGAGCAGGCAAACCACTCGATCGGCCAGATATTGCGCGCGGTCGTCAGAGACGATCAGAAGGATTGGGCATTGAAATGCCCAATGGTTGAGGTCGCCCTCAACAGCAACGTCAGCGCGACCACAGGGTTCGCACCTTTCGAGCTGAACCACGGCTATATGCCGCGGATAGACCTCCCCATAGCCGTGGACACCCCGTTCAAGGGGGTAGCCCGGTTCGCACATCAGGCAAAATGGAACCTGATGGTGGCACACGATGCAATCATAGAGCATCGAGTGATTCAAACGTTTCATGCAAATAAGAAATGTATGGCGAGCGACAGGTACGCGGCCAACGACCACGTCTACCTTTCGACACAAAACCTAACTCTCCCGAAAGGAAGAGCCAGAAAACTAGTCCCGCGGTACATCGGACCATACTGTGTCGTCAAGGCTCACAACGACGCCTCGACGGTGACCCTTGATCTTCCCGACGAGCTGAAAAGCCGTCGCATTTCACCGGTCTTCCATTCAAGCCTCGTACGGCGATACAAGGCCAACAATGACGAATTGTTCCCCCGTCATGAGGCCAAGTCATTTTATGACTTTGGAGCGAATGACGACGAGGAGTGGCTCGTTGACGAGATTATCGCACATCGATGGATAAACTCAATGGACCTGGAGTTTGTTAGACGCAGTAGACAGATAGTTGGGATTACCGAGCGATGTCTCGGAAATTCCTATATACATGATTTTGAGTCGGAGAAAATAAAATAGTAAGCTACCTTGAGTCATCGTGGTACACTATGGATACATGACTAAACTATACATGTGTCATCGAGACTTGAGCGACGGTTACATGTTACATACCCCCCGAGCGAAAGGAAAAAAAAGAAATATGGTTCAAGCCATACCCATTTTGTAGAGAAGATAATTGTGTTGCGGTAAAGGCAAAGCTTTTGTAAGAATGTCCGCCAGGTTTTCTTCAGATTCCACATAAGTAATTCCTAATTCCTTGAATGCGACTAATTCTCAGATCCAATGACACTCAACGCGTAAGTGTTTGGTGCGGAAATGGTGAATAGCATCATGGATACTGGAAATCCGTTTGAAGATTGTCGCAGTGTATATGCGCGGGGTAGTCACAGGGGAAACCAAGCTCTTGGAGTAAATGATTTACCCACAAGACGTGTTTGGCTCCAGGGACAAGAGCCATAGACTCGGATTCGGTTGTAGACAGAGCGATCCGCATTTGCTTTTTCGATAGCCATGCAATGACGCCACCGGCATAAAGACAAATATAGCCGCCAATTGATTTGGAATCGGCAAGATTTGCAAAGTCGGCGTCAGTATAGACTTCGAGTTGCGGGGAAAGCGCGGAACAGTGGAGGGTGATTCCTAGATCTCGGGTACCTTTAAGGTACCGAATGACACGTTTAACAGCCGTCCAATGTGCAACAGTATAGTCGTGAGTGTGTTGACTAAGTTGTTGTACGGCGAATGCAATATCGGGTCGTGAACCAAGAGCGGCATACATAAGAGATCCTACAGCTTGCGCGTAAGGAACATCGAGTGCCTGTTCCTGTTTAGGACGCGGCACTAATGATTTGATGTCCTTCACGACTGGGGTAGTTACCAGTGGTGCCTTGACCAAATTGAATCAATGCAAAATGATGTCAATATAATGGCCTTGAGATAATTTAATGGTACCGGCGTTACGGTCAATTTCCACTCTGATTCCAAGAATTCTTTGCATTTCGCCGAGATCTTTCATAGGGAAGTGAGTGTTCAATAGGTTTTTGATACGCGCCATTAGTTCCTCTGTACTCGTGAGGAGGCCCAAGTCGTCGACATAGACAGTGACAATAGTAATATTATCATTGTCTTTTTTGAAGAAGATACAGTCGTCGGCATGACTGCGCATAAACCCATCGTCGAATAGTACTTTGGACAGTCGTTCGTACCAGGCATGGCCTGATTGCTTCAGTCCATAAATGGCACGATGCAATTTCAGGACTCGTCCCGATCCATTGTCAAACCCCTCCAGTTGGCGCATGTATATTTCTTCTTCCAATCGAGAGTTAAGGTACGCGCCCTTAACATCCATCATCTCGATCCGCCACCCGTTGTGGATGCCGAGGGCAAGCAAGACGCGCAGGCTTTCAATTTTAACGACCGGGGAGGTGACCTCAAAGTAGTCCATTCCCGGACGCTGAGTAAATCCTTGGGCGACGATTCTTGCTTTGCCCAATTCAAAATTGCCTTTTGCGTCTGTTTTGACTGCAAAAACCCATCGGCTACCCACAATGTTCTTCCCTGGTGGCAACTCTATCAGTCCCACGTACCAACTTCCGCGTGCTGTTTCATTTCTATCTCCATCGCCCGTTGCCAAATCGGGTAATCATCAGTTCAGCGCTTCAGTGTACGACAGTGGTTCAGTGACTATTTCAGTCGCTGATAAAGCACGATCGCCCTCGTCCATGCGGCGGTAATCTGGCGCGGGCTTAGCGGCAATTCTAGTGCTGCGACGGGGTTCCGGCGCATCGGCTGGTGCCGGTGAAATGGTGGGAGCCACAGGTACAGTGGTTGTGGCGCTCTTCACTGAAGGTGTCAAAATTGGTATGGGCGTTTCATCGTCTTCGTCGGTTTCCGGTGGAGGGTGGAGATCCTCATTTTCGTCAAATATAACGTTCCTTGAGGTCTGAATACGATTGGAACGTGTGTTGAGGTATTTCCATGCTTTGGAATTGGCAGCAACACCGGTAAAGATATGTTGCTCTGACTTTGGTTCCAGTTAGTACATCTCTGATCCGGTACCCTAACCCAACACCTTTTTCCAAATTCTTCTAACCTCCTGATATCAGGCTTCCTTCCAAAGAAGACCTGATAAGGGGTTATCTCTGCCTCAAGCGCCTTCGTCGGTGATCTATTCTTGATGTAGCACGCATACGCCATGGCCTCCGCCCACAACATCTTCGGCAATTTCTTGGCAAAAAGCATGGCACGGGCGAGCTCAAGTAAGGTATGATTGAGTCGCTCCGCGATGCCGTTTTGTGCTGGAGAATAAGGTGCCGTGTATTCCATGATGATGCCATTCTCGGCGCAAAATGCTTTGAACGCCGAGCTAGTATATTCACCGCCGCCATCACTACGTAGCCTTTTCAATTGAAGCCCTGTCTGGGTTTCAACAAAGGCTTTGTAATCCTTGAAGCGGTCTAGGACATTGTCCTTGGTGTGACTAAAATAGAGCGTTGAATAATGACTCTTGGCATCAGTGAAGGAATAAAAATAGTGTTCTCACGCTGGACCTTCTGTACTTGCCAGTCCCCACATGTCAGATACAGTAAGTTACCGATATATACAGCGGTGTCTTCTGCACGTTTGGGGAATGGCTCAATGTGTTGTTTACCTTCAATGCAAGGTACACACTGAGTTACCGGTGGTTTTGTGTCCACAGTCATTCCAGTGACTAAATCACGAGATTTCATTAGTTTAATGGCGCCCAAATTGATATGTCCCAACACTCGGTGCCAATTGTCCCAGGACTTCGGTCTGGCGAGGGCGGTGAAATCTGTGTCACCCGTGGAACGGATGCGCATATGCATACAATAAATGCGTCCAGTTTTCTTGCCCTTGGCAAACACCATACCCGATGGGGATTTGATCTTCACGATGTCATTTGTGAAGAGAGCCACATGTCCTTGATCTGTAAGCCGTCCGATGCTCAAAATATTATTAGGAGCATCAGGTGCATGCTTGACGTCAGTGAGCTTGGCAGCAAAAATGCGATCACTGATGAAGAAATCAATTGGAATTGTGCCTCGTCCTTGGGTACGCAAAATAGTCCTTGGCATGATGCCCTCGATTTCCGACGGCTCCGGAGTGAAACTAGTAAAGTAATCTCGATTACGTGCAATATGAGTGGTTGACCCTGTATCAGCCAACCAGTCCGATGCCGATATATTGGCACGGCACGCGAGATCTTCAACGATCGCCGGGTGTTCGACTGCCGCAAAGACAAACTCGGAATCGTTGTTGTTTTCATTGTTCTCCGTAGCTTGTTTTGTCGAATTCTTGGGCTGTTTTTCTTTCCACCACTTGGGAAATTGCCCTTCTTTTCCATCACCTTTAGCCCAACAATCTTTCTTCCAATGCCCTTTCTTTCCGCAATTCCTGCACTTTCCTTTTGTAGCCCCATCATTCTTTCGTCCCTTTTTCCCTTTTTCTTGTGCTCTCAAGGCCGTCTCCACTCCAGGGGCGGATCTTTTAATACGGTCCTCTTCCAAGACATGGGAAATCAATGTGTCAGAGGATAATGTCGGTAAGCCGGCAGTGGTGGCCGTAATAAAAGTGGACCACGAGGGTGGAAGTGACGTAAGTAATACATTACAAAAGTCTCGGTCATTGATCAACTCGCCGAGAGAATGTAATTGTTTTTGTAGGCCCTTTAGTTTACGGATATGCTCTTCCATGTTTGCACCCTCTTCGGCGAAGGAGCGGAAGAACTCGCGGCGAACATTGATTACACCTATTGCTCCCTTTGCCTCAAAGATCGTGAGTAAGGGTAGCCATATGCCTCGTGACATTGAGGCACCATATGTATAGACTAGATACTCGTCGCTGATCCGAAGACTAATGGCCGCATAGGCTTGTTGGTCCTTTTTAGTCCAATCTGCGATCGCTGCCCTTTCCGGGTCCGTGATATTCCTCGGATCCGCTGGCGTCGGTTTCGATACCACGCCGTCAACATGGTCCCAAAGATCTTGTTCTATCAAGATCCACCTCATTTTCTCTTTCCAAGCCGCATAGTTGCTGCCAACGAGCGGCTCAATTCTATAGAGCGAGCTTGGCTGTGGGACCGCTGATACAGTAGTAGACATATATTGATTGTTGCAGATTTTCTTTGATTGATGTGGACTGGGTTAGAGTGCGGGGCCCATAACCCTGTTAGACGCAGTAGACAGATAGTTGGGATTACCGAGTGATGTCTCGGAAATTCCTATATACATGATTTTGAGTCGGAGAAAATAAAATAGTAAGCTACCTTGAGTCATCGTGGTACACTATGGATACATGACTAAACTATACATGTGTCATCGAGACTTGAGCGACGGTTACATGTTACAGAGTTCCAGGTCCGTTGGACCTTAGGTGACATGACATGGGAACCCATGTCATCCTGCAAGGACCTTGAAGCCCTAGATAGCTATCTAGAGCTTAGGGGGGTGAGCAAGCCACGCGACCTCCCCAGACGCCGCTAGACGCGTCTGTCACGTGCAGACCACATGACGCGCCAGCCACGGCGTGGTTAAATTTTCACCTCGGATCTTTCCGAGGGCGCATTGCTTCTTGGAAGCTAACCACCATCATCCCCACAAAGATGATGCCCCCCAAAGATGGGATGGACGTTGATCCGTCAACGTCCACAATGCGAGCAGCGGCCCCGAGGCAGGGGGCCGCGGATATTCTCCGTGCTCCAGTAGACCAGGAGCACTGGATGATCATGGGATGGGAGGACACCCTCGTGTTACGACCGTTCATTTCCGATTTCCGACCCTCAGTTCCGCCATACATTCCGCCTCTCCAATAGTTCCGCCACACGTTCCGCCCCTCCGACATTTCCGACATTCCGCCCCTTGTACATTTCCCTTGTTCTTTCGACTCTATTACTCGGACCCACCGGACCCACCTCGCCATCCATCAAAACCATATATACGGTCACCCTTGTAGTTCGTTGTCAGATATGTTTTCCCGACCCCTTGTTCTTTGCCATTGTTCTACCTTACCCTGAACCCCCCTTGTAGTCCCATTGTTCCCAATTAGTTAGTTCCCACACATTGTACTCGACTTCCGCTTCCTCCGGAATTTGCTTAGTACAACACCATTACTTGTTGCTCTGCGCTTTGTATAAAAACCCCTCATGTATGTCTGTTATTCTGCAATCAGATAATCACCTTCGATACTTGATTTCCTTCGCTCCATCTCCTGTTCTTAGCACAGCGAGTCTAGCAAGATCTCAGTCTCTCTCTCAGCCTTCCGTCTTCCGCCTTCCGCCTCAGTTCCGACTCAAGTTCCGACCAAACAGCTGGTCCAGTACTTTCCGACTTCCGGCTCATTTCCGAAATACCTAGGACGATAGTTCATTGGGGGCGCAACCTATAAGTTGAAGCCGCTGTCCTTTCCAGTTCCGACTTAGTGGAAATCTCGATACGTAACAGTATTATCTGATTCCCACCCGATAACTATCACTATGCCTCCTCGTACCACAGCTACTTCAGCTCGAGCAGGAGCTGTCGAAGCTCTCTCTTATTTTGGCAATCTTAGATCCGCAGCACCAAGGCACGCGGAACCCTCCAGCAGCTCTCGTGCCGACGATGAGCTTTCCGATGCTTTTCCGCAACGTTTCGAAGAAGTTCCCGACGCTAATCCCGACGACAATCCCGACTACGACGGGAATTCGACGAGTAGCAGCGGCGAACAAACAGCAGCGTCATTCCGACGCCCAGCTCCACCAGCACCACCTCCACCAGGACCACCTCCAGGCGGCCCACCAGGCGGCCCTCATGGCGGCCCACCCGGCGGTCCCCCAGGCGGTCCTCCCGGCGGTCCTCCACCTCCAATTCCACCTCAGATTCCCGCCAACCCAGTTCCGCCCGCGCCAGTTCCGGATCTTGCACAAGCCATCGCCATGCTAGCCGGACAACTCCAGCGCCCGGCCCAAGCACCACCACGACCCAAGACTAAGGTCCGCGAACCAGATCAGTTCGACGGTTCTGACCCCAAGAAGCTCCAGCCATTTCTGGTTCAGCTTCAACTCAATTTCCGTGATCGCCCCGACGCCTTTCCCGACGACGAACGAAAGGTCAATTATGCCCTTTCCTATCTCCGAGGCACGGCGCTCGACTATTTCGAACCCGCCCTCATGGATCCGTTCGCTCTCGTCGACTGGGCCGACGATTACCCCAATTTCATTTCCGAACTCCGCAGCAACTTCGGACCATTTGATATGGAAGCCGATGCGGAAAACGAACTCGATAAGCTTCGCATGAAAGACACTCATAAGATAGCTAAATATATCGTCACGTTTCAGCAGCTCGCTCCTCGAGTCCAATGGGGAGAAGCCGCACTCCGACGCCAGTTTTACATGGGCTTGCCATCCCGCATCAAGGATGAAATTGCCCGCGTCGGAAAACCCGCCACCCTTACCGACCTCCGCAACCTCGCTCAATCCATCGATTCGCGCTACTGGGAAAGGCACTCCGAGATTGCTCGTGAAACATCCACCCAGAGCAAGAATGACAAGTCTTCCGACAAGAAGTCTGATAAAGACAAGAAGAAGACCAATTCCGGAAACACCAACTCCGGAAACAACAACAACAACAGTTCCGGATCCAACTCCGGCAACCGGAACAACAACAACACCCCTCGGAACAACCAGGCCTCTGGTTCTAACACCAATGCCCGGAAGAGCACCCAGGATCTTTCCGACAAACTTGGGAAAGACGGAAAACTAACCCCTGTAGAACGCCAGCGTCGCATGGACAACAACCTTTGCCTCTTCTGCGGCAAAGGAGGTCACGTCGCTCGCGACTGCACTCGCGCTTCCGCCTCCGCTGCTAAGGCCAAAGGCCGCGCAGCAAAGACGGAAGAGAAATCCGAAGCGGTTCCCGCTGCGGATTCAAAAAAATAGTCAGCAGTCCTCCGGCCTCCGCACGAGCTGAGGGCTGTGTTGACCCCATTCGTGCGACAAACGAGGTTAAACTCAACGCATCCGCTCTTTCGTCCTCCGACTCTCTCTCTGTTCCGCTCACTTCCGACACCATTTCCGCACCCCCGTTTACAGCACTAGTCGACTCCGGTTCGACTCATTGTTTCCTCGATTCCGACTTTGTTTTGAAACATAAACTTCCGACCCGCAATATTCCGACTATTCCGCTCCGCCTTTTCGACGGGTCTTCCAACACGGGAATTTCCCAAGTTGTGGATCTGTCTATCCGTTTCGCTACTGGGGACAACCATGAAGTTACGTTTTACGTTACTCCGCTAGATGCTAGCTGTTCCGTTGTACTAGGACACAATTGACTCACCCGATATAATCCGTCGATTAACTGGGCATT
The DNA here is from genome assembly GCA_015179125.1 of Gautieria morchelliformis. Taxonomy (NCBI): domain Eukaryota; kingdom Fungi; phylum Basidiomycota; class Agaricomycetes; order Gomphales; family Gomphaceae; genus Gautieria; species Gautieria morchelliformis. The sequence continues at coordinate 69,183 of WHVA01000060.1, read as the reverse complement.
GGGTCAAATACAGTTCCGTACCCCGGATCAACTTCCGTCTATTCCGACGTCGTCCGCAAAGATGGCTCAGGCCTCTTCTGCAACTCCGCTCGTGGATTCAGTTCCGCACTCCGGTCCCGCTTTAGCACCTCCGCCCCTCGAAGCTCCTCGAATTGCGCTCGTTTCCGCCACCGCTTTCCGCGTATTGCAACGGCAAGAAGATACGACCGTTTTCCAGCTTCACCTCTCCGATTCGGCTTCAGTCAAGGCTCGTTCCGCCTCGACTTCCGCCCCGGTCGACATGAGCTCAGTTCCGGAAGAATATCGTGACTTCCCGGACGTGTTCAATAAGGCCAAAGCCGACAAACCTGCTGAACATCGACCCTACGACTTGAAGATAGATTTGGAAGAAGGAGCATCTCCGCCCCTTGGACCGATCTACTCTCTTTCGCAAAGTGAACTCCTAACTCTCCGAGAGTTCGTCGATGAACATCTCAACATGGGCTTTATCCGCCCTTCGCTGTCTCCGCACGGCGCTCCGGTCCTCTTCGTCAAGAAGAAGGATGGATCTCTCCGCCTCTGCGTCGATTTCCGCGGACTCAATGCCCTCACTAAAAAGGACAAATATCCGCTTCCGCGCATTTCCGACTTACTCGACACTCCCCGCAGGGCGAAGATCTACACCAAAATTGACCTCCGGCACGCTTATCACCTTGTCCGCATCCGGGAAGGTGACGAGTGGAAAACCACCTTCCGCACCCGCTACGGTGCCTTTGAGTGGACTGTCATGCCTTTTGGTCTAACCAATGCTCCCGCCGCTTTTCAGCGATTCATGAACGACGTATTTTCCGACCTCCTCGACGTATGCGTTCTAGTCTACATTGACGACATCCTCATCTATTCCGACACACCGGAAAAACATCGGGAACATGTCCGCGAAGTACTCCGCCGCCTACGCAAACACCATCTCTACGCAAAAGCAGAGAAATGCGAATGGCATCGCGACACGGTCGAATACCTCGGCTACATCCTCTCTCCAACAGGTCTTACCATGGCAGAGGACAAGGTCAAGGCAATTCAAGAATGGCCGGAACCCCGACGTGTTAAGGATGTGCAGTCTTTCCTTGGCTTCGCCAACTTTTACCGGCGTTTCATTTATAATTTTTCCGACATTACTGTTCCGCTCACGCGTCTCACCAGGAAGGGTGCCCCATGGAATTTCACACCGGAATGCCGTTCCGCATTTGAAGCGCTCAAATCGGCCTTCACCACGGCTCCCATACTCGGTTTCTGGATTCCTGATGCCCAACTTGTACTCGAAACCGACGCTTCTGACTACGCGCTAGCCGCCATTCTTTCCATCATTTCACCCGACGACGGAGAAATTCATCCGATCGCCTTTCATTCCCGCACCTTTTCCGCCCCGGAACTCAACTACGACGTCCACGATAAGGAACTACTTGCGATTTTCGAAGCCTTCAAAATCTGGAGACATTACCTCGAAGGTCCAACTTATCCGATCGACGTTGTAACGGATCATAAGAACCTTGAGTATTTTGCAACCACTAAGATTTTGACTCGCCGTCAAGTCCGCTGGTCTGAATACCTCTCACAGTTCAACATGGTGATCCGTTTCCGCCCCGGAAAGCTCGGAGCAAAACCCGACGCGCTCACTAGACGTTGGGACGTCTACCCAAAAGAGGGAAGTAGCGACTATGCCAGCGTTAATCCGCACAATTTCCGCCCAGTATTCTCTACTGAGCAACTGGCATCGTCCCTGCGTGCCACAGCATTGCAGTTTCCGCTACTCCGCGCCTCAATTATTATGGACACCGAGTCTCTCCATTCCGACATCCGTTCCGCACTCCGTTCCGACCCCACCTCCGCAGCCCACCTCGATGACCGCACCAGTCCTGGATGGTCCCTCGATTCCGACGGATTTCTCCGGTACAAGTCCCGGATTTACGTTCCGGACACCAACGATCTACGACTTCGCGTGCTCCAGCAAAGCCACGATCATCCGCTCTCAGGACACCAAGGCCAGAACAAGACCCTCGACATAATCCGACGCACCTATACTTGGCCTCTCCTCCGCACAATGGTCCAAGACTACTGCAAGTCATGCACCACCTGTATGCGAGCCAAGCCTCTGTAGAGGACAGGAATTATAGGCAGTAGGTATGGACTTGTTATTCAAAAGAATAGACTAGAAATCAATTCACTCTCTCAGTGAATTTAGTGGTCACTATAAATATATTATACACTACCTAGAAATCAATTCACTACAGAGGATTTCTAGGTCAATAAATGCAAAGACTACTAGACTAATTTACTTGCCTCTCTCAGTGAATTTAGTGGTCACTGAGAGAGGGGGAAATGTGTTCCACTGCGCATGTACTACTACCCGGCCCTTTAGCGCCCAAGAGCTCGCGCGTCGAAGTCATTTCAGACTCCGCTGGGTGCAGCCGCTTGTGAAAGTAGGAATAACAAGATGAAATAGAGAGATAAGGAATGAGTGGAAAATTTCGAAAATAACCAGAGAAATGGATGCATAATACAAGAACAATGTGAGAAGAAATTGGAAGGCCTCACAACAAATTGGATATATTATGCTTGATTTTGGTGCAGGAGCATAAATGCACCCAACACGCCCCCTCAAGCTTAATATATTCCGATTTGCTCGTTGAGAATCTTCACTCTAGGACTGGGAAGTCCTTTAGTGAGGATATCTGCCAACATTTGTTCGGTTGGCAAATAAACGAGCTTGGCTTGTTGATTTTTGATTATATCTCGAAGGAAATATAATCGGATGTCGAAATGCTTGGTTCTCGTGTGTTGTTGGGTGCCATACGTGATGGCAATGGCTGATTGATTGTCTGAATAAACTTGGATGGGTCTGTTCAGTGGTTGGAATATTTCAGAAATAAAATGGCGCATCCAAAGAGCCTCTTTGCCCGCATGGGTCAGGGCGACGAATTCGGCTTCAGTTGATGAGAGGGCTACTATCGACTGTTTCTGGCAACTCCATGAAACAGTGCCTCCATCAATCTGAAATAAGTATGCCGAATACGAACGCCTATGACTCTGTGAACCCCAATCCGCATCTGAATACCCCATCAAGCCGTCTTGATTTCTTCCAAGTGTGAGTTTGTAATGCTTCGTGCCTTTCAAATATTTGAAGACACGTTTGACTGCATTCCAGTGTGTGCCACCTGGATTTTCAAGGAATTGCGAGAGTAATGACACCGCAAATGTAATGTCGGGTCGAGTGGCTACAGCCGCCCACATCAGTGATCCTATAGCTTGCCTGTATGGAAACTTCGACATGGCTTTCTTGCCTCTCTCTGTAGAAGGACATTGGTCTTTAGATAATTTTACGGCTGGATCAAGAGGCGTAGCATAAGTCTTTGCATCTTCGAGATTAAATTTTTTGATGATCTTCTCGATGTATGCAGGTTGTGAAATTGCAATGGTCTTCTTCTGCCAGTCTCTTTCGATTTTGAGATTCAATAGCCAATGAATCTCGCCTAGATCTTTCATACTGAAGACCTGAGCAAGATCTCGTTTGACTTCGTCCAGGACTGACTGATTCTCAGCTGTGATGGTAAGGTCGTCCACAGCTGTTGCAATGATCACATGCCCCTTTCCGCCACGTCTATAAAATACAGCCCCGTCTGTGGCTGACGTAGTGAATCCTAACTTGTGGAATTCACCACTTAGACGTTTATACCATTCTCTTCCAGATTGCTTGAGGCCATAGAGTGCTTTCTTCAAAAGTAGCACTTCGCCTTTGTCTCCTGACTCATATCCATACGGCTGCTTCATGTAAATAGGTTCGGGCAACGTAGCATTGAGGTATGCATAGTCCACGTCCATTTGATGAATAGGCCAGTCATTCCTAGCAGCAATGGCGCATATGATCCGTAGGGAGGATAACCGAGCAACAGGTGAGTATGTCTCATCATAGTCGACTCCAAACTTCTGTGTGAAGCCTTGGGCGACCATTCTCGATTTAGGCATTATTGGTTTCCCTTCTGGATTACGCTTCCAAAGGTAGACCCATTTATTACCGACAATGTTGGCTCCAGGAGGTGGTTTGGCTCGTTCCCACACTCCCTTGTCGATTAGGGCCTCATACTCTTTGTCCATTGATTTCTTCCATATAGGATTATTCAGAGCTTCGTCTGCATTGCTAGGTTCAATTTGACTCAAATCCGGTGCCTTGTTATTGTTTTGACCGTCGGTTAGAAACGCACTGATGGCACACTCATAGTTACTGATGCCATCAATCTCGGAGGATAATTCTTGGTCGAATAAAACTTCTTTATGGTCCTCAACGTCCTCGTAAGCTAGCGTAGTCATATGTGCGCCAGCTTGTCTCTGGGTTTGAGATCTTGTTACGGGACCTGATGGGGCCGGCTGCACTTGTTGTTGACGGATCCTTTCGCTTCTCCTTATCGGTTCAGCTTCTCTAGGTCTGTCATCAACTCCCTGAATAGGTTGCAGCTTTTCAAGATATTCCTCCGGTGCACTTTCATCAATTTCTTCGATCTTTGCCTCTTCGCTGACTAAGCGACCGGGCACAGGCACTGATGCCGGAATGGCCTTCTTCTCTTCTTTAGACGTAGGTAGCTTGGATTCCTCAATAGAAATGATTGGGACCTTTCCCTTCTTCATCTCCGAATCAAACACAACATTCCGCTCGACAGAAACTTTGTGCGAGTCAGGCCAATAAACATAATGACCATGGCTCTGCGCAGAAATTCCTATCCACCGAGCTCTCTTGGCACGAGCTGCCAATTTATCTCCCTGAGTGACTTTGACATAGATTTCAGTTCCCCACGCGTGAATGTCTTTGAGATTCGGTTTTTCATGGTGAATCATCTCGTAGGGCGTTTTATCTGGTAGAGCTCTTGTATGCGTCCTGTTCCTAAGATAATTGGCATGCTGTATCGCATAGCCCCATAATATCTTAGGAAGGCCTGATTCTAGCAGCATGGCACGAGTTCTCTCAGTGAGAGTTCGGTTCAGGCGTTCCGCAACACCATTGGACTCTGGTGTGTCGTGTACCGTCAACTGATGCTTCGTGCCTTGTTTGGCTAGATGCTGTTCGAATTCAGAGCTCATATACTCGCCCCCTCGATCAGAAACAAGTGCCTTGATGTGCACATTTCTCTGTCGAAGCATTAAAGCCTCGTAGAGCTTGTACTTTGAGAATGCTTCTGATTTGTTCGCCATGAGATAGATCACCGATTCTCTTGAGTAATCATCGATAAAGGAGACATAATATGACTTCTTATCGATTGTGAGGTGCCTTGCAGGTCCCCAGACATCAGAATAAATTCTGTCACCGAATTTTGATGTTCGGTCTCTGGGTTCTCGAGGAAGAGGTTTGCGCGCAATCTTGGCCTGAATACACGCATCACAGACAATTCTATCGCCTGTGGAGCTCAGTTCAATGCCCAATATCATGCCATGATTTAATAGATGTTGTAGGGACTTCTGTGAGATGTGCCCCATCTTTTGATGAATTTCCATGGCAGATAAACACATATGGGCTTGAGCACTTGGTGACTGGAGGTCTAGTCGATATAAGCCATTGACTTTCGGTGCTTGCATCAATACCTTTCCAGTAGCATTAGATATTGTGCATTTCTGGCCACCGAGTCGAATGTCGTAGCCAGCATCATCGCACCGACCGATCGAGACGAGGGTAGCAGCAATTTTGGGTGCATAGTATGTATCTTGCAACGTGACTTCTACTGTTCTATCTCCAACCTTATTGGATAATACGAGCAGTCCTGAGCCGAAGGCATCAAAGGTACCTTTGTTGGCTGCTCGGATAGTCCTCGGCTGTGAGAATTGACAGTAGTTCCTCAATAAATTTTTGTGAGGAGTCATATGCGATGTCGTTCCGGTGTCGAGTATAACTATAACTCCTGAGGATGTGCTCAAATTGAAATTAGAGCACTCGTCGAAATTGGTGAAGGCAAGATGCCCATCACCACTTTCCTCAGAAGTAGACTCTTCTTCGGCAACATTCGCTTTTGCTTTACCCTTCTTCTTCTTCTTGCCTTTGGCTTTCTTCTTCTGACGTGGTCCTTGACCTTCTTTACCACCTCCTTTAGCCCAGCAATTTTCGATGGAATGTCCAGGCTTTTTGCAGTTGGTGCATACATGCGCCTTCTGCCCCTTCTGGTCCTTCTTAGTAGATGAACCAATAAACACCTGCTCTTCTTGCGGGAGTGTTTTCTTCCTGTCATACTGAGCCTTTAGTACCCTAATAATATTATCAGGGACCAATGGCATCCCGCATTCTTCAAGCGAAGTGGTAAGGGCGTTCATGACTGCCTCATAGGATGGTGGAAGTGATGCAAGGATGATGTCCATGAATTCTTCTTCGGAAACTCTAGCTCCCATCTCATTAAGACGAGCATATAGGTCTTGGGCCTTGTCCAAGTGATCTCTCAAGTCTCCATCCTCAGGACATCTCATACTGCGGAGTTGTCTCTGCAGGCTGGTGAGGACCATCTTGGGCTTGTTGGTCATTTCATTGACCAGTGCATCCCAAGTCTCTTTTGCTGTCTTCTGCTTGTGTAGCATCAGGGCTAATGACTCTGACACTGAGACGATAATTTGGGTCTTGGCTTGTCCTTCTCTAGCAAGGTATCTCTCCAGCTTCTCCTCGGCCTTATCCATCTGAGTTTCCTCAGCTTCTGTTAGAATATGGCCTGGGGGCATGACTGGAGGATCAGGAGGTCGAGTGACTCTCCCTTCTACATGCTTGAGCAAATTTTTGGACTCGAAATAGCTGATGAGAGTGGCTCGCCACAATGGCCAATTACTTCCATCAGTAGCAAGCTTCTCAACACCCAATAGCTTCTCAGAGGTGTCTCCGGGGCCCATAACCCTGTAGAGGACAGGAATTATAGGCAGTAGGTATGGACTTGTTATTCAAAAGAATAGACTAGAAATCAATTCACTCTCTCAGTGAATTTAGTGGTCACTATAAATATATTATACACTACCTAGAAATCAATTCACTACAGAGGATTTCTAGGTCAATAAATGCAAAGACTACTAGACTAATTTACTTGCCTCTCTCAGTGAATTTAGTGGTCACTGAGAGAGGGGGAAATGTGTTCCACTGCGCATGTACTACTACCCGGCCCTTTAGCGCCCAAGAGCTCGCGCGTCGAAGTCATTTCAGACTCCGCTGGGTGCAGCCGCTTGTGAAAGTAGGAATAACAAGATGAAATAGAGAGATAAGGAATGAGTGGAAAATTTCGAAAATAACCAGAGAAATGGATGCATAATACAAGAACAATGTGAGAAGAAATTGGAAGGCCTCACAACAAATTGGATATATTATGCTTGATTTTGGTGCAGGAGCATAAATGCACCCAACAGCCTCAACGTCACAAACCCTACGGCCTCCTGAAGCAACTTCCGATCCCGGAACAACCGTGGAATTCAATATCCATGGATTTCATTGAGAAACTTCCTAAGTCATCCGGCTATGATACCATTCTAGTGATCGTTGACCGCCTCACAAAGCAGTCCATCTTTATTCCGACCTACGACACCATAACTTCCGCCCAGCTCGCACAGCTCTTTGTGCTCCACGTCTTTTCCAAGCACGGAATACCTTCCCATGTCACTTCCGACCGTGGATCCGAATTTGTGTCCTCCTTTTTCCGCACACTCGGCAAGGCTCTCGACATGAAGCTCCACTTCACTTCCGGTTATCACCCCGAAGGAGACGGACAAACGGAACGTACTAATCAGACCCTTGAGCAGTATCTCCGCGTCTATTGCAACTACCAACATAGCAATTGGTCCGACCTTCTTCCGCTCGCGGAATTTGCCTACAACAACGCGCCTTCCGCTACCACCGGAATTTCACCCTTTTATGCCAACAAGGGCTACCACCCGAATCTCGCCATCCACCCTGAACGCGACCTCGCCTCTGCAAGAGCCCGAGATTTCGTTGTGGAACTTGACGACCTTCACCAGCACCTCCGAGAGAACATTACCGCTGCCCAGAAGAGATACCAAACTTCCGCCGATCGGAAACGCCTTCCGCAACCGGCATTCGAGATAGGCGACAAAGCCTTTGTCAAAGCGGAAAACTTCCGCACCACTCGCCCCTCGAAGAAGCTCTCTGAGAAATACCTCGGTCCTTACGAGATCATCGCTAAGGCCGGCAGTCGTTCTTTCACCCTCAGACTTCCTGACAATATGCGCGCAGTACATCCGGTATTCCATGTCTCTATGCTTGAGCCAGCAGTTCCGAATACAATTCCGAATCGAGAACAACCTCCGCCTCCGCCAGTCGTCATCGACGGAGAACCGGAATATGAGATTTCGGAAATTCTCAACTCCAAACTCGACAGACGATACCGCTGCCAACTCCAGTACCTAGTCAAGTGGGCAGGCTATGAAAACACCGACGAAGAAACTTCGTGGATTTCCGCCACGGAACTTGACCACGCCTCTGACCTCGTCTCTGATTTCCACAAGTCATATCCTGACAAGCCTGGCCCCATTTCCGCGCCCTAGTCATTCCGACACCACGGCTTGCTTACATTTCTCAAGCCATAATTCAAAAGAAAATCCGATTATTATTCCGATATGCTAATTTCCGACACTTCAAGAAAAATACTACAAGTCACCTCGACACCCTACTCCTCCCTCATGGTCTCCGCCTCGACCTCCCTTTCCGCTTCCGGGTCCTTTTCCGACCCTCCTACCTCGACGACCACCAACTCCGTGTCTAACCGTTCCCTCGTTTCCGCCTCAGTCTCCTCCTGCACCCGTGGTTCCATCCTTTCCCGGACCATCTCGTTCCGCCACCGGTACTCGCGCTTGAACTGCTCCAGGACCGCCGACATGACGGTCATCTGGTTCTGGAACGACAGCAACTGCTGTTCCTGAACCACCGCCATATCCGTCAGCAGCTTCCGGATCCCGCGTTGGGTTTTCCGGATCCCCTCAGCGACTCCGCGATGTCTAGCAGCGGAGATGCCATGCTGAAGCGGTTCAGCACCGCTGTCTCCGATGTTCCGGTCACCGGAAACCCCTCCGCCTTCTTCCCGCTTGGTCCCGGTTTTGACTTGGGGGTTTCAGGCCCCTCGGTCTCAACCCTGCGCCGTTTCCGCTCCACCCTAGCGGCACACCCATCCACCACGCAACGGCACTTCTTGTCCCGGCACCGTTCGCAGGCCGTCTCCCGCGGATTTTCCGACCACACGCACTCCAGGCCCTTAACCTCGCACGTATCGCAAGGAGCCTTCTCCTCCTCACCGTCCCTGGACTTCCTTTTCCGGATCGCAGGATTTTCCGGTCCCAGCTCTCGCAACTCCAGTATCCGAGCCAGCTTCTCTTTCCGAGCTTGCTGGAACTCGTCCGCCCTCCGTTTCCGCTCCTCAACTACGTTCGGCATAGGAGCACTTTTCTTTTGCTTCCCCTTGCCCTCTGGAGACGGCGTGCTTTCCGCTTCCGACTCCCCCTCGGAATCGGCAACTCTCTGGCAGTTCTCTGTGAGCTCCGGAACCTCCCCACGACATTTCCGACTCACCCGGAACTTCCCTGCCTTTTCCGCCACGGCTTTTTCTTCCGCAGCCTTTTCAGCCGCATTCCGTTTCCGTTGTTCTTCACGGGCGCGCGACTCCTCCTCGCGACGCTTACGGTCACGCTCCTCCTTCTCCTTCCGTTCCTGCTCCCGACGCTCCAGTTCCTTGCGCTCCTCCTCCAGCCGCTCCCTCTCTTTCCGCGCGGTTTCCTCGGCCTCGCGCTTCTCGGCCAGTTCCTTCTGCGCAAGAATGTCAGCAAAATGCTGCTTCATCTCGGCACTGGACATTTTAGAGAAATCGACTGAAGAGCTCATGATGGAGTAAACAGAAGACGCGTCTTGTTTCCCGCCTATAGTTCTAACTCCGACGCGTTTGTTCACAAGTCACGTGATTCCGACTTGTGGTCTCGCGGGGCTCGACCATTAGAAGGGAGATACTGTTACGACCGTTCATTTCCGATTTCCGACCCTCAGTTCCGCCATACATTCCGCCTCTCCAATAGTTCCGCCACACGTTCCGCCCCTCCGACATTTCCGACATTCCGCCCCTTGTACATTTCCCTTGTTCTTTCGACTCTATTACTCGGACCCACCGGACCCACCTCGCCATCCATCAAAACCATATATACGGTCACCCTTGTAGTTCGTTGTCAGATATGTTTTCCCGACCCCTTGTTCTTTGCCATTGTTCTACCTTACCCTGAACCCCCCTTGTAGTCCCATTGTTCCCAATTAGTTAGTTCCCACACATTGTACTCGACTTCCGCTTCCTCCGGAATTTGCTTAGTACAACACCATTACTTGTTGCTCTGCGCTTTGTATAAAAACCCCTCATGTATGTCTGTTATTCTGCAATCAGATAATCACCTTCGATACTTGATTTCCTTCGCTCCATCTCCTGTTCTTAGCACAGCGAGTCTAGCAAGATCTCAGTCTCTCTCTCAGCCTTCCGTCTTCCGCCTTCCGCCTCAGTTCCGACTCAAGTTCCGACCAAACAGCTGGTCCAGTACTTTCCGACTTCCGGCTCATTTCCGAAATACCTAGGACGATAGTTCATTGGGGGCGCAACCTATAAGTTGAAGCCGCTGTCCTTTCCAGTTCCGACTTAGTGGAAATCTCGATACGTAACACCTCGCCATCGTCCACCCGGATGATTGCACAATGTGCACAGACTACGCCGTGCACCTAAGGGCCACGACAGGCACCCGCAAGGTCAAATTGCGGGACGAAGACATTGGCGACGCCGTCGATGCAGCCTGGGGATGGCTCCCAAGGGGCATCGTGCGTGACGCGCGAGAAGAGCCCCTCTGGGACATCCATGACCTTAAAAAAGAGGTCAAGGAGTTGGAACGCGCGGTCGAAGACCGCGACGACACGCTCACAACCGAGCACACCAAGATCAAGGAACTGGAGCAACAGCTGAGCGCAGCCCAGCTCCAAGTTACCCTGGCCCACGTTGCCTCAAAAAGGCAGCGACATGACCTGGCCACAGACCCAGTGGCTGGGCCATCATCACTTCACATGACGGTGCCTCTGCCGACACGCGCAACATCGGGACTAGCGTCCCAATTGTCGGCGCTGACCCCGACGACGACAATGACGGAAGGGCAGAGCGCGCCTTCCGACTCTGCGTACGGCGTCCCAGATGGATGGGAGTCAGACTCGTCCGTCTGGAAGACGTACGACCCAGAAAGGGCACAGCGGCTGGCAGAGCAGCCAAAGAAAAAGCGCAAGAAATTGCACGGCTCCCCCAACACCGTCAATGGGCTAACCATTGCGAGGGAAAGCGCGATCAGTGCTTACCTAGCGGCGTCATCGTTGCACACTGTCAACGACCCCGCCCTTCAACGGCGGATAGCACAGGTCGAGGCCCAGTACATCGGGCCTGGCGTGGCCCTGCCTCCACCAGCGGGGACAGTTCACCCTCCCTACCCGGGGGAGGGACGCTCATCCCACTCGGAGATCCACCGATCTCCGAGACGGGCCTCCTACCACGGCCGGTAGGGAAGGCCCAACAGCGTCGTACTCAATGGTACGACGTCTGCCCGCTCGACGAACCACGCTTTGTCAAACTCTTAGCGTGGGCAAAAGAGACGCCACAGCTCGCACGTACGTGTGAGATGATCGGTGTATTTAAACGCATCAAGCGCGAACAACGCACTCGCAATCCCAAAAGGGATTGTCTCGTGATAGCGGGTGGTACCCCGCACGATATCGCAGCCATCCTGAAGGGTTGGATGTTGGGTGCATTTATGCTCCTGCACCAAATTCAAGCCAAATAGATTCCACCATTCGGATTTCTTTTGATTTTGACTTGAAACCATGCTGACATTCATTCTATGATTTGTCAAATTTTTCTTTGATTTTTCGAAGCTGTATTTCTACTTCTTTTCATGTTCTGTCCAACAGACCCTTTGTGGGTGGTTGTGGACAAATTTCCTTTTTGAGCTGCGGCTGTTCACTACCGTGGTACGTTCTACGGGCGCTTAGCATGGCACACGGTGGTACCACGGGCGCTAAAGCGCCGGCTAGTAGTACATGCGCATGAGACACATTTCCCTCCTCTCTCAGTGACAACTAAATTCACTGAGAGAGGCAAGTAAATTAGTCTTGTTTCTTTTCGATTTATTGACCTAGAAATCCTCTGTAGTGAATTAATTTCTAGGTAGTGTGTAATATATTTACAGTGACAACTAAATTCACTGAGAGAGTGAATTAATTTCTAGTCGCCTTTTGAGCAACAAGTCCATACCTACTGCCTATAATTCCTGTCCTCTACATTGGATACATAACCCTGAAGGAATCCCATCCGCCATCTGCAACAACGCGGATTGAACCTTCAACCTAGACGACATGGACGTCTGGATGTGGTTGAAGGCCCTTGCGCCCCGGGTCAAAGGGGTCGCATCACCACTCAGGGCGAGGCTACTTGACCTATTCGGCTCGACAGACCAATGGTCGAGCCTCGTCGACACCAGGGAAGTGCTGACACCTCAGAGCACCACCCTGCGGCTCTCAATCACGGGCCCATTCCTGGTGGAGGGCCGAGCCGGCCCCGACATCCCCCCCGCTGAGATCGCGAGATGGTTGGCCCGCTACGCGGGGGTCACTCGCGAGCGAGTGGCACGCATTGAACATTATGTTCAACGCAGCATCACCGGCGCGGCATTCAGTGCTGCCGCCCGCGAGGGCCAACAAAAGGTCATCGAGACCAGCCATGTGAGGGCCGTGGTGCCACGACCCCTCAATCACGCTCAGCTCGACCAAGAGCTGGCGCGCTTCCGGCCCCCTCCTCAGACTGAGGACCCGGCCGTTGAGGCCATGCTCCGCGAGGATGCTGGCCTTATCACCCAAGCGGATACCGCCGCTAGTGGTGAGGCCGACCAGCCTCACCCAATCACCACCGATGACGCGGAGGTGCCCCGGAGGCGTCATGCGCTCCACCAGCCCTGTACAACGACAACCTCATCGTATCGGCCACTCTAGAGGACTCCCTCATGGATGACCTCGATGAGTCGTAGTTGACCCCTATAGTTGTCTATCGAGGGGGAGGGTGTAAATAACCTGTGTATCTACATGTACAATAGTTATTACATAATCCCAGTGGGCCCCTTAGGGACCCACTGTATAGTTTATGCGTGGGAACCGGCCAGCGGTCCCCATCGCATCTTACTCTTACCTGTCACTATGTAGCATTCAGAATACCACTCATTGGTCAAGTTCTGTAGTGCCCTTGTGATACAAGGTTCTAAGATCGACACCCTTTACACTCGGGGCCTTTGAAGATCATCTGGACCAGGTTGTGGCAGAGTGGAGGTGGATGCAGGAAGCGGAGGATTCGGAAGCGGCTGTGGAAGTGTCGGAGGGCGAGGTGCAGGATGTTGTGAGGTTCGTGGAGGACCATGGGATCGGTGGAACTGCAGAGGAGCCGGAGGTGGACGACTGGGTGGGATTTGGTGGTGACAACACCATGGAAGAAGACTAGGGGTTTAAATGTCTTGTAGAATAATTTCTTGGAACGTCGGAATAAATTAGCAGAATTACTAATCAGAATTAATGTGTGACTTAAGGAATGGATGCAGAGTAGAAAGGTGTAGGTGTCCAAATGACTTAGTGCGCGAGAAGGGGTCCAGGCTTGGCAGGGTATGCCTTGTGGAAATCTGAGATGAGTTCGGATGCGTGGTCGAGTTCCGTGGCGGAAATCCAGGAAGTCTCTTGGTCGGTGTTTTCATAGCCTGCCCACTTGACTAGGTACTGGAGTTGACAATGGTATCGCTTGTCTAGCTTGGAGTTGAGGATTCTGAAATCTCATATTCCGGTTCTCTGTCGATGATCACTGGTGGAGGCAGAGGTTGTTTGCGATTCAGAATTGTATTCGGAACTGAGGTTTCAAGCATAGACACATGGAATACCGGATGGACTGTGCGCATATTGTCAGGAAGTCTGAGAGTGAAAGAACGACTGCCGGCCTTAGCAATGATCTCGTAAGGGCCAAGGTATTTTTCAGAGAGCTTCTTTGAAGGGCAAGTGGTGTGGAAGTTTTCTGCTTTGACAAAGACTTTGTCCCCTATCTTGAATGATGGTTGCAGAAGATGTTTCCAATCGGTGGAAGTTTGATATCTCTTTTGGGCAGCGGATATGTTCTCTCAAAGGTGCTGGTGAAGGTCATCGAGTTCCACAATGAAGTCTCGGGCTCTGGCAGAGGCGAGGTCGCATTCAGGGTGGATGGCGAGATTCGGGTGATAGCCCTTATTGGCATAGAAGGGCGAAATTCCGGTGGTGGTGGAAGGTGCATTGTTGTCGGCAAATTCCATGAGTGGAAGAAGGTTGGACCAGTTGCTGTGTTGGTAGTTGCAATGGACATGGAGGTCCTGCTTGAGGGTCTGATTAGTACGTTCTGTTTGGCCATCACCTTCAGGATGACAACCAGAAGTGAAGTGGAGTTTCATGTTGAGAGCCTTGCCAAGGGTGCAGAAGAAGGAGGACACGAATTCTGATCCATGGTTGGAAGTGACATGGGAGGGGATTCCGTGCTTGGAAACGACCTGGAGCCCGAAGAGCTGTGCGAGCTGGGCAGAAGTGATGGTGTTGTAGGTTGGAATAAAGATAGACTGCTTTGTAAGGCGGTCAACAATAACTAGAATGGTATCATAGCCAGATGACTTAGGAAGTGTCTCGATGAAGTCCGTGGATATTGAATTCCAGGGTTGTTCCGGGATCAGAAGTTGCTTCAGGAGGCCGTAGGGTTTGTGACGTTGAGGCTTGGCATGCATACAGGTGGTGCATGACTTGCAGTAGTCTTGGACCATTGTGTGGAGAAGTGGCCAAGTGTAGGTGCATCGGATGATGTCGAGGGTCTTGTTCTGGCCTTGGTGCCCTGAGAGCGGAGTGATCGTCGCTTTGCTGGAGTATGCGTAGTCGTAGATCGTTGGTATCCGGAACATAAATCCAGGACTTGTACCGGAGAAATCTGTCAGAATCGAGGGACCATCCAGGACTGGTGGGGTCATCGAGGTGGGCTGCGGAGATGGGGTCGGAACGGAGTGCGGAACGGATGTTGGAATGGAGAGACTCGGTGTCCATAATGATTGAGGCGCGGAGTAGCGGAAACTGCAATGCTGTGGCACGAAGGGACAATGCCAGCTGCTCGGTCGAGAATACCAGGCGGAAGTTGTGTGTTGTGATAAACGCAATTATCTTACTCAAATCATTTATATAAAAAGAAACTAATAAAAAAAGGAAGAGAAAATCAAAAACAAAAAAAAAAATCAAAAGAAACACAAACTACATTCACGATAGACGTCGGCGCAAACGACGATCACACGAATCTTACGACACGCTATATTACCCATAGATCGGGTAGTATACAGGAGTTCGAGCGTCGGCCACGTGCGGTCGATCAGGGACGGCGCGCCTATCGGGTGATGGTATCAGCCATGACGTCGACAGGCGCCAGGCCATAGGTACCGAGGGGTACGGGCACCAAACGCCGCAGAGAATAGTAGACTGCGCAGGGGTACAGGGTGTTGTGGAGTGACCTGAGAAAGTCATCTGCAACACATATACTCAATCAGCTGCCACACAAGAGAGGCACAGAGACAGCGGCCCCATCTCCAAGCCTAGCATTTATGCTAGGCAGGGCAAATATAGTATCATTCTCTATTCTAGCTCCATGACACGTCTCACTGGCTATTATCTCAGTATTATGTTGACAGGGGCTTTGTATACTAGGTATAGACCCTTGCTCCAAAGCCCAGAGAATCCTAACATCATCCCCATCACCCCATGACATTATGACTATTAATTAGTCACTCCCTAGTTACAAACAGCCTTCCCGACCCATTTATCTAGTATCTTGAGTACTAGTACTTACTACTAAAATAGTATAAATAGCTAGCACGAATGTATGAACAAAATTATCCAGAATCGATTTTTTCTGCCTCCTGAAATTGCTGTAATCTTGTTTGATAGTTACAGAGCTCAGTTCTTAACAGTTTATTCCAAATCTTCGTTGAGAGTCTACTATCACTGTTTACTCTATACTACCTTAAAAGCGAACGCTTTTGATTTGACTATCCCTTGGATCGACACTGTTCTTCTGACGACACGGTCACGTGACCCTCATTCATCAGTGTTGTACGCACCCCGAAGAGCTTAGTCAGCACACAGAGGGGAGGCGAATATAGTGGTTTCAACCACTAAGCAACAGATTTCATTTGATAAAAAGGCACTAATTAACATTTTAATCTAAAAGTGTGGATTAACACTGGCATAGTCGCTACTTCCCTCTTTTGGGTAGACATCCCAACATCTAGTGAGCGCGTTGGGTTTTGCTCCGAGCTTTCCTGGGTGGAAGCGGATCACCATGTTGAACTGTGAGAGGTATTCAGACCAGTGGACTTGACGGTGAGTCAGAATCTTAGTAGTCGCAAAATACTCCAGGTTTTTATGATCTGTGACAATGTCAATTGGATAAATTGGACCTTCGAGGTAGTGTTGCCAAATTTTGAAGGCTTCTAAGATCACAAGGAGTTCCTTATTGTGGATGTTGTAGTTGAGTTCTGGGGCGGAAAAGGGGCGGGAATGAAATGCGATTGGATGAATTTCTCCGTTGTTGGGTGAAATGATTGAAAGAATGGCGGCTAGCACATAGTCAGAAGCATCGGTTTCAAGTACAAGTTGGGCATCAGGAATCCAGAAACCAAGTATAGGAGCTGTAGTGAAGGCCACCTTGAGGGTTTCGAATGCTGAGTGGCATTCCAGAGTGAAATTCCATGGAGCACCCTTCCTGGTGAGATGCATGAGTGGAACAGTAATGTCGGAAAAATTATAAATGAAACATTGGTAAAAATTGGCAAAGGCAAGGAAAGACTGCACATCCTTAACATGTTGGGGTTCCAGCCATTCTTGAATTGCCTTGACCTTGTCCTCTGACATGGTGAGACCTGTTGGAGAGAGGATGTAGCCTAGGTATTTGACAGTGTCGCGATGCCATTTGCATTTCTCTGCTTTTGCGTAGAGGTGATGTTTGCGGAGACGGCGGAGTACTTCGCGGACATGTTCCCGATGTTCTTCCAGTGTGTTGGAATAGATGAGGATGTCATCAATATAGACTAGGATGCATACATCGAGGAGGTTGGAAAATACGTTGTTCATGAATCACTGAAAAGCGGCGGGAGCATTGGTTAGACCAAAAGGCATGACAACCCACTCAAAAGCACCATAGCGAGTGCAGAAGGTGGTTTCCACTCATCACCTTCACGGATGCGGACAAGGTGATAAGCGTGCTGGAGGTCAATTTTGGTGTAGATCTTCGCTCTGCAGGGTGTGTCGAGGAGGTCAGAAATGCGTGGAAGTGGATACTTGTCCTTCTTAGTGAGGGCGTTAAGTCTGCGGAAATCGACGCAGAGGCGGAGAGATCCATCCTTCTTCTTAACGAAACGGACCAGAGTGCCATGTGGAGACACTGAAGGGCATATGAAGCCCATGTTGAGATGTTCATCGACGAACTTATAAGGGCAACCTAGGCAGACGTTCTACACTCAAGCGGCAAACTGGCGAAGGGGGATCCAAAGTGAGATAGAGAACTATATACAGGACATAGACATACCTGGCGAAGGGGGATCCGGGGAGAAAACTCTAAGGAACCCCTTCGCCACCTAACTACAACTATAAGCAAACGTGGGCATGCTAGCCCAATCACCGAATGCCCAAGTTACATAAGCAATCATGCCAGTGATAACAGGGCTGGACAGATAAGGAAGGAATGATGTCGGAAGGGGCTGGAACAGGAAGGGAAATAAACGGAACACAAGACAGAAGGATGCTAAAGGCTAGGAGAAGCTCAGGGGCCACCAACAACACGCTGCGATGATGCAGTGTGTGATAATGCACACTGCGATCATGCATAGTGTGATCATGCACAGTGCGATCATGCAAAGTGTGATCATGCACAGTGCGATCATGCACAGTGCGACCATGCACAGTACGACCATGCACAGTGCGACCATGCACAGTGCGATCATACACAGTGCGATCATACACAGTGCGATCATACACAGTGCGATCATACACAGTGTGATCATACAGTGTGTGATTGGTGTTCCCCTGACAGTGTGTAAGACTGCCCAATGATATGCAGAGCCAAAACTAGGGTGCATATTCAAGCAATCTTATTGGATGCTGAGCCTCCAAGCTTAGTGCTACAACCCCTGAAATCGGACCCTTGATGTCATAGGGCTGTGCAGGGCTGTGCAGGGCTGTGTAAGGCTATGCTGGGCAGTGCAAATCAGGGAAGGTGATTAACTATCTATTCTTAATTTCCTTGCACAAACACGCCACAATAGTTACAAGGGTGTGTTTTAGCTGCGCAAATATTTACTTATGACATCACTCGCCTAATAGATAGAAGAACCCCATTTTATGTAATCCTGTGTAATTTACAATATAAAAGGAGGCCATTCTGAGCCCCTAGGAATCATCAATCTAGCAATCTACTGCTTCTATCCTACACGTGACTCATGTGACTTGCATCTTACTAAGCTGCTAATCCCAGCTAGGGTTATTCACTTACTTTAGTGTCTAATTCCTTGTTAAGTAGATACTTTTCTGCTTAGCCACCTAGACTAATCCTCCGGGTGTAATTCTACAGAGTGAGTCTGTCAATTGATAGTCTTACCATTCGCACTCCAATACCCGAGAGAGTTGATCAGTTGATTTTCCTGGTTAATATCTTTCACAAGTCAATTCCTGTTACTTGTAAAAGCTGCTTTATATTCTATTCTTTGCCTCTCGTTTAATTGCAGTGCGTTGGTAGATTATCAGGTCAGTCCATTTATAAACTCACCTGCTAAGCACATTCCCTCATATTTTGGAATACGCTGGGACCCCAATAGTGCCCTCAAACCTACATTCTTTTAGTTTATTGTTTGCTGCTGAGAAACGCATTGCCTTCCATCCATATTAACTTGGACTAGTTCTTACATGGATTGCAACCAAGGTACAAATATTAAATTATTTCTGGAGTTGTGCTGCAGCATTGTTTAATATTCTTTGAGTCTTGTAAACGACATGTTCTGATAGATTGAAGTGTTAGCAATAAACCAAAGTCTTGAAGGGTTCCAAAACAGCTTAGTCAGATCGCACATACATCGCACACAGGGGTGCACGAAGGATACCCACTCTCTGAGCAATCAGAATATATTTATTCTGATTAATCTGATATTAATTCTAAAAGGGCCATCATCATCCAGCGCAGACCTCTTGACCCCCGCCTGGTGTGCTTCCTTCCAGTGTTGCTTTTCCTCCTAGGGCGCACACCACTCCGCCATCACCTTCCCTTTTCCCTTGTTCTTGGGCTTGGGAGTTTCCACCAGCGTGCCTTCCAACAGAGTTTCACTCCGCATGGAGATCTCCTCCATGTCGGCAAACCTTTTCTGTTCTGACAGTCAGACTGTTCACCAAAGGAGTTGTGGGACTTACCTTCATGGCCACTCACTCCTTTTCCGCCGTGGCCGCCTTTGCCACAGTTGCCTTTTCTGCAGCAGCTTGCTCTTCCGCAAGCTTCTCCACCACTTCTTCGGCCTCCCGCTCTAGGCATTCACGCTCTTTGCAGTCCTTGCGCTCTTGTTCAAGCCGTTGTTTTTCATGCTCTTGGTCTTCACACTTTTTGCACTCATCCGCCTTCCACTGTGCCAGGAGTTTTTCTAATTCCTCTGAGGAAAGTTTCGACAGGTTTACTAAAGTCATGGTGGCAGCAAGAAGAAGATTCACGTGTTCCGCCTATCTTTCAAACTCCGCCAACTTTGTTCCATGTCACGTGACCCAGTACC
The DNA here is from genome assembly GCA_015179125.1 of Gautieria morchelliformis. NCBI lineage: Eukaryota > Fungi > Basidiomycota > Agaricomycetes > Gomphales > Gomphaceae > Gautieria > Gautieria morchelliformis. Next base: position 49,299 of record WHVA01000060.1, on the reverse strand, counting down.
CGGTCTCGCAGGGCTCGACCTTGAAGCGGATATGCTGTTACAACCATGCCGCTCGACCATCTCCGCCACCTCCGGAACACCTCCGCAGCACCTCCGACTCTATTCCGCATCCTCCGCAACCCACAACCTCGACCCATTGTTCTTCAGTACCCCTGGTCGACTCTATTCATCAGCCCCCTGTCATGATTCATTTATTCTGCGAATCATCCCTCAGCACACAGCGAATGACCTCCTGAACCAGCAAATGGCTTCCCGAACCAGCGAATATCTTGCCAAAATATTCGTCGCCATACTGCTTTCGCATTCACTATTCGCATCATTCCTGCCAGGACGCCAGGTGTTGGGGCCCTCATCCATCATAGAACCCATCATCTGTTAAACTCCCACTCCATGACAGACCCACATGCTCAGGATGCATTCAGATAGTGTCAGTTGCAGCCCCCGTGCAGGTTGGACTCAATGGGACTCGTACCACTGCAGGGCAGGACGAACTAGCTTCGCTGAAGTTTTCACTACACAGTTGTCATGACCCATTCATTTCTTGTATCCAGCTATCCCTGTTTTCCCTTTCACCACCACTCTTCCATGTTCGCTCGGCTTCGCTCCATTCACTCCTTGCTCCATTCACTATTCGCCACATTCGCCAAATGACCATTCACTACTCGCATCATTCACCAGTAGCCATGCCATCAAACACGATTGACATCCTTTACCTGGATTGATGGTTCATCACTGGTCCTATCATGAATTGCAAGGAGGTGCAGGCTGTCATGACTCATTTATTTCTTGTACCCAGCTATCCCTGTTTTCCCTTTCACCACTCTTCCATCTTCGCTCATCTTCGCTCCATTCACTCCTCACTCCATTCGTTATTCGCCACATTCGCCATATGACCATTCGCTACTCGTATCATTTGCCAGCAGGCACGCCATCAAACACGATTGACATCCTTTACCCGGATTGATGGTTCATCACTGGTCCCAACATCTTCTCAACTCAACCCCCTTTGGGTGTTCCTGTAGTAGACAGGAATTATAGGCAGTAGGTATGGACTTGTTGCTCAAAAGAATAGACTAGAAATTAATTCACTCTCTCAGTGAATTTAGTTGTCACTATAAGTATATTATACACTACCTAGAAATTAATTCACTACAGAGGATTTCTAGGTTAATAAATTGAAAGAATACTAGACTAATTTACTTGCCTCTCTCAGTGAATTTAGTTGTCACTGAGAGAGGGGGAAATCTGTTTCACTGCGCATATACTACTACCCGGCCCTTTAGCGCCCAAGAGCTCGCGCGTCGAAGTCGTTTCAGACTCCGCTGGGTGCAGCCGCTTGTGAAAGTAGGAATAACAAGATGAAATGGAGAGATAGGGAGTGAGTGGAAAATTTCGAAAATAACCAGAGAAATGGATTCATGATACAAGAACAATATGAGAAGAAATTGAGAAACCATACAACAAATTGGATATATTATGCTTGATTTTGGTGCAGGAGCATAAATGCACCCAACACGCCCCCTCAAGCTTAATATATTCCGATTTGCTCATTGAGGATCTTCACTCTAGGACTAGGAAGTCCTTTAGTGAGGATATCTGCCAACATTTGTTCGGTTGGCAAATAAACGAGCTTGGCTTGTTGATTTTTGATTATATCTCGAAGGAAATATAATCTGATGTCGAAATGTTTGGTTCTAGTGTGTTGTTGAGTGCCATACGTGATGGCAATGGCTGATTGATTGTCTGAATAAATTTTGATGGGTCTGTTCAGTGGTTGGAATATTTCAGAAATAAAATGGCGCATCCAGAGAGCCTCTTTGCCCGCATGGGTCAGGGCGACGAATTCGGCTTCAGTTGATGAGAGGGCTATTATCGACTGTTTCTGGCAACTCCATGAAACAGTGCCTCCATCAATCTGAAATAAGTGTGCCGAATACGAACGCCTATGACTCTGTGAACCCCAATCCGCATCTGAATACCCCATCAAGCCGTCTCGATTTCTTCCAAGTGTGACCTTGTAATGCTTCGTGCCTTTCAAATATTTGAAGACACGTTTGACTGCATTCCAATGTGTACCACCTGGATTTTCGAGGAATTGCGAAAGCAATGACACCGCAAATGCAATGTCAGGTCGAGTGGCTACAGCTGCCCACATCAGTGATCCTATGGCTTGCCTGTATGGAAACTTCGACATGGCTTTCTTGCCTCTTTCTGTAGAAGGACACTGGTCTTTTGATAATTTAACAGCTGGATCAAGGGGTGTAGCATAAGTCTTCGCATCTTCAAGGTTGAATTTTTTGATGATCTTCTCGATATATGCGGGTTGTGAAATTGCGATAGTTTTCTTCTGCCAGTCTCTTTCGATTTTGAGATTCAATAGCCAATGAATCTCGCCTAGATCTTTCATACTGAAGACCTGAGCAAGATCCTGTTTGACTTCGTCCAGGACTGACTGATTCTCAGCTGTGATGGTAAGGTCGTCCACAGCTGTTGCAATAATCACATGCCTCTTTCCGCCACGTCTATAAAATACAGCCCCATCTGTGGCTGACGTAGTGAATCCTAACTTGTGGAATTCACCACTTAGACGTTTGTACCATTCTCTTCCAGATTGTTTGAGGCCATAGAGTGCTTTCTTCAAAAGTAGCACTTCGTCCTTGTCTTCAGACTCATATCCATACGGCTGCTTCATGTAAATAGGTTCAGGCAACGTAGCATTGAGGTATGCATAGTCCACGTCCATTTGATGAATAGGCCAGTCATTCCTAGCCGTGGAAATCGTGAGAGGTAAGTCTCGCATACTTTCGACCTTTCAGGTGCAAACGGGAGTGCCGACAAATAAATATGGGGAGCACTCTGAGAGATCGCACTCCCAAACGCAGCTACAAATTTGCGAGTATCCGTTACGAATTCTGTAATGTCATTATCCTGACGTCCGTTAGACTCACGTCGGAGCACATAAAAACTTGGGCACTCACCTGACCCCAGTCCATTATTGACGAGAGCGTTGCTGATGCATCGAATACCTTCTTTATCAGACTCAAAACTTCCAGCCAGTAGAGTAGCTTAGTCTCAAAGAACTCCCTGACCTTGGCACCTAAACCCGGTGTAAAGGTGGTGGCGCGAACATGGTCCGCCCAGAAACGGCAAGCGTAAGAAAGTTGTGAGGATATATACTTCTTGGTCCGTGTCTCCAAGTCAACGACATCGTCGTTGCGCAGATGTGAAGTTTCAAGTTGACAAATGTTGAAACAAAGTTCATCCTTCATCACGCGCAAGGATGAGAACGCAAAGCGGTCCTTGTGTGAGGATTTATCGATGTAGTAGGGTCCACTCCGGCCATCGTCTGTCAGAAAGTCATGAAACGACGTGTGCAGCAGACGAATTGGATCAGACTCCTGTGCGACACCGCTCAACAAAGATCCCATTGGCTTAACTATCAAGTCCACGGCATCGCTCGGGTCGGTTTCATCACACAACTTCCGGAGAGCAGAGATGGACAGGGGTTCCCTGGCTACCAGTATGCAGCCCATGACCGATCGGAATCGGCGCAAGATAACAGGGTTATCACCCACTCTGAATATTTCCTTCAGTATGTTGAGATATAACCCATCCAACCGACTGAGGTGCGTGTTCTGTGATGTTGAGGCCAAAAGGGTATCCAGTTGCTCGGCAGGGTCGAGACCTTGCGTCCCATCTCCTTTGACAAATCGACAAGCCGTGGACGCCCATTGAAAGTGACCTTCAGATTTCTCGACTAATAATCGACACCAGCCATCGTTAGGCCATTTGCGCTGAAGGGCCGTAATGTTATCTAGTTGATCTTTCACAAAGCGGGCGACGGCATCGGCAGGGTTCGGGTCAATATCCTTTAGGGACCTGGAAAGCACATGCTTCTTCCCAAGAAGGGCGCCCTGGATGTCTTGTTCGGCACGGGAGGTGATGAGAACGCGGAAGTTAGGCGGCAGTTCCGCAGCTTCGTTGCCAAGGACAGACAAGATAGCCTGGCGAGATTCCATGTCTCCGCTCTCATCCAATGCATCAATAACGATCACGCTCGGTCCAACGGCCGTTAGGTCCTTGGAGGGGTCCAGAATGAACTTTTGGAACTGCTCACGAGGTACGCGTGTGGTCCGAAGTGCTTTCTGCTTCCTGATGACTTCCAGCAACGATGCTTTTCGTTCTGGATCCAGATCGGCCAGATCATGAGCAATCGTGCTAAAGAGATTGTCGGGGGATCGCTGTGCCTGAAGAGCGCGGTCAAAAAAGTACGACGACCCGAGACGTTCGATGTTACTAAGTCGTTTAGCGACCTCGTGGGCAATGGCAGACTTGCCGGCACCCGCAACATCGTTCAAGAAAAATATGCGTGGCGTGCCCTCGCTATCCTGGTTGACCCAATCCCAGATCTCAGCAATAACTGTCTCCCGGGTATCCCGAAGACATCCTTTTCCAAGATTGAACTTAGCACTGCCTGCGTAGGGCATGTCACTCAGCAGAACTGCTTCAGCTGGTTGCAAGGTGTATTAGGCTCTGGAAAGGCCCAAAATCAGAAAACTCACAGAGGTCGCCCAGGGCACCCAGAATACGTAGTACAGTGATTTCAGTATGAATCACGGCATGTTGTTCTAACTCCGACCTGAGATTCTTGAACGTTTCCTGGTATTGTTCGACCTTGCTGTCGACATCCGACGATAGATTTTTCACGGTTCTTTTCCCTGAACAAAGATCGTCAGCCATGGCGACCCGACAGCGGGTCCAGCGTACAGAAATCCTTGTTTTTTGCGTAGGCGCGGACAAAGTAGCTGCAATCTAACGTCTGTTGCTCCAAGGCTAAGATAATTGCCTTTTGCGATTCAATTTTCTTCAACGGCTCTGCCAGATGAACGAATGCATAAGCGTCTCCGATGGCTCTCGCCAGACCATGGATGCTATCGTCCAGGTCCATTTGAGCAATGATCGTCTAAACAGAGTCAACACCGGATGTCAGCTACATCGGCCTGGTTGGTGTGTAGACGTACCTTGTGTGCAAAAGCCAGGATGGACCATGCCATTGCCGCATAAGGATGGACCTAGAATCGGAGCACAACGTGTCAACGAGACGACCTGGGAGACGACCAACCTAATCATACCCCTGAGGCCTTATCCACGATATCGGTATACAGCCTGATATTGTTCAGGAGGGTAGCCCAAGTCGCCGATATTGTCTTCAAACTATCGATGGTGGAAGTGGCGACATCCACCCCAGCCCCTGCATCAACAATTAGGGACCGCGCCAGGTTCATATTATCAACCTCTTTAGTTCCGCTGACTCCTTCGCTCCATTCGACCTCCTGCGCCTCGTCGGACGTCGCGAAAGAGTTGAGGGTGAACTCTAGGACAGTCAGAAGCTCATGCACCTTCCCTGCCTTATCTGATTTTTGCAGTCTGCGAACAATGGCTCCTATGGTCGATGATTACGCGTGCATTCCGCCGATGAGCGAAAAGGACTGACCTCCAGTTCCTCGTTCTGCAAGCAGCGACTCAATCCTTTCCTTCGTACCGCCTATGTAGTCATCACGTGTAAAGATACGATGCCCGTAGACTTCAATTCCTAATACGGAAGACCCATGAAAGTCCTTGCTGGGCATGGATTTAAGTCGCGTGAAGATAATAACATTGTAATTACACGCACAAATAGAAGGACTCATTCCACGAGGCATTATTGCCTCTCGCAGATATCCCAGTGTTCTTGACATCCTTATCGACACAGAGTTTTACGTAGTATTTACCAGGACGTTTGTAGAACAGTCCGACATTGGGAAGGTGATCGCATTTCAGGTCTGCTATCGGAAAGAGTCAATATGCAAAAGGCAGCGCAAACGAGAGAGTCTTTCCTGCAAATTTGATTGCTGCGGGAATACTTCGGGGTGGAGAGTGAACAGTTGGCTCACTAGAGAAGTGATCGTGGACTTACGCTACCGTGCCCGTATCGTTGCCCTTAACGTTGTTCATTGTTCGCAGTGTTCAAGGTGGGTGGTAGGCGGAAAAAGACGACTAGAGGCGCCGTATGGCACCGCGTACTTCGGACCTGTCATCGAAGACATGGCAACTAACATCGAAGCCTGCAGCTCCCACGTGTTCTCGGCGTCCAGAAGCGCGCGTCGATCGTCACGTGGCTCCATACCTTCTACAGCTAGTCCACGGTGTCTGAGGCAACGCGTGCAGTGAGTGAGCTCTGTGCACTGCCTAGGCAAAGTTTCGTGGATCCGTTGTCGCGCCCACAAGACGTGCATCGCCGCAAGTAAGCATTTCACCCACGCGATCTATCCCGCGGGCTCTTATATCACACGTGCAGCTTGACTAGTTAACATCTAGTGCCCAGGTACCAGCCACAAAGCAGTCCGCTACCAGACCTCCAAACGCGACACTTGTCCCTCCAGTCCGTCTCCCCTCCCAACTTTTCAACCTTGTCTAGACCCATCAATCCCCCACGTCCCGTTACAGCGGTACTCGCTCAGCGGACAGCGACCGTACAGTCCCCAGGGACTCCTTCTCCAAATCCTGTCAAGCCCCGAAAGCGTCCAGTACCAATCCCCGCAAACGACTCACCCCGCGTGTCCCTCTATGACCCTGCAAGCCCGCTGTCTTTACAGGCGTTTCACCAGCCCCGTCTCCCGAAAGCCAAATCCAACCACTTCCAAGCCACATACCCAACACAAGCCTCTAACCTCCAAAGGCTTCGACAACTCCGCCTAGTGGCAGCCTCCCAAAACATAGCGCCACCCTCCTAATGACTCCAAGCCATCGCCTAATCTTCCGCGGCGGAATAGCCTTCGATTTGATTCCTCTCACTCGTCTCCTGTCCGTCTGGCAGTTCCGTACTAACCCCGCACCTTCCAGCGCCGTACCTCCGTCAACGCAGTAACTATCACCTACTTCCAACAGGTGCTCGATTGTGGGATCCGAGGTGCAGGTGCAGTGGGGCTCTCGTCGTGGAACATGTGCGGCTCACCCTCCCCTCCAGCAAGGACATGCGCAAACTGCGCGACGGTCGGGGTCTTGACGGACGCCGTGTCCGTGTCCACTTCCAATTCGGGAGACACGAGGAAATCGACGGCGACAGGTCGGGAGCGTTGGACGCGTACGAGTGGGCGGTGGTCGTCGATGAGAGGCTCGCGGACGGGGAGTGGCGGTGGGGACGCGGGTCGGGACGTCAACCACCTGCCCATGGTCGACATGCTGGGCGGAGGTAGCGCCGGCAGGATCGCGTGGGCTGCGATGATGGGTAGCCGAGTCTGATGACCGACAACAGCCACCGCGGGATATCAAAAACAATATAGATAGCTCAACGGGAGCGGGGCCACACGCGGCACGCTAATAGGACACAGCCACGAGGGCGGGTTGGGAGGGCACAGCCAAAGAAAAGTATAACCTGCTGGCCGAGACAAATACGAGGTCCTATAGAAGACTGTGGGCATCTAGCTAACGAGTGATCTCTGAGGGATGGGAACTTACCAGCATTGAAAGGCAAAAAGATGTACGGACTGGGAGTGAGGTACTTGTGGTGCGTAGACATATTAGATGGATGATTTGTTGAGAAATGAGGCCTTGAGGAAGACCTTGTGATGTCTGGCATCCAAAACCCGATTTGGATCGAATTCCGAGGCTAGACAGGCCAGCATCACAAAAGGGCCGGGGCAAGGGCTAAACAACACACCGTCAGGTCCCCAAAGGTCTGTGCGACTGTGCATTAACCAGACCGCATATGGTACATTATGGCAGTACACTTCAGAAAACCTTGCGAATAGAAATCAAAAGGCACCCTCACTCGACTCTAGCTAGGATATAGTAGGGTTACCCGCCATCGGCCGCAGGCCAGGTGGCCGAACGTTTGGAATCACTATGAACCAAGGACGTCAAAGTGTTCAAAAATGTACACGGGTCCCCGCCTCCCCTCCGTCGCGTCCACGGCGGCGTCTACACTGCGCTATGCACCCGCGTCCGCTGGCCCCGCCCCGCCTCTGCCGCGTCATCCCACGAGGGCGCCAAAGACTGACAGAGTGTCCGTCCTTGTGTGTTGCGGGTCGTACTCATGCCGTCGTCGCCCTCACTGAATTATGACGGTTTCAGTCCGCATACAACAAGATCTCCGTCATGCTCATTCGTTTACTGCAGGTCTTTGATACCATTGCGCTGGCATCTGAAGCTCAACCTCCTGAGTCTCACTCTCCCGCGAGCTGGAAGCAGACATCGATTCGCCTAGGCACCCAGGCGACGGACAAGCTCTGGCCCAAAGTACATCTCACACTTTACTCGTACATGGCCTTTGGCTCAAGATGGACTCGGACACACCTACACTATAATCATGATAAGCGTGCTGGGGGAGTATTGTATTGGAGTATGTATTCTATAACCGTGATTGAGTCCAATGATATTCGTTGTCGTTTGCAAGGTACAATCTCTACACTACAGTGCAGTGTCAGCCTAGCTCAATGTTCCCCGCCTGCAAACTTTGAAATCTGAACAGATAGAAAGGGCCCAGGGGACCTTGTATCCGGCGAACATCAAATCACAAGATGCAACACATGTTATGAACTCATGAGTACTGTGCCCATGCCAGTGGCTAGGCGAAATCTGTACAGCTACCTGGGACCGACTAGCATAACGAGCAATAGTCTGGTGTACGTATTACTTCTCCTTCAATTCATCCACGGCATTATCAAGCAACACATATCTCCCATCTTCGAGTCGGACGTCCAAGGAGACTCCACTTGTAAATGCCATGCTCGGCTTCCAGAAAGGGGTGAGACCGAACCAAACGGCAAGTTTGGGAAGCCATCGCCTATACCGCCCTTCTGCGCTGGGCCGCAAGGGATCTTCAAAAATTGCTTCCCACCGATAAAGCGGACGAGCCCGAATCGAGACATCATCGTGGTCTGTCCCACCGCCAGTGCCAAGGGTGGAGGATTTCGCATGACTGGAAAACTCCAAATTTTCCAAGTCAACCTCAATAGAGTCGTCACCTAGGTGATATGCGATGGCCTTCGAAACGCATGAGAAAAAAGCGAACAATTGGCAAAATAAGACTCGACCTTTTCAGAGCCCCGAAAGACAATCTGATTAAGACGAAAGTAGAGCTTGTTTAATATCCCTGAATGGATAAAATCTCGTCTCCCCTTCCTGGCAAACAGACCTCTTTGACTAAGAAAACTCTCGAGGGCGGCACGTGGTATAGGGCGATATGCGATAGATGTCGAACAGTGGGGATTAAAATCAGATGCGTGGGTCTTGAGGGCGGCTATAGTATCATGATTCCTTCGCCACAGATCGTCCTGTCCAGCCTCAGCACACAAACAATGTCCATGCCTGTAATGAATGCCTACCCAGAACAGGTACCAGAATGTTGATGCTTCCGATCGACTCACAGCAAGCATGCGCTCGTTGGTAACTCTCAGAGCAACCTCGTGTTCTGCAAAAACCTGCCGCACTCTGGGGTCCTTTTCTTGCTCCACTAGTGCCTTTGTCAAATCATGCGAATCCTCGGGATTGCAATATATGGTGCTGAGGAATTCGTACGTGAGGGTGTCGCGTTTAGCTCGAACATTCCTTCTCGTCTGCCGACGATAGTCACGTATAACGGAATTGATTTGATGTAAACGGTCGTGGATTAGTTCCCGATTCAAAGTCAGGAATCGGGCTAGCTGTGGAGTCAAGTCAAAATCATCGTCAACCCCAATGGCAGTGCCATCGACTTGAACATCGCGAGTATATGTTAGCTGCACGTCGAAACCGCTACCAAGTTGAACACCCTTCCACAAGAGCGACCCACGCCGTCTAATAGAGAACACACACGAGTGGTATTTCATTGAAGCCTGCGCTGTGTAACGGTGTCCCCAGCACCACGAGTGCCGCGCTCCCACAGGCTAGGATGACTAAATCAAGCCAGGATGATCAAAGGTGACTTTATCTTACCTGCGTGTGCGTGTGAGGCCATGTCACCACGAGACCGTCCAGGGCACGCAAGGCCACGCGGATGCTCCTTTTCTCCTGGACAACCAAATCCTCGTTCTGATTCACATATTCCTCTAAATGGTGTACTTTATTCAACACGACCAGGTCGCCCGAATCGTAACGCATAACCAAAGTGGGCGGGAATGGAATCCACCAAGCGTTCCCAAAACAACTGCTGTGGGTCTCGCATCGGGAAGGCGTTCTCCAATAAGAGTCTGGGCCGATAAAATGACGCTGAATTTTGGCCAGGACATGGTTCATACGCTCGGAGTGCCGTCCATGGTGGAGAGCAACACCTTTGGCGTACTCTAGACCACCCATCTCACGGAGAATCTAATGGAAATCAATATTTGCTCCAAAAATATATAAGAGTGCACACAAATTCCGCTCACTTTCAGATTCTCTACATGTCTCTCCGCGGGAGTTCCCTGAAACTCAAGGAGATATGGGGGCCACTGACAGTCTTGCGACTCGGAAAACTCCATTTTCTGAGACTTGGGGATTGCGCACTCGTGGCTGCCCAGGAGTATGACTGTTATGGACTCCTGCCATATTCGCCGTCTCGTGTGGTGCGATTTGTTTGAGATATCAAGACTGTAAGATCAGTGAATATTTGTTTGGGCTGAACGGATGGAACAAAAAAAAACACGAACTGGGGGGAGAATATGTCGATACCTGCGCATGCAAAGTCAGTGATTTTATGGTGATAACTGGGAGAAAGGTTCACTGAAATCGATCCGGCGCGACAATTCTGAAATATATGAGTATCGACAACATGGTAGGGTAGCAGACACTCACTCTTGACAAATCGGCGTGCCCAGCTTACATTGATAATCAAGAAATCTATCATTCTATGAGAAAACGTCACGGATAATACCGTTTTCCTACTTACAGAACGTAAATCCATAACTTAGGCCATAAATGCTGTGGAAACAGGACTGATCTAATACCTATATGTTTCGTGGACATAAGAGACACACGTGTATAGCATTGGCCCGTTCAAGGCATGTTTGACACCTATTGGCAAATTCAAGGTGGCTGCTAGGCCGAGAGCGGCGAAAGCGACATAGCAAGCTGCTGACACCCATTCGCTAGCGTTCCAGACAGGGTCCAAAAACGGCGACAAGACAGATTGGGCGACAAGGTAGCTACTCATAGCAAAAAGCAATATGGCCTGTCGAACCACCGATACAGTGTTACGGTTTGCGTTGCGAAACAAGCAGTTGTCAGAGTCCAAGACTCCCACGATGAGTAGAGTGGTGAACTTCACGAGGAGATGAAAGGCTCTGTACGTTCCCCAGCCCATGCGGAGGTCTTGAAACGTAAGGTAAGCTCATTAGTTTGCCCATGAACATTAACACGTAAACTATACCTCTGTAAAGAAAGCTAAACGAGCTAGTATCGCGCTCCAACAGACGCTCATATTCGTGGTTCAACTCTACTCGGCTGCGACGCATGCCGAGCTCTGTGTACTTGTCTACATGGGGAACGGCACCTCTGATGACCATGGCAAGTCGGATTGGAAACCATACAGTGAGCTATATCACCACTTATGTCAGGAAAGTCACGGTATAAAGGTGGAAATGAGAAGCGGTCACTACGCACACAGATAAAGGTCAACGCTGCCAGAATGACCACCATCGGGGCAAAATTAATCTCGTTCTTACTCATGGTTGTGGTGTAACAGAAATCAAGAGGGTCACGAAATTGGGATGGAGGTCCAAGCTGGGGTAAGCTAGGGGGGAGATTGTGGCATTGGTGTAGGGGTTTGGTACAACCCAAAAGTCTTGAGACCACAAAAGAGCGTGAACAGCGAGGGTGCTCAGGGGCAAGTAGAAAACTGTGAGAACGAAACTTGTAAAGATGATGCCCCAGCCTGCGCCGGTGTCTTTGCCTTGAAGGCCTTCGCGAGAGGATGCCAGAGCGATAGATTTCGTGGAAACATGGAAGTAATAAAGTAAAAGTCCAGAGAGTGTCATGAATACAATGAGGAGGATGACAGATCCCACCAGCGTATTGCCCAGATTGAGTGCAAGGACATTGGGGCTAAAGAAATGGTAAATCATGTGAATGTCAGAAACCGAAACATATGGTCATACATCGTTCCAAGGAAAACCTGGCGCCATTTGTCGGCTGTATTACTGCCAGTGCTAGGAACTGAAGATATGTGGGTGGCTGCGCGAGCAGATAAAAGAAAAGCGTCACAACTTACCGACAGTGTTCAACAAAAGAGCAATTAATTGCAAGCCATCGTATAGACCTTGCAGACTATAATACTTTGAAAGTGCGCTAGAACCCTGTGTTCGATGAAACAAGTCATTAAGATACCTAAAACACAATTATTTTCTTACCAGTACGCTAATCGCGATAAATGAAAGGGTGTTGAAAATGTTGCCTCGATTGCGCCAGGATTGAGCGGCTGAATTCTTCTCTAGTTCCTCAATGGTGTGGCCCGAGGCAACAAGAAGATCCATGGGAGGGAAAAGGTTCCCTTTTGGCTGTTTCCCGGGAGAAGAAGTAGAACGATGAGGGGGCACTATTGGGAAGGTTGGTGCAGGAAAGGAGGACAAGTAATCATCGAGAGCGGGGAGTGACAGAGGCGCAGAGCCACGGGAAAATACAGTCTTGGCAGCTACCGGTACATGATGAATAGGGTGAGATTGGGAAACAAGTGTATCTGATAGAGACAGTGGGCGTGGGGTCATGAGGTGATCGTAATCGTGGGTGTATCGTGAAAACGTTTCGAGGGGTACATCATTACGAGTTCGAGAGGACTGAGTGTGACTGAAAGTGCGAGAGCTATTTGAGTAGTCATTATGAAATAAAGAATATGCCGGCTTTGCATGAACATCTGCTTGAACATTTCCTTTGGTATTCCTGCTTCCGTCAAACGGGGATGCTGGCAACCCTTGCATGTGCGAAGGAGTGAGTGTCCGATAGCGTGTATCATTTTCATCCCTTGACTTGCGCGGATTAATAGATATGGCCGCGTTATCGGTTGGGCTTGAACCAAGTGAACTGGAGTGGGTAACTATTGAGTGGCTGACTGGCTCGCTGCTCTCAACTACGTCAGTTACAGGGGTACTTGTGATGCTTTGGGACACCTCGGTTGATGCGTTCCAGAGTGGATACTGGTTCCTCTCAGCTCTGCTGAACGCACCGACGCGGTTCGTCTGTTCAGGATTCTCCTCTGACGGACGCACAGTAAAGTGACCGGTTGAACCAGAGAGATCCTGGGGAGCCCCTTTGCCAGACGTTTCCAGCCCACGCCTGGCATTCAGAGAAGTAGTGTCCAGTTCTGCTACAGACTTACACTGTTTGGGGGTATTCGGACGTCCATCAGATAGAGAACTCTTCGGAGCGACAATAGCATGACGCGAAAGAGTAGCTAGAGGCAGGGAGTCTCGCGCATTATGCAGAGGTACAGACGGCCGCTTCAGCAAAGGATGTTGAATAAAGCGTGCAGGAGACGATGACGGAGCCGTGCGTTGGCCCGGGGGCATGAATGGCACTGGCGAGGCCGAATGCCGCCTGGCGCGAGAAGGCATGCGGGGATCGCCGGAACTTGACGATGAGCCCTCAAATTGTTGGACCAGGTCCTTGACTGGCATGCTGAGCCCCCCGATGTCTGTCGACTCAGGTCGACTCGAGACCGTGAGGGGTCGAGCGCTAATGTTGCTTCACGCGACCGTCACATATAACTTACATAAGTAATGATTATACAGTAAACTTCAACTCTCCATCAACTCATGGATGATGCTGCCCAGCCATGATTGGGTATACCTGGGACGCCCCCCTTCGTCGACCATTACCTCTGTCGTCATTTCCCTGTTCTCCGCCTTTTTCACCATCTTCTCAAGGGACTTTTTCATGGACTCTTGGGACTTGAGCTCCTTCTTCGCTTCGTCGCCCGTCAAGACGGACTGACTCGGATCGTATTTCCAGTGAGTCTTGATTATTTCTTCAGTCTCAAGAAGACGGGCGACCAAGGAGGGGTTCGCTTTTACGTTATCCATGAGCTGAGGCAGCTTGATGGTCTGGTACAACACGGATGGGTGGACCATCTCGTGCGTGATCTCGTCTGTTTGGGTAGGCAGTGTGCGCTGTATTTCAGTGGCCAGCTTGAATACTCCCGTCGCAGGGCTTAAGCGTATACAAATTGAGACAATGTAAGCCATACACACGGTCGTAACGTACTCATGGGGAAGTTGCTGCCCCCAGGGGGCTACAGGTCTCGGGAGGCTGTCAAGGTATGTTCTATCAAGCGACAGCATTTTTTCGATATTGGACTGTCACATATAATGCATGTGAGGCTATCAGATAACCATCCGTGAATATACGTACTACCATCCATGCCAGCGAAAGGTCAGACAGGTCATGCGATTCCCAACCACCGCCGATCTATATAGAGACCTTCAGCCGCGTGCATCCGCGTCAGTGCATAAGCCTTACGTCTGAATGTGAGCCTATATAGGTCTTATATCAGTAAGATGGAAATCCCATTACACAATTACTGACCTGCAAACCATACTTGTTTGAGAACTTGGCCTTTCGCTCTGCCTTCGGGAGTCTGCTCGAATTTGGCGACGTTCTAGAGCAAATGCCATCAAACACTCTATTTGACCTCGAATAATTTCCAACGCACAAAGTCAGCTCTCGTCTCGTTCAGTGCCATGGCGTGAAATGCGTGCTGGACGTGAGACCCCAGGCGTTTGTCGGAGAACCCAAACAAGTCCTTGATTCTCTTGCTGGAAAATGTAAGTTCCTCTGGCAAACCCAGCGATCCAACCGTATCGAAAACTCCAACACATCTATGCCATGGACATTATCAGACGCCCAAGGGTAAATTTATGGGCAGAGCATACTTGATTGTGAAAGTATCTCCGTCGGCGTCGGCTCGTGTTCTTCCCTCCGCATGAGGATTGTTAAAAGGCTGTAAAACCTTGTCGTACCCCGCGATTTCTAACAAATATATTATTCCCATCAAAAGTATGACCATGTCTCGATTAAGGTCAAGACGTACCTTTCGGGTCGGTAGCCTTGCCTCGTTTCTGGTACGCAATAAAGATGTCCGCGAAATGATCCATATCCTTCTTATC
This sequence comes from Gautieria morchelliformis, assembly GCA_015179125.1. Classification (NCBI taxonomy): domain Eukaryota; kingdom Fungi; phylum Basidiomycota; class Agaricomycetes; order Gomphales; family Gomphaceae; genus Gautieria; species Gautieria morchelliformis. The sequence continues at coordinate 34,207 of WHVA01000060.1, read as the reverse complement.
GAGGACACCAATCTCGCCCTGTCTACGTGTAAGTAACCTGAGCAATAATTCACCTTGGGTGACTTGCGATAAAGGCCGCAACCATCCGAGCAGTATATGCTCCCCTGGAGAATCCAAAAAGGAAGATCTACATGATTACACAGGTTAGGCATAAGCACGCTCTCTGACGGGAAAACACAAACCTCGTCGCCGCTTTGAAAATTGCTGCAGCAATGAATATAGATAATTGGCACACTGCACAGCGGCCGTGATGTAACGCACTGAGCAATGAACGCATATGCTTCCTGGACTTTCTCCGCCAAAGATGCCCCCGTAGCTCCTGCACCCAGAGAGAGCTAAGTTCGTATCTCCGAGATGCTGCGACTGCGACTTACCCTCAATATACTCCGAGTAGAAGTTATGCTCGCTGCCTACACCGGCTTGGTAAAATACGACTTGAGGTGTGGGAGGCGTCCTACAACATGTCAACATTTCATGCTCTCAAGAAAAGCACATGCTTCACAGTCTGTTGTCCTGATGGTTCAATATTCTCGAAATTTTGAGCACATTTGAATATTGCCATCGATGCTTCTGAACAACACCGTCTGCCGGGCCCGGCGCGTCACATTCAATTGTGATGAATAAGTACATCAGTAGGATGCAAACAGACCTTGCCATGTTCCATCGCAACAGACTACAATTCTTTTCGCCACTGTATGGTGAGCATGAGATAGTTGATCAACTGAGGGAGCCATGTGGGAATTGCAGTGCCAGTATGGCTCTAAGATTTACGCTTTTCTACCTTGCTCCATGGGCGCTCTCGACATCATGATCATAGACATAGCATTACCAGTAAATCAGAAAGGCCGACAGGCGAGTAGTTTGTACAGTATTGAGAAATCGGGTACATATCTGGTAGCCGATAATAGCCTCTGCTGTAGTGACTAATCGCGCCGCTGTCAGTGATCAATCGATTGCAGGCGCTTGCATTCCTGTAGGGTATCTTGCTCATCTCTTGTTAGATATTAGCTCGCTACAATATGATAAGCTAGTTTGTAACGTGGGCTGGATTCTATAAACTATTATTTCCCAAGTCTCATCTCAGCCCCAGAATACTCATCCAGGGCCCTCCGGATATCAACTTCTGAGATCGCCGACGCTGTGGACCATTTGTGCCTCCGTCGACGTGGGACCAACAATTGTAAAATATGGCGCAGAATACCTCCTTGGCGAGGGGCGTAGCTTCATACCATATGTCACGCCATGAAGGAAACAGATGTGCAGCACTCACTATATCTCGGATAATCGGATCTGCCACGGCGGGAAGCCATGTAGCTCAAGTGGCGCAGTGGAAGGATACAGAGAGTGCACGACAACCAAATCAGGTGGCGGGAAGCCTGACTCGCCTGCAACTGCTGTCAACTCAATACGTCCGACATTACTTGTCAAGACGAACCTTCCAGCAAGTCACCCAGTGCGTCAACGGTTAAATTAAAGGGCTGAGTCAACTTTCGTAGAGATGACGGTGTGGACGCCAGCGACCGAGCTGCTGCTGCTATGGCCGGCTTTGATGATGCTCCAGAGAGTAAATGCAAAGTAAGGGTATGAAGACGTGCTTTAGGCTCGAATAGTTCTGTGAGAGTTTCAGATGGGTCCAACCCATAGGCGTGCGGGACGTACGGGGGTGGCGACGTCTGTGAGGGGTCTTCTTCTCATTCTCCGCCGTGGAATGGCGTGACAGGTATGGTATATGGAAGGTACTAACGGTAGTGGAACTCGCTACGGGTTCAATATCTGGTGACTTCGTTCTAGGAGAGTCTGTATCAGAGAGCGGCGGTGTGGGTGGTTCCCGGATGAAGGATGGACTATCTTTGATGTCCAACAATTCATATGGAAATGTGGGGGACGCATGTATGGACTTGCAGCTGAGTACACCTGGCACGGGATGAGAAGAACATTGAAAACAACCTGGGCTACGCACCGTCACGATCGTACACGCTCAACCTTTGTATTCCAAGCTCCTTGCACCACTCTACGACATGTTCTACGCATTCCTCCATCACACGTTCTTCCTCCCGCGTGTCATGATTTTCCGCATCTGGGATCAAAAGCAAAGCCAAGTGTGCTGGTAATTTTCGACGCCGTGCAAGGAGTGGCTTGGGGTGACGAAGTGGGACGAGTGAGAAGAGGAAGTTCTTAAATCCGTATAGCGCATGTATAAGTAGTAGCAGTAGGTGTGCGAGCCCATACATTCCTGGCTACAGGACACGTGTTGCCAAGATTAATTAGCCGCTGGTCGCATACAGATTTAGTTTTATTGATGCTACAGCTACCAAGCTCCCCCACGAGATCATTTCAAAATGGATGACTATCCATAGGCCGTTATTAAATATAAATATACTAGTCATTAGGCAACTGCTACATTCGAGAATACATACAGGCATACAGCATTTAAGTGAGAATGTCATCATCCTCAATCGTCTTCTTGATCTTCAGCAGAATGCTCGTCTTCCAATTGTCCAGCTTTGTAACCTGATCGTACTCGACAACGGCCGCGGTGTAAGCCTCATTCTCTCCGGCCTCTATGGCTTCAATCAGACTGACTACAAACTTGGCCTCGCGCGTACTTGGAAATGTCACGTCCTGCGTGCTATACCTGTTCAAGTTGCGTTTTGCGGCGATAGGATCCTAAGAATATCAAGCTCAATAACGAATGGGGTTGAGAGACCAGAATCTTGTACCCGCATGGCAAGAGCACATAAACTAGCTCGAAGCCAGTACTCCTTTACGCTGTATTTCGTGAGCGACGAAGTGAGGGAATGATCCGCAACCTTCTCGTAGCGCGAGATGGCGGCAGGGAACTGGTCCAGTTCAGCGTGGAGATCGGCCGCATCTTTGAAACAAGCATTGGCCGTTCTAGTTGGCAAGACAAAAATATGAGTAAGTGGGGAACATAAGAGACGACTTACGCATGAGCATCCTCCTGGGCATACCACTCTCCGGCTCGTTCATAACTTTCGCAGGCCCTGGCGAGGTCGCCCGATTCTTGGAGGTAGATCTGTGCGATCTCCTTTTCTCGATCGGCAGCTTGTCTAAACCGTCCCCCTTTCGTCAGAAAGGTTATAGTCTGCGCGAGTGCTTGAATAGCCACTACAGGAGAAGATCCAGTCAGATACCTTCCTGTTCAAAAGTTATTCGCCGCACAATCTGGGTTGCCCTGCTTGTAACTCTTCGCTGCGTTCCACCACGCATTTGCAGCTTCGTTCGTCTCGCCTCCCTTCTCCCTACACTCTGCTTCTTTGGAAAAGGCATCCCCTGAATCTTTGAATTGTTTGTCGATTTTGAACTGATTCGCGGCTTGCTGGAAGAGGTCGCCAGCCTCTTCAAATTTTGAGGAGCTCGAGCCGAAGCTCAGCCAACCACCGCCGGATCCAAGCTTCTTGTCAGCCTTAGCTAGCAGACCATACGCAAGGCTCTGCGGGGCCATGATGAATGTAGGAGTCAAAAGGGGTTACAGTCACCAGCAGTGTGTGGGCGTATGGGGGTCCTTACTTACATAAACTTTGGTTTTTCGCGTCTTCCCCCCATGTTCTTTTGCGCTATCTCTGGAGAGCCTCCCCAGGACGCTGTTGTATCTCAAAAGTCGGGGCATGTATATGAACGACGCCTCATAATCAAGTATATCGAAGAGAATGGGACAGAGCCCATTACGGGTGATAAGCTTGAGGAATCAGACCTCGTCACCATACAAGCCAGTGAGTTTCACCCCAGTCGCAGCTGTAGTGAGGGTGGTGTTGTCGAATGATGATTCATCTTCATAAATAAAATCAACTAGAAGCTGTTGATGAGCCTTGAGCATTGATTAGCACTTAAATTCTGATCTACCACGCCATCATCCTCAGTACAGTGCACCGTTCGCGTCCATCAACTGATAATCATTTTACGCAGATCCCAAAACATCTGCCCCCCGACCGCCCAACCTAACATCAATTCCTGCACTCTTGCATACCCTTCAAAACGAATGGGACGCGTTAGTCCTTGAAACTTTCGCTCTCAAGCAACAGTACAATTCCACTCGTCAAGAACTCAGTCATGCTTTGTATCAACAGGATGCCGCGACGCGTGTAGCGGCGCGTTTGATTAGAGAGAGGGATGCCGCACGAGAGTCAGTCGTAATAGTACCACCCTGGGGATTCGAGAGGCTAATGTATCAATTGCAGGGCCCTCGCAAACGTGAAGGCTACTATGGGAATTGATTCCACTGGTCCTGGCGCCGACGTGGAAATGGAAGACAGCGCGGAAGAGCAAGGCTTACCATCGGATGTTGTTGCCGAAATTGAGGAACTGACCAAAAGGTGAGTTTCGTGATGCGATCCAGGGAGAAAGTTAACCATGTTTCCTATAGGCTTTCCTCTTCACGCAAAAAGCGCAAGCCACCACCAAACTATCCCACTGCCGCCCAAATGCACACCTACACGCTTAAGCACACCATACCTTCTCTTCATTCCTCGTCTGCCGCCGGTATCAACACACTTGCGCTATCACAGACGCAGCCCTCTCTCTTTCTTACAGGAGGTAACGACAAGATAGTCCAACTCTATGACCGCGATGCTGGCAAAGTGGCTGCAACTCTCAAGGGACACACAAAGAAAGTCACCACTGTCCAGTTTCGCGAGAAAGAAGGCGAGCCTACACTTGTACTTTCCGGTAGTGCCGATAAGTCCGCCCGAGTATGGACTCACGATTCCGCTTCGGGTGATTATGCGCCTCAGCAGACCATTAAGACCCATAAGGGTGAAATCACTGGTCTTGGCGTACATCCCACTCAGTCCATTCTTGCTCTTGTATCTACGGACAGGACATACTCGCTCCATAACCTCAATACTTTCCAGCCTATATTCCAGTCTGGGGTGGGCGAAGACCCGTACACAGCAATGAGTATTCACCCTGACGGTGCACTCCTTGCGCTCGGTACGCCGAACTCAAGAATCCAAATTTATGATGTGCGTTCGGGCAAGGTTGGCGCTGTCCTGGTACCTGGATCCAGTACGCCTGACTCGGCGCCCTTTGCTTGCCACACGCTCTCCTTCTCCGAAAATGGTTACCACCTGATGGCGCCTTCGTCCTCTAGCACAGTTGCGATATGGGATTTGAGGAAGCAACGCGAAGCGCATACCATCGACCTTGGGGATGGCTTCAAGTTGAACAAGCTGGTGTATGATCCAAGTGCACAGTACTTGGGTGTTGCAGGGTCGGGCGGCGCGACGGTCTTTGCGCATAAGACTTGGGACGAGGTTGTCAAGCTCAGCGAGGGCGACGACGTAGTCGATCTCCAGTTCGCGCAAGATGGTCAAGAAATATGGGGACTTTCAGGCAGAGAAGTTAGAATATGGGGCGCCGCCGAGTGATGTATGTAGTGATGTTGTGTGAAAATGTACCCGCATTTATGTTTAGTGAAGTGGGATCTTATCAAGTCATATGATCGTGTAAACTACTTGTGGATACAGTGTTTGTTGTTATCTGCTTCTTTCTTTCATAACTCTGCCCAACCGGATTCTGCCTCTTGACCACCCACTACTGCGGCGAGTATCGACGCCACCAAGACTGCGCCAATGTTCATACTCAGACCGTGATAAAGCTGTCCGACGCCGCCGAAAGTAACCCAGCCTTCATCCACCACTTCTAAGGTGCTCTCCCTCACCCTCTCCTTACTTTTGCCTCTTGTCTTCCTAGACGATATGGGTATGTCGGACCGCTCTTCAGTCACTATGCGCCACACCGTGTCCACAACGCCATGATACGGCCTTGGTCGCGTTTCTACGCACGCCTTGAACTTGCCTGTCCCGCGTGTCTGCACCTGCAATCTCCTCCTCACTGTCTCGATCGGTGTAGTGATAAGACTCGATAGGCACCCTGCCGTAAGCTCGGTAACGGCCCACACAGCGGGATGACTGTCCTCGTTGACTCCAAGCCGTGTCGCCAGGAGCGAAGGTAGGGCGAGATTGACGAAAGGGCGTGCCGCATTATGAAGAGCAGCGGGAATGAGAAGGTGGGGGTGGAGATATACCCCCGGTAGACCTCCTTCGTGTTGTAAAATTTCAGATAGCGCATTCAAAGGACCAGTGTATGTACGATGCCGCGGAAGGGAAGACTGTGCAATGAGGCGAGTGCGTACTAGATCAAGTGGAGAGAGTAAAATGCCAGTTAGAACGTGTGATGCGAACGGAACAAGGAAGGGTGGAGGAGATGTTGGGTAAGACGGAAACAGCAAGAGGATGGTGTCCTGAATGAGAGGTTGTACAACCAACGAAGCGGTATTCGTTAAATAAGAGGTTAGTAGGCCTAAGTGAGCAGTGAGAACGCTGCAACGCGAGAGATTGGTTGCAAGTACCTTTCCATAGGGCCAACCATCCCTCGTTTTTCCAACGCGCGACTTTTTGGATCATACCCCACACACCCTTAGTCTTGCCAATAGGCATTACATACTCGGGTCTTGTATCCTCCTCCGATACACTTAGGCGAGCTATATAACCTTCCCCATCAGCCAGTCGTGGTTTCGGCGGGTGGTATCTAGAAGGCATGGACGACGCGGGGTCATGGAAGTAAGGCACGTCCGAAGAGTCATCGCTCAGCTGAACAGGTGCATAAGAAAAAAAAGGAGCACTACCCAAGAATTCACTAGAGATAGGTGCACACCTCATCTTCCTCTACAACACGTCCTCCATCCGATTCTAAACTCTCAGCATCACGAGGGATCCACTGAATCTGCAATAGGATCTTTCCCACCGCCCATGGCATCACGAGAGCAGTACCAGTATACTGCACTAATTCTGAAGCTAAAAGGCCCTTGAGTACTGCACCAAGGTCAACGTTGATCCCATCGCGTTCAAGCGGGAAGCTTGGCGACAGGTCGAAAACGGGGCTGGTGTGGTGTCGGGTAGACCATTCGTGTTTTGGTATGGAGGAAGAAGTGGCAGTTGCTGATGATGAGTTTGGTTGCGGGGGGATGAACGACCACGAAGAGGACGGGCTAGAATATAAATCGCGCAACGAGCCGGAAGAAGTCATAGGGAGACCATAGGATGAACAACAAGCACCCACATGAGGCTTGGTCACTAAGTATGATACTACATTGTCCTGTGCTCTTGAGCTCGACTATCGCAAAGAATATCAGGGGCATGAATACGGTACGGACAGTCCTATTACTTCCAATCAATCTTCCGCTTGTGCTCGTCTTCATTTTCCATCAGGTCGACTCTACGTCCCCTGGCAGTTCCCTACGATTCGATGTCATCTAGTGTTCATGTCATGATGCCGTTCTAGCGGGTCATCCTGGCGGGGCACATACTGTGCAGCTCTGGCCAGGCATGCATACCTTCATTCGTTGTTATGTTGCAAGTTGCCAACGGTCAAAGGCGTGCCGTCATAAACCGTATGGAGCATGTCAGCTTGGAAATTGGGGTTCCCGGGCCGTCCTTGAAAAGTATCCTCAAGATTCTTAAAGGTAGACAGAGATATTGTGAGAAAAGTTATGGGAGAGATGAAAGAACATTACGATCTTTATGATGTGTATTTGCGGTTTACTCGCTTTAATTCTGTCCGGTGTTACGGCAGTTATGATTAACGGGATTTTTATTTATAAAGTACTTATATGCAGTAAGGTGAAATTGCACTAGAGAGCGGTGCTTAGCGACCGGTGACGTTGCACGACCGGCACGTAGCATCGATCGACCGTATCTTATCAGATATATACTTTAGCCGCTCGCCGCTCGAACTTTTCCACCACGTCGACCATGGATCCTTTGCCTGCCAAAACGCTGGCTGCGGCAACAGGAGCAACCCTGACAGCTCTCACCAGTAAGCTACTGTTGCGATACCTTTATCTCTCCCTGTAGCGTTGACACAAACATAGTGACACCTTTCGATGTGGTCAAGACACGGTTGCAGACCCAACCGCCATCGCCGCTCTTTCCTCGACCACCACCTCAAACATGCTGTTTGCCTTCTCCTGTACCCTGCGTAAGAAATATGTCCTCTCTTGCTCGGGCATCGCACCCGCAGGAGCTGGTCTGTGTCTGGGACCACGGCACCCTACGAGCCGAGCGGGTAACAGGCTTTGGAGACGCGGTTCGGAAAGTGTGGAGGGCAGAGGGCGTAAGAGGACTATGGAAGGGGGCTGGAACCACTCTGTGTGTCTAATTTGACCGTCTCGTTCTCTGTTCCCATCTGACGTCATGTCACAGTGTCCTTGGCGTTCCCTCGTCAACATGCTATATGCTAACATATGATCATTTTGTTCATGTTCTCATACCCCACATTTCACCTTCACCTGCAGCAACGCCCCTTATTTCCGGGATCCTTGCCCGTACGGTTGTAACGTCCTTAGTCTCGCCGTTGGAACTTTTACGGACAAACTTACAATCGACGCCCCCATCACCAGAAAATCCACATACTTTACCCTCCGTTATCTCTAATATTCGCTCTCTTGTGCGCTCACAAGGTGTACTTTCTTTGTGGCGCGGCCTTGGTCCATCTTTATGGCGTGACGTTCCGTTTAGTGGCCTGTATTGGGCGGGATACGAGACATGTAAATCCATGTTCGAGCGAAGAGGAAACAAGGGGGCGCAGGTGGCATTCACCAGCGGCTCCATCAGCGGGACAGCAGCAGCGTTGCTCACGTCCCCATTCGATGTGCTAAAAACACGACGGCAAGCCCTCTTGATGTCCGCTCACACACAGCAGGGACGATATACTTCTTCCCTGTACCTTCTCCTACAAATTATTCGTGCCGAGGGCGTTTCTGCCTTGTTTGCAGGACTCACGCCACGGATGGCAAAAATTGCACCCGCTTGCGGCATTATGATTGCGTGTTACGAAGTGAGTCATTCGGCACTCTTGGAGAGCTCTACACTCATATGCCTTTCAGGGGGTCGGTGCGTTACTGACGAAGGACAAGGAAGACTAGGATTCACAGACACACTTACTGTAGAGATATTAGAGCAGCTCATATTCATCTGGGACAAGAGTTTGTGTGATCGCAAGCTGGCCGCGTATGACTTCGGCGACGGTGAACTGAGCTAATGGGGATGCTCGGGACATCTACTATTTGCAACTGTCAAGGGTAGTATCCCACACCGCCACCGTCCTGCCTTGGGATTGTTCTTAGCCACTCCGGCCGAACTCCTATCATGTTGAGATCATCAGGGACAAGTATCCAGTAGGCTCACAGTGAAACAGGTCCTTCCCTTCGCTGACGAATGGTCCCCGACGAGTGGCCTCCGATGGCCTATCGGAGGCGTCCGATGGACTCCGATGGACCCCAACCCTGATGAATCAAGTCCAAGATGGACTCCGATGTCGAGTGTATCCCTGATGAATATTCACTCACAGAATCTTACCCATCATCTTTCTCAATTAGTCGAACTATCTCAGGTGCCCATTGGTCTCAGCAAGCGATGACAGCGCAGCGCCGAGTCACTAATTTGGCAGCCTGCGACGCGTACTCCGATTCTGAGCAATGCGGCCGATAAAAGGCTCGCCTGCAGGGTGCAACCTGCACCTTTCTTTGCGCCATGGGTTTTGCCCGCCGCAAAGTGAATCCCTGGGAGGTAGTCAACTACAAGGCCGTACATCCCGTGACGGGCTATTTGAACGAAGACGGTGCGTTGGGAAGCGTGTGCCAATATGCTTTGACTCATACTTTGCCAATGCATAGATGATCTAGACATCATACATGTCGGCGAGACGGACACGCGGGGCACCTACCTATTTGACGTCAAGGACGTCGGTGCTCACAACATCCAGCAGGCTCTGGTCTTTGCTCGACAACAGCTGCTGATAGAAATTTCGAAAAAAGGATACAACACATTGCTGTTGGAGGGGTGAGTCCGACCCCAAACACTTTCTTCCGAGATGGTCATATTTACTGTGGGGGCCTCGTAGGTGGGAAATGACGACCCTCAGAAAGGGCGTAAAGCGACGAGTCGAGGTTAAATACCGTGCACGACCGGCTCTCCTCTCGGGAGACGTTACTGTCCGATTACCACCTTTTTTCGATTTACTCACGTATGTCTGTCTTTCCGTACGAAACGGCCCACTAGACTAACCGCTCCGAGCAGGAGTAAAGTGTACTAACTGGCAATCTCAATATTCCCTCCGAATGGAGCTGTATCTTGTTTTATTTGGTCGAAGCATCCTAGGCACTGTAAATGTAGTGCGCAAGGTCGCAAATACTTAGATATAATATGTAACAAGAGTCGCGTTGAAGTCAACTGTTGAATATGAAGGAGTTCGCCAGAGGCGCCTGTCGCAACGGTACTAGTATTTAGGATGTTCATCGTACGTGGACGCGCCCATCTCCTCAAAAGTCTATACCGTACCATGTCGACAACTCAGCCTGCACCTCTTCTTCTGACCCCTTCCCAGGCATCTCGTCTCTCACCGCAAAAGACCATCTTCATTGATGCTTCCTGGGTCATGCCAAACTCCCCTCGTAAACCGAAAGAAGAATTCACAGCGTTCCGTATTCCCACCGCTAGATTCCTTGACATTGATGAGGTCGCGAGCCATACGGACGAAGGATCCCGACTGGGGTTAAGGCATATGATGCCAGACCCTCAGGTGTTTGCCCAAGCGTGCGGTAGGACTTCATCCATGGCTAAAGTAAGCTGACTTCTAAGCATAACGACTTCTCTAAGAAAATCTGGGTATTACACGCGACTCTCATGTTATTTTGTGAGTCAGTATGTTCTGTTATTCTCTAACGCTCACGATGTGCCATCAGGTATGATACGCATGGGTTATTCTCCTCCCCGCGAGCTCTGTTTATGTTTCGCGTGAGCAATAATCGTATAATATATTTACACTTGGTCGTGTTCATCGCTGTGTCAAAAGGCATTCTCCCACACGAATTCTTCCGTGTTGAATGGCGGTCTCCCTCGATGGATCGACGAAGGATACCAGGTTGAGGCCAACCCGCCAAACCCGGCAGAATTAAGTCGAAACAGTGATGCAGGAACAGTGAACCGGACCTCTTATCCTGCACCTTCGATGAACGAGACCGTGATTCGGTGTACGTGTTCTTTCCTTGAGTGATAAGTCCTAGAACAGCTCATGACATATTTCTGAAGCGTACTCAGATATGGTATCCAACTCCACATTATTACGAACCGACCCGACCATGGAGCTAGTGCTCGATGCTCGTCCCAGAGGACGGTGCGTATAAGAGATTGAAGATTTGCATTTTTGAAGGTTTAGGGCCGTTTGATCAGTTATCTTGGCGTGGATCCCGAACCTCGCCCCAATCTACCTTCCGGACATATTCCCGGCTCGTTTTCGTTACCATTCAACCAGTTTACTATACCCCACAAAGTGGCCGCCGACTCCCCGCTGAGTTCATATCCACCGTATCTCTCTAGCGGTTACACGACCCTTCGCCCTCCTCAAGAGTTATCTGAAGATATTCGCAAGTCATTGGGGACCGACTTTGGGAATCAGGTGTTGGGTGGAGAACGCAGGATCGTTACCACTTGCGGCAGTGGTATGACGGCAGCTGTTTTGTGGCTCGGACTTTCCAGCATCTGGGAGGCTCAGCAGCGTGGAGCCCCTGCATTGTCAATATACGATGAGGTGAGGCTGTCACATCATTCCGTCTTGGATTGTTGTATTCGAGCTCAGACACGATTCTTAGTCCTGGACGGGATATGCTGCTAGACAGGAAAGCAAAATCGTTAAGGGTGAAGAGTGATATTGAATTAACACGTGTAAGTAGATTGATAGATGCGTGACTGCCATGGTGTACGACTGCATGTATATTGGTCGTATATATATTTCTATCCGATAAATCGATTTCGGGCCATATTATAGTCAAGTACAGTAATAGAGAATAAGGTCCCGTACGAGAGTGTAGCGTGGCAGGCATGAAAGCCCTGGTGTAGAGTTACAATTGCTGAGACCACATCACTAATGGCAGTGCCGCGACACAACTGACATCAACCCCTGTATCCCTTTTGCTTCGTCGATGGCTACTGGTCGTTGCGGATCAGGACAGCTGCAACGCGCCGGGGTGCCCTGGTAGGTTATCTGGTCACAGCAAGATCCGTGTCAGCCCTAAACTCTGGGCGAACAATCTAGTAACCTACGGATATTCGGTACACTATACCCCGCCGCGTTTCATGCTTGCATATCTTACATGACCACCTAATGCATGTCAGTTACTTAGGCAGACCCCTTTCGTGGGGTCAAGCGCACCTCTCGTCAATGATAGCGTTACCCCCCAACAGCTCGACCTTCTCAAATACTCGTCGTCGCGTCAATAGCAGCAGCCGCCTGGTATCCACGCCATCGAGGCATACGAACACATCCCGGTGCATAATCACATCCGAGTCTCTGCACTCCGGATTGGCGTCGATGATTCGCGGGTGCGTCTTGAGTTCCGTGCCCGAGGAACACTCGACTTCGTGGTCATTAGCTTTCACGGGCTTCTTGGCAGTGCCAGACGGGCTTGGAGGTGCTGTGGGGGCAGAGCCATCCTGGCTATCCTGGTGTGCGACTGCTTTCCGACTGCCTCGGGCGCCCCACAGGAGTATTCGCGATAAAGTGGGCGTGTTTAGCCTGGGCGCCTGTGGGGAAGGCGGTGGCGAGGAAGGTGGGGAGCTAGTCATTGCCACGGCACATATGGACGCCTAGGTTAAATATGTTTCTTGATCGGACGGGGACTTGACTCGAGCGGCGGCCCAGCCTCATGTCCGGCGAAGAGTGGTGCCGCGGAAGCAGACTCGTAAGTACTACGTCACACGTACGTTGCACAGAACAAGCTGGCCAAGAACTAGTCATGTAATGCCGTAGTTACAAAAATTAACGCTTCAAAAGCGTACTATGGTACTGGAGAGTTGACAAGTCCCACAACTAATTTACAATCCACGGAATTTCGAAGAGGACGAAATCGAACATCTCTTGCTCCATTACGGCCTGCCACTCGCCGGCAAATTCCTCTTCCCCACCCGACTTGGATGTTGACTTGATGATGCCTTGTGTGCGAGACGACAGATAAGAGAAGTGTGATATGAGCAAGGAAAGTGCCTTTTTCGCGTGTTTGGGGTCCGGCTAAACAGGATCCAGTTAGCTCAGAATACGTGAATTAAGTGGAGCTAACCTTGAGTACCAGCACCACGTACTCCGCGGGGAGCCCATACCTGAGCACCGACTCCACGAACAGGCTCACGATCTTGAGGTGCACCAAGATCTGGTACGCTTCCGAAAAATTAGTACGTGCTAATCGGAGAAGTTCCGCCTGTTTGATCAAGGTTTAGCTTTAAAGACCACCCAAGCGTAAATGAAACAGTGAAGGAACCAGACAACGAAGATCACAGGAAAGAAACTCACCCAAAGTTCACGTTCCGAAGTTTCGGTGGCGCGTAATTCTTCTCTCTGTTTCTCAACAGCATCCTCAGAAAAAGTGAACTCGCGGAGAATGAACCTGCGGGCTATTCATTAGGACGCCCGCATACAACAAGCAGAGATGGAAGAAGGCTATGGCCTTGGTGAGCAGTAAGGGGCTGGAATGAGACGCACTTGTTTTCCCGACACTTCTGCGCAAACTCATCATGTACGCGTTTGAATACGACAACAGAGAACAGGGTGTAATCATCATCGGATGAAATTTGTCTGTGTGAATGGATTAAGGAGCAATGTGAAGTGATTGTGCAACGACAGACCGGAAAGTGGAGCACGTACGTTGAGGACCGAGGAACGACCATGGATGCTAGTCGCTCATACTTCAACTTCCAGTCCTTCACCGAGTTCCTGTCAATGACTAAGTCAGGGAGATGAAAACACGATCTGAGGGTGGATTCAAAGGGCAAGACCTACTTAGGTACTGCCACGAGCAGTGTCTCAAGATATTCCGAGTCCCGAACAAAAATATCACGAGGTACAATGTCTGCTACGGATCTCACAGAGAGGTTTCCGCTGTATGTCGATATTTCAGTGAAGGTATGGGAGTGAGGTAGGCATGTACTATACGCACTGTTTTTTACGTTGTATTTGGACAAGAGTGCCTTTTGCAAGGTTGTAATTATTCAATTTAGCTTTCATAACATTGTCGATCGAAGACATTTCCTACGAGCAGTGACGAGGTTATGTATGGCGAAACGAAGCATGATAGCTGACGGACCCTGTTCAGCGTTTCCACAATATCTCGCAGGCCCCTGTGTACGGCGTAACGCCCTTCGTTCCATCTCCACCCACCAAGCAGATACTCGTCTACACTTCGATCATTAACCAAAGTATGTTGTGACATCTTGGAAGGGTCGTTGTTTAACAGATTCCGTATAGTCTCGACGATCTTGGCGGTGGTCTGAGTGAAAAACGCATCTTGCTTCACCAAATCTTCAGAAAGACTGATGAGGCCGTCAAGTGTTCCTGTCTGGGATGCAACAGGAAAAATGCGACGGGGATAGATTGTGACAATTAGATACAATGTCGCAGAAACATAAGGCAGGATTAACAACCTTGAATGCGGGTAAGCTCAGCTGGGTGAAGTTCTTCCTGTCAAATGCGCGTGATTGCTGCTGAAATCTATTCTCAAGTTCTTGATGTACCCCATCAGAGTCCCCATCCTGAGGAACTGAAATCAGCCAAGTGCTCTGGTCTGAAGGCATTTGTCGCGGTTGCACCGAGCGCCCACTGTGAACCACACGTTTTATTCTTGCATAAGCGCACCAATTGGCTTGAATACTCAATTTCTTGTGTGGATAATGATACTACCAGCCGCGGCGAGCGGGTTCTAATTTACAACGATTTGGCCCAAAGCAAAGAAAGGTAGAAGCAGCAAAGGAAAAAGGAAGGATGGCAGACCTCCTCCCAGAATTTTAATCAACAGACGCACCAATGAGTGCGCTTAGAGGATCAAGTCGAACATGTGGTAGTGGGTAGGTGAGACGACCATGAGGCGTATTGGCATGCAAGGAATATCTGGTGTAATAGGGCGTTCGGCGCATATGAGGGCATGCTGAAGAGCGAGGCGCAATGTGAGGCATAAGTAAAATGGTGGTTGTAATTAAAACGTCCATCCGAATCAGATGATCGTGAGTAGTGTGATCCCTGTAGGGCGCGACTACCTGGTAGGACGGATCGGGCATATGGATGGACTGCAGAAGCTTCCCATCGTCACAACCTCAGGTTGGAGATAACCCGCGCAACCTCATCTTCGACTGAGGCATCTGTCTGGGGTTGCCTATGAGCACCGATCACCGGGTTCAGTGAGCTAGGTGGTCCATATACGCTAGGAAATGATGGTGCGCTGCCTGATGTGGGACTGGACGTAGCACCTGTATCTGTGGTAGAAGCGGTGGGCGAAGGAGGTGGAAGACGCGAAGACTGTTCAGAAATTCGAGACAGAGAAAACGTCAAATCAAGCGACTGAGCGCGGTTGGTGAGTGACCGTGGCTTCGATATTTGTTCTTTGATCTTGGCCTCGAGAAGCGAATCGGATCCTCGTTTTGCGGGGTCCTCTCTGTGACGAGATCGATGAACAGGGACACCGTGTCCCGTGCGCTATCCGGCCGCTGTATAAGTCAAGGCAGCATTCATAAAGAAATACGCACCATAGGGGGAGGGCCTAGCGAGGGCCAGTACTCCCCTCCGAAACCAGAACGTGATTCATCTTGCTCTTCGTGTTCGGGCAGCTTATATACATACGAAGGCGAATTGTTGAATAAGGCCTTCACATCTGGTGTTGAGCTGGCTAGCCTGATCCTCCTATCTGGTGACGCAGCGAGCTCGGCATTGCGGATGAAATCGGGTGATTCTAGTAAACGCATTCAGTCACCCTGTACTAAGTGAAACAAAGTCAACGAACCGGGCGCATGACCTGCAGTAGATGTCGAAAGGAGCTTGCTGTTGAAGTGAGGGAACGCATCGGCAAAGGAATCGCTGCGCTTGTGAGCACCCGTTGATTGGTAGATATGCACGTTGTTTTGCATAAGGAAGGACTCGAGCATCTCACGCGCTGTGGCGACGGAATCACTGTTGCTCCGCTGGCAGCGTATCCGGAAGAACGGCTCTCCAGATGCGTCAGGAGGCGTGCTGGAAGACGGATTTGTGGTCGACGTCGATGTCGAGTGAACGAAGGCCGAGATGTCAACCTCCAACTCGTTCTTAACGCGTTCTACAAATGTGGTAAACTCGGGCGAGTTGACGAGTCGTGCCAATTCTGTATTTGGAGGCACTGCCATATCCGCCTCGAAAGGGACATGATCCTGTATTAACGACAGCCCGTTTAATGTCGGGCGTAGGGACAATGCCAACGGACGCACCAACAGCATCGCAGACGAAATATGAACTTGACTTTCAGGTCCAAAGATATCCACAATATCGGAAGCCGTTTCCTTGTCCGGAAAGTATATTTTTGAATTGGTCTTAGCCTCTATGTCGTGTATAAAGATGCTCTTCTCGCCCAATAGCGTTCTGTGGTACTTGCGTGGAATAGATACAGTTTCGTGAATATAGTCCTTGTCCTTCAACTAGGAATCAGACAAGTTCACTAGGGGTGGCTGGGTGCCTACCTTGGGGTTTACAAGCTCCATGACCGACTGCTTGAGGTTTTCCAGGTTCATAGCATTCTTCGCGGGTGTCCGGGCCACTACGTTATCCTCGTTGTCTGCATAGCCACCTAGGGCCGCAAACTCCTCGGCGTTACTGAATTTAACATAAACACCATATTTCTTCATGATACGCTGTATACTGCGGCCACCGACGCCAATGATGCGCTTGTGGTATGCCTCGGGCACGTGGAAGGATATCTCGGCCGGGAGCTCTTCCTGGAGCATTGACAAGCCATGTAGAGCGCCTCCGTCGTTACCGGAGAGGTCTATCAGGAAATTATGCTCATTGAAAGTCTCGAACTTAATCTTGGCATTGGTCATCTGCATAATTTTGTTGAGTTTGCCGTTCTTTTTCCCGCTGATGAAGTCTCGGTGTTCATTCGCCAACTCAATCTGGAATCGGATTTCGTGATGGAAGCTCTGCAGAAGATGAGTGAGTGATTCGAATGACAAGGTCAGCGCGACTCGACACACTTTGACCACGTCCAGCTCCAAGACCATCGACACGGCGGTACGCACTTCATGCTCGAGTCCGTGCATTTCAAAACAGTTACTCTTGAAGACAACTTCGGCCCCGGAAGCATTAGCGATCCTTTTGAGCACCGCAGGCATCTGAGTCAGATTGATCGTGGACGCGGGCATGAGAACATTGAAATGAATTGGAAGTAGCCAAAAGGAGGCAACGTAAAACTGGCACGCCTATAATATCCCGCCTCGATGATTAATCCAAATAATTGAAAAGTCATGGTGCATACCAGTTGCATAACAGCACGAATGGTTCGTTGAATGTGAATACGGTTGTCACCAAAAACGCTGATCAAACTTGTTTGGCTTCCGACAGAAGGGAAATTGATGTATGTTCCATTATCCCTCATGAATGTCCTGAGCTCATCCATCCTGTCGGTCAGCATCCAGTCCAGCTTGCGAGGTACCAGTGCCGTGTCACGGGAGATGACGGCCTTCGACTGCATGAGCGCAATCTCTCAGTACTAAAAACAATCCGAACGGGGTATATGCTAGCCTTCAAAAGGGAGACCTGGACGAGCATATCTCGCGCACGCTGGACTCCAAAGAACTCGCCGGTGACCCAGATCACGTTACAGTTCTGCCTTGGTGGGCCAGAACCTGGGGGAGAAGGCGCCGGGTCCAGTGGAGGACAGGCTGGACCGATATGCCCTTGGAGAACTGCCGGGAAATATATATTAGTTGCCGTTTCCTCTTGGATGGATTGGATGACGCTGCGTTTGCAAGACGCAATGATCGCATGGAGCTTATGATCAATCTCGCATGCTTCAGCATGAAGTCCGCTCTGCCCTCAACCTTAGTTCTGCCATCAGCCCCCGAATAGTGTGGAGACGCACCAGCTCGTCAAGCATGACCAAAAGCCGAACACGAGCAACATCGACACAGTCAGCAGCGCCACTGATGACAAGTTCGCAGATTCGCTCAGTTTCCAAACCAACATACCCGCCGCCACTGTTCATGCCGTCCGGGGGTGGCAAAGAGACAGTAGAGGTAGGATTCACAACGGCAATGTGTGCCATAGTCTGCGAAGCAATCTCGTCAAGTCGACGACGTACATCTGGCTTCAGAGTTGGGGCAGTGGCAGGCGAGTTGAGGATGTCAGATCGGGTTGCTTTAATGGCGACCCGAGTCTGGGGACGTTGTGTTAAGATATGCAGCAGGCGAAGTTGGAGGTACTGACCGCGACAGGACAGTCCCTTAAAATCATGCCACGAGCGGCCATCACCTGTTGGTAACCACCACTCAAATGGAAATTCCAGCCACGGCCACGCTCAGCCCTCGTAAACGATACGAGACAGCCATGGGCCTGCATAGCGGCCACAGCGACTTTCTGGACGGACTCCACGCTGACATCTCCGCTGCCCTGAAAATCCTGTGGCGGCGGAGCTAGGCTCGCACCAGCATGCGGGGCGGGAGGGACCGGAGGGTAGGGGTCTCTCGGAGTCCTGAGGTCGGGGGTGAAGTCGAAAGAGGAGGTGGGAGAACAACTAATATGGCTTGAACGTGGATAGGTGAAAGAGGTCGAATAGATGTCCATGTGGAAAACAAGAAGGGGGTGAAGGTGACGGTTTTTGATAGTTCACGTCAAAGATCAGTGGTACAGAAACTAAGGACACTGAGTTTTGAGGAGGGATAGTTTGTTTTGAGGTGAGGGGTATGGGAGGATCTTCAAGGGGGGTATCAAAGCCTGCAAAGCTGGCCGTTGAAGGGGGGGAAGAAAGATTGAGAGAGTGTGAGGTAGGGGTAAATAACCGCCAGCGCTAAACTACTCGAGACCGACTGACGCTGTCTCATACTGCCTCCGACGCTCCTATGAGCACCATTCTCTGTCTCGGATACACATTTTGTTCTAGAATCACGCTCGTCATGCACCAATAACATCCAGCTTCATTTATCCAGATCTTTCGAACCACGATGCTCTGAAACTATTGGCTCGTAGTAGCTAGGGGTGATAGCGGGCTGCGACAATGGCCACGAAATATTTGGAGATTGACCAACCTGGTCGACTTCGAAACCTTGTGGCCATGTCGCAGATAAGCCGCATGCAATGCCATGGTTGTCGGTGCCAGCAAGCATTAAAGCACCTGCTTGGCGGGAGACAGCTCACAAGACATGCTGAAGTTCTGGGCGAAACCTAGCCCCGGACTCGGCGCAATTAACAACTGGAAAGTTGGATCGTGAGTACAACACGGCCCACGGGATAAAAGCAAATTGACTCAGCAGCAAGACTCCCAGCGAGGAAGCGTCAGCAGTACTGGCTGCAATTTAATGTCCGACAAAGATCCTCGGTTTTTACCGTAAACATAACTTTCCCTCTCACTGTCGTCTGCTCTCGATCTTGCAAATTCTCGTCTCGGTCATAACCAGTATTAGATCACAGCTTATATCAACTCCGCATTGTTCAGTTGCTCGCTCTGTTCGCAAATTCTCCATCTGTCTACTTTGTATAATGGCGTCCGGATCCACTCTGCCTGGCCCCGCTTTGAATGCCTCTCGGGCTGCACTTAATTCTGCTCTGAACGATACAGACATTAAGCCGTCCTCGCCGTCTGGCCAAGCCGCCAGCTCACAGCAGAAGGTTCAGTTACAAGCCGATACCAATGGTGCCAATGGTGTGGCGTCCCAAGAGGAGGAGCCAGAGGAGGGTGAAATTCAGGAATTGGATCTGGCGGCTCATGCAGAAGACATTCGAACGGTATTCAGCGACCCGATGAACTTCAATGTCAAGGTCCGTTCTTTGCTCAAATGTGCCCACAGAACATCCTCAGCCGCTTAAATTTAGCACCCCCTGTATTCTTCATGGACTTTGTGGTTTGACTCCCCTGCTACCAAGGGCCGTAACCTTCCGCAGACGCCGTCCATATCGACTCCCGCTACACCATTACCTCAAACGCCCTCATTCTCAAACGCTGCGGCACAGGGCTGGATGGAGGATATTAAAAGGGTTATCAATTTTGATAGTGTGGAAGAGTTTTGGGGGTACGTTTTGCCTCTTCCCCACGCTTGACCGTCATCATGGTCACCTAGGTTATATAACAACATCGTCCCACCTTCGCAACTACCCCAAAAGGCCAATTATTATTTGTTTAAGGTACATGCTCAGCTCGATTACGCCTGTGACCCTCATTCAATGTACCTGGGATTTAGGACAATATTATTCCAGCATGGGAGGACGATGCAAATAAGAATGGTGGCAAATGGAGTATTCAGCTACCCAAAGAAAAGAACCGGGCAAACGTTGATAAAATGTGGTTATACACCGTGGGTCAGCCATCTTTACCAGGGTGACATGAGCTCAAGTCGTCACCGCCATATCAGATGCTCGCAGCGATTGGCGAAACGTTTGACCCTATCCTCTCTGTGCCACACCCCGCCAATGGGCCTCCACCACAAGGTCTAATTACCGGTGTTATTCTGTCGGCACGACCCCAGTTCTTCCGGATTTCTATCTGGACAAGGCTGGCGCCTTTGTCCACAAATGCTCCTGGTGAGGAAGATGAGCTCCGGAAGCGCATTGAGACAATCGGCAGACATTTCAAGACGCAGGTGCTTGGGTATGCGGAGACACAGAAGCTGGGCGGGCCCCTGGCGACAGAGGTGGAGTTTTTGAGTCACAAGGACTCAGAGAAGAAGGGGAGAGGAAAGAAGATCGTCGTCTAATGATGTATATCTTTCGCCTTCGTTCTTTCCGTCGTATACAGTCTCGCCACGTTATTTCGCGTCACACGCCATTATTTTGCTTATACTTACTCTGATTCGACATATCCTTGACTCGGTTTATAGCATTTACCCTTTGCTTTAATTTCTTTGACCCGCTTGCCCCATAGATGATGTCATGCACAGCGACCCACAAGCCCCCGGGCACGTGGAAAGCAGTGCACGCAAAAGCATAGTAACCTGCCTGCTCCTCCTGTTCACGTACCCCGACATGCCAGCGATACCGAAATTCTTTGACGACTTGAAAGACAAAGCCCAATCCGCTATCAGCTCTACACCTCTTGGGGCGTACGTTCCAGGACGGGAGAGTTCCCAATCATCCTCGTCCGGAGGACGATCATATGCTTTTGATGCCCTTCAACACCAGTTCCGCAGTCTACAAGTACAATATGGGTAAGTTGCTCTTATCCCCTTGACTCGCTCCTACTAGTTCACGTCAATTCATTTCCAGCACTGGAGGTGGCAAGGACCTGCGTCAGCTGCAGCTGATTATCACAGGTCAAAAGGGTGTAGTGCTCGATCTAGACAAACAGGGCCAGGACATCAAGGCTGTCTCAAAAGAGTTCTATATCTGGGGTCAAGCAGAGGATACCGATGTCAAGGATGTGACTGATCGTCTTGCATATCTCACTTATGTTCAGGGGTCTCTTACTGCAGCTCTTGCGTCTTCCCTGGATGTATCGAGAGCCCCGTTCAAGGCCCTGCGCGATGCTGAAGCTCATATGCAACCGAAAAGGAACATTCGTGCCAATTACGAGCTACAGATCTCCAAATTGAAGAATGAAGGAAAACCAGGCACTGAAGCGAAAATTCGGGAGCTGGAGAATCTGCTCAGGAAGGCCGAGGCGCAGGACGAGGATCTCGAGAAGGAGATTGATTTGCTCAAACGAAAGGCCATTGTTGACAGTGAAACTCAGAAATGGGAAGCCATTCGCGAGGTAGGCTTTTGAGCTCAGATACACGTTGTCAAATAGGAGCTTATACATTTGTTGCAGTACGGAGAAAAACTTGTAATACTGTCTCAAGCATGCAAGCCCTTGTTGGAAGTTTTGCCAAGTGTCCCACCGACGACCAGTCACCCATATACCGGGACTGCAGCCACTGCAGCCACACGCGCCTCTCTACAAAAGGCTCTGGACAATTACAAACCGGGGTGTGTCGCTCTTCCTGCGCCCGACATCGCCAACACAGAGACACGCTCATTCGGAGAAACTCATGCTAGCGAACTCAGTCGCATCAACAGCGTCGCTGACAATCACAGCCAACCCTCTCGGAATTCACCACCTTTGTCACCACTTGGTCCACGCAGCTCTACGCCGCCGAGTGCTCCCGTGCCGGCGCACGCGCATCTAAGTGGTTCGTCTCCAGTAAATCCCAGCGACTTGAATAACTTGCCGGCTCCCATTCCCGGGGGCGCCCAAGAGCCTGTGCTAGCATCGACGGTAACAGAGCCACAAAGTGTAGTTCCTCCTACAGGGTCTGTTGCTCCTAGCACCCCCACGGTCGCAG
The DNA here is from genome assembly GCA_015179125.1 of Gautieria morchelliformis. NCBI lineage: Eukaryota > Fungi > Basidiomycota > Agaricomycetes > Gomphales > Gomphaceae > Gautieria > Gautieria morchelliformis. The sequence goes on along the minus strand of WHVA01000060.1, from coordinate 11,873 downwards.
AAACTGGCGTGCCTGTGGCTGCTGGCAGAGAAGGCCCCGGCCCTTCCAGTGGTAGTTTGGCAGGAGGACACAAGCGTTCTCAGAGTCGCACTTCGATGCCTCCTGGTCCTGGATATGGTGAGGCAGCTCCCTCATATGGGGGTACGGAGATGCCAAAGTACGGGTTGAGTGATACTGGTCAGGCCGTGCAGTTCGAGAGTGCAGAAGAAGAGAAACAAAGATTAGCAAGGGAGGATAGGGAGCTCCTTCTCAGGAGGCGCTCATCTGCTCAAGCAGCTTCAAGTGTTGCGTCATCATCTGCTCCCCTTGAGACAGCGGAGGACGAGAAGAAGAGATTGGATAGGGAGGAACGCGAAAGGTGCGTCGATACCAAGGCTATTCCTCCTTCTGAACTCATATTTTACGTTACAGAGTGCTCAACACCGAAACTTCTCAAAGTTCCAACTCGCATGGACCTGGCAACATTGGCGAGATTGGCGAGGACGAAGCTGATGATGGTACTGTTCCTCCTCCGTACGAAGACCCACAGTGAAGACTAGAGATACGTAAATGGAAGTGGGGATGTTCTTCTACTGTACAATCGGTTACCAGTGGACTTATTAGCCAGGTTTAATGTATATAGCAAAATTTTTCACAGAGCTTCTGTGTGACAAGGATTAGTCACGGGTGACTTCCTTCACCTCCAACTAGAAGTCGCCGCCTACATTACTGATTCCCTCCTCATCCTCACAGATCGGACGATGGACAAGAAGGAACTAGAAACCTATCAAGTACAACTCTCCCAGGTTGAGGTAGCGCTCGCTACAGACCCGGCCAACACTGGTCTCGCCTCGCTTCGTTCTGAGCTCAAAGAGCTCATCGATCTCACGAAGGCAGCCATCGCTCAAGCGGAGGCTCCAAAGCCCGAGACCCGGAAGCATGCCGTCTCCGCAGCTGTTGCACCTGACTATGCTGCCGGAGACGAAATCCTTGCCAAATACTCTGGTGATGGCAGCTGGTATCCTGCACGTGTGACTTCCGTAGGAGGGTCCTCGGACAACAGGGTATACAGTGTCGTCTTTAAGGGATACAACAATACCGAACTGCTCACTGCGACAGCACTCAAACGGCTACCTCCCTCTTATGGGAATCTGGCACCCTCGTCGTCGAAACGGAAGCTGTCTAAAGAAGATGAGGAAGAACGAGAGAAGAAGAAGAAAAAGAACGAGAAGAAGATAGAGATCAGAGCACAGAAAGCTAAAGAGCAGCTGAGCAAGCAGGCGACGTGGCAAAAGTTCACAAAGAAGGCAGAAAAGAAGGGTGTAAATATTGCTGGCGTATCTGGGACGAGTATCTTTAAAACGCCAGATAACCCACACGGTAGAGGTACGTGGCGTTCCTGGTGGGTGTGTAACCTTGGGCTGCACTTGTTGATTGTTCGTTCTAGTGGGCGTTACTGGAAGTGGCAAAGGCATGACAGACTATGCAACTCGAAACAAACATGTTTTTTCGCCAGACGACCAACCGGCCCCATAATCAACAGTTAGTCATGTGTTCACGTTAGCTGCTATCGTCCTAACTTAGTGCCTGCTGCCCTTTAGGCCATTCTTACGAATTGCGTCCCATCCCCCATTTTTTCCTATGCGTTTCATTGACAGATCCCTTTGTCCTTATTCAAGAAATACCTCACCCTCGTCGCTCTTTGGACCCTGCATCGCACGGAAATGAGGAGGATAATTGTCGTGTCGCACTGGATGGCTGCGTAGTTTCTGTTACTCTTTTCACTCGTCAGATCCTTACTCTTCCCGTCCCGGACCCACCCGTCCGGGACGACATTGATTGTACAGCAGAAATTGCAAAGGTGTATACAGGTTAGAATATTGTACCAATGATGCCACTTTCTTCTTTCGTTGACTGTACCTCGGTACTTACGACGCCGGTACCCGTAATCAAGTGCAAACAGGTCAATTCGTTGCTCTGCCACTCGCTTTACAATAGTACTCATTACGTTCTTTGCCGAAGCGGACGCATGGTTCGTTCTGCAGCCTCTCTGTGAGTATTCAATGTACTCTGTACAAAGACTCTGACCAAAGGAGTGAGACCCTGGGGAATTTCAACTCGAGAGTAAATTCAGGTGTAGTAATACTCCTACCACACTCGGTGAGGCTCCACGTGGAACTTAAGACTAGATAACGAACTCAGGCATTGGCTCCTTTCTTTCAAACAAGCCGGTTATATGTTGGGCAATGACTTTCCATCGGGTTTGAGATTTGAATTATGAGTGAGACTAAAACATAGGGCAAGTAGGTAGATAAACTACCTCATGTATCGTCGCTGACATGTGAGTGGGAAAAATGTCACCTTCGAGCAGCTCCTCAGGCGATCGAGTAGAAGGTCTTAATATTGTACACATCAACAACCCCTACGCATATATACTGATTGTCAGCGAAAGGGCAGCCTTGTCAACAATGGAACCACATGAAATACTGGAGAATGCAGCGGGTTGCATTCGCGCAAAGCCAGCGGCCTCAACGATTTGGCGAGTGGTTACGTACATGGAGACAAAACCATGTGGATGGAGAGCAAGGGCGCTCACCAGGAAAGTTCCTCCTTGCTTGAAGCCAATTGAATTGAAAGCGACAGCGTCAAATACAATTCGATGAAAAGATCATGCAAATTCCAACCTACCCAGCTTCCCAGATCCCCAATCCGAAATGCAATAGTCATACATGTCAGGATGAGCAAGTCAGCAGGTCACTGTCGGAAGCTTCGCAGACTTTATGTTGACAGGACCATGCACACTTTTTTATGTTTATTTTTATTTTTATTATTATCCAATTTTTGTCTTTTGGGGCTGCGCCCTATGAAAGATGATGCATACAGGATTTCCTTCTACCGCTCCTTACTGTCTGTTCATATGATCTATCTCCGCATGTGCTCCATGCGCACTTGTTAGCACTTATTAGCAGCAAGGTTGCATTATGGATGCTAGCTAGAAGACTTCGCACCCATATTCAGACTTGGGGGCAATGCAGTCAATGCAGGTATACTTGCTGTTATTAGCTTCAGACTAGAAAGCTTCATCGGCGAAACCGTAAATCGATAATACCATGTAGGCGCTTCAGCACCTCATACACGCTTGTAAGGGCCGTACAAGGCGTTGCAAGCATCACATACCCCTACAATCCTTAGGCAAGACTTGAGGTACAAGCATCCCCTTCATCTGTTTCCTCTTCTTCTCCATCTTTGGCCTTGCTGCTTGATTCGACTTTGGACTTGCTCGCCTCCTTCAACCTCTTCATCACAGTCAGGCGCGATTGCCACGACACATCCACAATATGGTTACACCCGTACTGGCAGAATAGTAAGCATCGTGCTCGGACATGAACGCATACTGAATATCACATCTATTTTCAGTCCCCCGATAGTGTAGTCGCCGCAGCACCTCAAACCACCATGGTAGGAAGGGGTCCTACCACTGTGGATTGAGGTGCTGGAGTCATCAACTCCACGGCACCTTCTAGTTGGAGCAGCTGTACAATGAGGAACTGGACCACCACCGTGCAATTGGGGACACCCGTATGCACCTGAAATTGATAGTCCGTGTGAGCTCCCACTCGCCATGGCAGTGACTCTGAATCCGGTCGATTCAGGGGGACGGTACATTTGGGGCAGCCACGACGCGGGCGGAGCAATGTCCGTCGAAGTTGTCCTGCCCGCAAAATGGCGGTGGCAGTTACCACAAGTAATGTTGCGCCCTAACGCATAAAGGAATGGAGCATCCCACACACCTGTTGGAGAGTCCCACGCACGAAAGAGGTTTGAGAGGGTGGTTGGCCCTTGAGAGCCGCCCACCCAAGAATGCTCAGTGTAACCACGCCGGGGTTCATAGGGCACGAGCCAGCGATGGTTGTCTTTGTTGAGATCATGCTGAATTTCAAAATCATCATTTGAATCATGTATGTAAGCAACTGACTGAGTGGGTATTGAGGAGCTTACCAAGGTTCATCTGAAGCTCAGGGGAACGCAACAGATGTCTATCTCGGGTCTCTGGAACCTGGTATGGGGCAGCTGGTGGGTACACGAGATGGAATCCTGGTGCGACAACTGGTCGGAGGCAAATCGAGTGCCTGGCCCATTACTGGTTGATGTTAGTCAGATGGTTGGCAGGGTCAGTCCATCTCAGCAAACAATGACTTACAGTTCATTGTCAAAAACAGGTGGTTTTCAAGCGATATGGCTGTAAGTTACAGGACAGTGTAGTTAGTTTAACGACAGCCATGATAACATATGAAGGTCTTACCGACATAGATACATCCCGATGGCTGATTCAACCGCGGGCACTTAAAAGCACGAGTGGCGAACTGCATTCAGGGTGATCTTACCTATTTTGGCCGGGCACTCCTCATCAGTCGCAAATGGCACAAAAGCAAAACAGTAGTAGTTGATCCCATCCTGCTGGCACCGGCGGGGGATACCACTTGGTGCAACCCGGTCACCACTTACATGGAAGGGGCTGAAGATATATAGGTTAATGTAGCAGAGGAAATAGTTAGAAAAACCTATTGCATCCATCTAATTAGTTTGGGGTGCCTAGTGTTCAGCAGCAAGCCCTTAACGGCACCCCAGGCAGCGTAATCCTCCACCTCGTGTTGGAGGCCTGGTATGATATTGTCCTGTAGACGCAGAGGGGGCTCAAGGAGATGCGTTGCAGGCATTGTTAAGAGATTTCAAGAGTTTGTCAAGAACGATAATGAAGCAACAATCTTCTTACTCTCGCGTATGGCCAACTTGAGTTGTAAATAGAAGACTTGGTCGACCGATCGGACACCATTGCATGATTGTTTCTCATCCAGAAGGCATTTCTGAAGACATCCATTGCGAAATACCACGAGTCCGCGGGTACTATATTGCGACATCCTGATACTTGTCTATAGGCATAGGCATCAAGTCTCGGGGCCCCAGTCACATAAACATGGAACGGGAATGCTGGGACAGTTGGCTAACCAAGGAAGGAGCACTTGATCCTAGTCGTCTTCCAGCTTGAAGTAACCGGTGCAGAACCACTCGTGTGAGCGGTTACTGCAGCGACGGATTACTCGGCTAGCAGCTCCATGCACAGCATCTCCGACTCGAACTCAGCCCATGATGCGTTGCAGTGCCTCGATCACCGTCCATAAGAGACTTCGTCACTAATAGAGACGACATCGTTGGCTCATCACAATACATAATATCCACGCCACATTCGGGGCACTGTGCTATTAGTAGTCCTTACCGACTGGTGACAGCAAAATTCGGCGTCGATTCCCGGGTGTATGTAAAACTGGCGCAGAAGCATCATAGGAGTGAAGCGATGCTAGCTGGGCTGGGCGGTGCCGGGGAAATTTCCATGGCACAGCCCTCCGGCCCTTGGCCCTTATATATGGGCCCTCTCAAGGCAACACACCCCATTCGATTTTCTCCATACGACATACGCTAACGTCTTTTAACTACTGTAATTCCACTCATCTAGTAGTAACGATGCAATTTCGCTCTGTTCTCCTAATCTCCGCCCTCTCCTTCTCTTCCTCGTACGTGGCTTCTGCAGCACCACAAAGTACGTGCCGTGCATTTCGAGCATGCGTTTGGACACTGACTGGATGGCATTAGTCAACTTCAACAGCATCGTCGGAGACGTGACTTCTGGCGGTGAGATTAAGCTTTTCATTCACGCATAACGTGCGCAGAGACTCATGTCCTCCGGCAGCTGCATCAATTGCCGGTGATGTAACTTCCGTCGCGGTGAGTTTAGCGACCGCCGGAACTTCCGTCGCGGAAAGTTTAGCGACCGCCGGAACATCTGTTGGTGCAAGTTTAGCCTCTGCTGCGACATCGGTTGCTGGCAGCCTTGGCGATGACGCGAGCAGAATCTTTGAGACAGTAACCAGTACGTTTCTTTTGTCAATGTCCAGCGGTGACCATCGCTAATTGTCCCCATACAAGGCGTTGGTGGATCTGCTGTGACTGTTGTTACCTCCGAAGGTGGCAAGGCCTTTACCGTGGCAAGCAGCGAGGCCACCGCAGTGGCAGGCGATATTACCAGCTTCTTCCAGGCTGCAACAGCCACCGCGACTCAGTCCACCGCGGCTCAGTCCACCGCAGCTCAGTCCACCGCAGCTCAGTCCACCGCGACTCAGTCAGTTTCTTTCTTCCCTTTCCATTTATGTACCACTCATCCTCCCTCAGCTCTAATGCTGCCTCACGCATGGCCATGGGTGGTCTGACCACGCCATTATACACGAGTAGCGTGACAGTTCTCGCTGGGATCTTCCTCGGTGCTTGGGCCATTCTATAAGGAGACTATGACAAGGGTGTTTTGTCAGTGGACGCTTTCCTAGTATGAACTTTGTAGCCCTGTCAATTCCAGCCGTTCATTGTACTTGACTCGTGATTATGTTACGTTTATTAGGCTCAACCGACTCGCGGGCTCGAGCTCGGTCGAGTCCCAAGATATTAATTGACTACATACTCACCGGAAAACATCTATTGGACATTACGCCGAATCGATCATCGGCCCGCAGCTGGTGAGCATGTGCAGATATACTGCCAGAGACTCGAAGGGCACCAGTCGCCGCGCGGGGGTTCCTTCAAATATCATGTTTGTGCAGAGTTGTCGGAAAAATTCCTACATAACTTGGTCAAGACTGTTAGCCGTCATGATGCATACCGTGCTCTGCGTTATACCGTCATGCGTTGACGCCTCCTATGATGCAGTTTTTCTCCGCATAGGCGACCCACAAATGTTCAGCAGTTCCAGGGGATGGCTTCAACGGTCCAACCACCTTTGCTCGATGGCACCCCGCTACTGCTCCTTTGCTGTTGTCTTACCTCAAGTCCCAAGCTAATTCCAACAACTGGGTATGCAGATGCTGATGGTAGCATGCTATATTGGGTTATGCCTTCATAATCCATGGCAGCGCTGTTTCCTGGAGTGCAAAGTGTCAGCAAATCATCGACTATGGAAAGTGAGTACATAGCTGCCGCTCATGCTGTGAAGGAAGTCATATGGCTGCATTCTCTAATCCAGCAGCTCTTCAACATGAAAATGTCTCCTACCACCATGTTTTCCGATAATCAGTCACCCATCGCAAGACCATCAGTATCATGCACACACCAAGCGCATCAATATATGATTCCACTTCATCCGATGGATCATTGAACAAGGAATCCTTCGACTCCTGTATTGCCCCACAGAGGATATGGTAGCCGATATGCTTCCCAAAGTGCTGCCTTCCACGAAAGTCAAGCATTTCGCAGTTGAGCTTGGGCTATTGTAGATACATATATTTACTGTAAGGGCAACCCTGTAGATAAAAGGTCTTCAGTGGGTTGGTCTGGGGACAGTAGAAATATATCTTGATGCTGTTCTCGGATATCCCTGTGGATAAGATAAACGTTCTGGGATGGGACTCGATGGGGCTACACTACGTAGGAGTAGTGTACAAATGTCTCGGTAGGCTGTGCCACTTAAGCAAGAGTGGCAGTGAACACTACAAGGAACTTCAGACTGGGGATCACCCGGAAATGGACAGGGACAACTGTCTAATTCTTCAACATACAGGTGTAGCTACTTTATACTGTCCTGAGCATCACTAACTAGTAGATATGCGACTCGGTGTGGGGCACGAAGGGGTACATACAAATGATTGGTCGACAGGAAAACGCAGGGATGGACCTCTGGGGTTATGCCTGGGGTGGAGTCGAGTCTTGTGACTTTCTCGTAACTAAGTGTACATGTATATACTATGGATCGGGTGGAGCACATGGAGGGTGGAGTGAGAGGACAGGGCCGGGTCATGGGTTAAGTGTCAGTCAGGATTGGGAGATGTGAGAGAAGTCGAGTGGGGTACGTGCGCGCATTCGGGTCAGGTCAGGGCGGCCGGCACGTCTTGGGTTCCACAACAAACCCTAGCTGGCTGTGGAGATCACACTACCACACAACTGACAAGGGGAAATCCGAAGTATGTATAAATGAACAGAGTATACAAGAGAGGGGATTCTCACCTGACAAGGGGAAATCCGAAGAGAAAAGTCTAAGGACCCCCAATGTCAGTGAGCCTGTATTATACTAAGCTTTGCAGCCAGGGACAACACTTGGCACTCGCCATCAACCCTGCATCCCCTGACCTCCCTGACCCTTGATTGACCCTTGATGCCACCTATTACGCGAGTCGCTTGACTTCTGACACTGTTCTGAGAGCGGAAGTTGGAAATTGGAGTGGAATTGGCAAAGTGAACAGAACTGGTGGAAGTTCTCCCAGAAGTGGAATCATTTCCGAAAGCGGAGTCCGAAATGGAGTCGGAACTGGGTGTGGTGTCGGAACTGGAAATGGAAAAACAGGGTGTCCCCTGACACTGAGGAACCGCGGGACCAACATGGCCCCAGCGAAGGATGGCAAAACCATCCAACAGGCGATCCGTGAGCAGGTGGCCTCGGAAATTGACTCCGAAGACACGGCCACAAGCCTGGAGCTTGAAGTTGAGCACTGGCAACAGAAGGAGGAGCAAGCCGCCTGTCACTATACGTGTGCCCTGGAGCTGCGCTGACAGCATGCTGAAGAGGCGGTGACGCAAGCGCAGTCCACCCAGCTACCGAATGAACAGCAGGAGTGTGTCATTCAGGAGGCCAGACAGGCATGTTCTGCTCTCTCGAGCAGACTGCGAGTCCAGAACGTGGGATTGACAGGGGACACCCGACATCAATCCCCACGAAGCAGTGAGCAGTTAGATACTGCCACACCATGCGCAGCTGTGCAGCTGCGCAAAAGGTCCATGGCCTTGACTGAAGGTCAAGGCCTCCCGGACCAGATTGAAGGCACACAGGAGCCATATGACGGCGTCACATGGATGATCTGTGTAGCGCTCGCGGATGCTGCAAACATGGACCCAGAAAAGTCCATGCTTGCAAAGGTTGGCGTAAAGCTGGCACACCCCGAGCTGTACGCCAGAGGTTTGGACCTTGAAGAGTTTGAGGGGTTCATAGCGGGTATCTTGAGGTGGCTCAAGATGAACTGCCTACTAGGGCCAACCACCGTGCAGATGCAGGTGGATTACCTGGCCACTCGCCTAACCGGCGAGGCCCAAGAATGGTTTGTTCGAAACATTGAGCATTTCGATCGTCAGGTCTGTGAATGGACCTTGGAAATGGCTATGCAAGGGCTGCAGAAGAGGTTCATGCACACCCTCACATATCACCATGTGTCGAATAAGTTTGACGCAGTAGTGCAAGGCATGAAAACTGTTCAGGAAATGCTGAACAGGCTCACGAAATACTTGGCATGGATGATACAGCCGCCCAATGAATACACACTCCGAAGATGGTTCATGTCAGCATTGCGTGATATGTTGCGCAATGAAGTCCTAAAGAAGGGCTACAATGCCGAGTCCAGCTCAATTGAGCAGCTCTTTGAAGCTGCCCGGATGATCGAGGAGGCATCCTGGTATAATCAAGGGATTCGCCGGGCAGAAACTGCGGCTGCAACGGCCATCATGTCATGGCTTGGAATGAGCAAGCCAGCCACACAGTCAGGCTTTAACAAGCCCACTGCATTCCAGGCAAACAATGCCTTCTGCCGACCCATGGCAACAAAGTTGCCGCAAACAGGTCGCCCGCCTGAGGTGAAACCGCCTCAGGTGTCGGGAAGCTTGGCAAAGCCAAGCTACCTGCAAAAACCATCTGGCCGCCCCCCAGACCGGCCAAAAAACACCCATAGCAGCTGCTTTGAATGTGGCCAGACAGGTCACATTAAGGCGAATTGCCCACGCCTGAAGCTGAAAGTACAGACAGCGGCCATATGGCACGACGACAATGGGGATCCAGAGGATCCCATCAACACCTCTCTTCAAGAGATTGAAGAGGGGGAGGGTGACCCTCAGGAAACTGAGGATCAGGAGGGGAACGGCGAGCCAGCAGAGGCTTGGGAGCTGGAGCCATCCCAATACTATATGATTGGGATGAGGACATGGCAGACAATCAGACTGCCGACAGATCTAGCGTGATTAGAATTGCGCTGGTAGACGAGACAGCCAAAGTCATGGCTGCTCGAACGACGGCCCCAGACAAGGCAGCTGAACTGATGTATCATCATCGGAGCAAACACCACACACAGCCTGCATCCTGGATGGATGGCTGTCTGACATGTCGGTCTGGGACGACTATGACTCAGCCTGAGCTGAACACATTTCCAAGTGGAAATGCAGAAAACACCTCCCACCGCCAGTAATAGAGAACGGACTGGCAGATGAGCTAGAACACGTCAAGAACGTGTACCTAGCAGAATCGTTGGCGCACAGTGTCGACAACCCCCGGCTGCACCAGGCACTAGCCACAGCCCAGGCCCAATACATAGGGCCTCATGTTGTTCTGCTGCTGTTGGGCACGGGAGCTGTACAATGCTACCCGGGGGAAGGGGAGCCGTTGAGACACGGAGATCCACCAATCTCTGTGATGGGCTGCTTGCCACAGCCCCTAGGCAGATCGGTCCCTCAGGTTGCCGAGTGGTACCATGTCTGCCCCATAACCGAGCAGAGGTTCCAAGACCTCCTCACGCTTGCCAAGGACACCCCAGTTGACCAGCGCATGCCGGAAATGAATACTGCATTCCGGCGCCTCCAAGAGGAGGGCCCCTGTAAGCCCTGCCTGAATTACATAAATATTCTGGATGGCACACTGGATGACATAGTCACGGTGCTCAACGGCTGGCGGTCAAACACCAAAGGTGTCCCTCCCGCCATCTGCGATGATGTGGAGGGTGGGCTAAACACAACAGATATTGATATCTGGATGTGGATACGGATCCTGGCACCCAAAGGCAAGCCACAGTCCCCCCTCAAGTCGTGTTTAAGTGACTTGTTTGGTATGCTGTGCCAGTGGCAGGAGCTTGTGATCGACATCACGATTCCTTCTCCCACCGCGCACACCCTTTAGGCCTCGGTCACTGGGATGTTCCCAATTGGGAACAGACTTGCGCACGAAATCCCACTGAAGGAACTTGTGTCATGGCTAGCCCTCCATGGTGGCATGAACCATGAACGTATCCCTTGGATTGAGGGATACTTTCAACAACTTCGAGATAAGGAAGTCGCGAACACCGCTGCGTGCACAGGGCAGTGGTGGCACAAACAAGGACTGAAGTTGTCCCAGCGCACCCATGAGAAAGCGGCCACTAGCACCTTGGAGCAGCTCGATAAGGAGCAGCTCACGTCCCGCCCCCCGGAGCCACAACCTGATCCGGTCGGGGACACCGCCTTCATCCAGGAGATGGGGCCATCTCTTGATATGGGTCCGTATCAGCCCGAGCCCGACCTGGTCCATCCACATCCGCTCATGCGGATGCAATGCATGTGGATCCCGGCCCCTGCCGGCTCCATACGAGGATGTCCCAATGGATGACGCTCCCTCAGCCGAGGACAAGGACCTCGATGCCGAGATCTATGGGGATTAGAGTTCTCCATAGTGGGGGAGGGTGTAAATACATATATTTACCTGTATTGCCTCACGGCAATACATAATGCCTGGTAGCTTACAAAGCACCAGTGGGTCCTTGCAGACCCACTGTATAGTTCTTGCATGGGAACCCGCTGGGATTCCCCAGCTTAATCTTACCTGTAACCACTACGTCGTATTAGAATCACCACAGTTTGGTTGAGTTCTGCTACCTTGTGACAACACAAGTAATAAGCCACCCATCTTACAGCTATCCACGGTTTGAGGGGAGTGTTGGAGTAACAAACATGTGATCGCCCACGTGTGATGTCACCACCGTTTGTGCTCCATTTAGGGTAAGTATGGGTCTTGCGTCAAGCGCAAGACACTTCTTTGTTTTCCTTCTAATCTGTCTATTGAGATTGAGAAT